>JAUPFT010000024.1:20408099-20850599 GCA_036936625.1 Parnassius smintheus behrii | reverse complement strand
ACAAGACGACTCTGGACAGACTAAATAGTCTACAAAGGACTGCCTAATGGCAGCTGGAGCTATGCGATCATCGCCTGGAGCGGCTCTTAATGGACTTCTATGCCTAACGCCCTTGATCTTTATCTAGACAAGGAGGCGAAGGTTAGTTTATATAGGATTAACGCTCAGGACGGTTTGAGCTTGCTCTCCTACAGATTGAGATCCATGCTCGACTCAATTAAGGAAACACCGATCTTATGCATGAGCTCAGATATCATGCGTCCACTATACACTTTTCATAAAAAGTATATAGTGGAACTACCCTCCAGAGAAAACTGGCTGAATGGCCAGGTTATCTATGAGGTTGGTAGCCTCAAATGCACTGACCTCTATATATACAAGTACGCTGGACTGGCTATACCATAGAAAATGACTGTGCCAATTTGAAGCGCCACTAAAGGATGTCTTTAAAAATAAAATTGACATAATATGTCAAAGTCTGTTGTCTCATTTATATTGTCTTATTTAATAAGTCCTTATTTTGAACTTTTAAACTAAAAAACGAAATTATTTTATGTTTTTTCATTGTGTATAATATTAGTTACATAATAAGAATTATTTTTACTAATAATGTGAGTGTGTGTAATCTGTAAAACTCGTTACCAAAAGGGAAGTGGTCATTGAAGTAATATGTACTTACGTACTAGAACAGCTATTTCAAACAAAAAATGTGCGCTACTCTGTGTTCGCGCGGTTTGTTTTCTTATCATAGAATAAACATAGGTAGAATGATCAGTAGGTAATAAAAGATTGTACTGTTAAATAGGTAAATTATATCGAGAACAATTTTTTAAATTTTGTCATTTATTTTGTATATTATATTTGCTTATTTAATATAATATTATATCACAATTACATTTTAATGATATTTTTTATCGCATTATTTTAAAAGGTATCTATCTCGAATACAAAAAAACCATACTAAATGTATGTTTAACAAAACTTGTTAATATAACATTTAAATTACAAATATATTTTTTTAAATAGAATAAGAGCCGTTCATAAATACTGGGCACGCGAGAGTTAAAAATTGACGAATTTATTCCACTTTGACTTTGATGCGGAAACCTAAAAATAAAATATAAGAATAATTAGCAGATTTAAATATAAAAAATTTGGCCTAATTATAATAACTCATATATGTTTCTACAAAAAAAATGTGTATAATAATATATTCGTTCTATATTTAAGTACCCACAGAAATGTCGCTACTGAACAAATTAATTTCATAATCTATATTACGTGACACAAGATGGCGTCTTAGGAATAATTTGTTTTATTACTAATTTATAATATTTTTTTTTATTGATTAAGTATCTTATTAACCAATGAAAAGTAATTCCTTGGTTTTTACTGACATTTCTTGAATTATTTTTGCAATATCTAAGTACGCACGACGGCATATTTTTATCTCGAGATTTTTTTTAAATCAACACAACACGAGTCAACTCTACAAGCGCCTAGCGAGTGACTGATTAAAGTGCAGTGTATGCACCGCAGTTGAGTGGAACAGAGTAGCTGAATGCAATGTCGCCTCTAGTACGTAGTACACATTAGCTCAATGGAAGTGGTATAACATTTCACAAGTAAGTGAATTTGCAGCAAATATTAAACAAATTAAAACCATTTGATAATATAAGTACTTAAAAATTTGTTACTAATCCTAATATCATATATAACAAGATCTTCGGCTATTTATTACTGAGTTTTGATAAACATTAAAATTCAATAGGGTTGTCGAGTTCCTTGACTAAAATACTTATCGATGTTCTTTCCTACCCATATCTGTTAACAAACAAAGTCGCCAACAACAGTTGATTATCAAATGTTTATTAATTAACAGGTTTCCAATTGAACCTAGACTAAAAATATGGCTTAAAAGCATAAATACTGTGCATTGGCGTCCGAAACAAAATGATCATATTTATTCCAAACATTTCACAGACGACTGTTTTATTAGACATGAGAACTGCACCAAAAGTGAAAGTAAAAGTAAAAAAAATGCAGTATACCGACAATATTTTCTGGTAGGTAGTACCAGTAAGTATAAAAGTATTAGATTATTATTTCGAATGTTTTTTTTATTTCTTCTTTCCTCATTTTCCACCAAACTCAAGGGCCATAGCCAAGTGTCGAAAGGTCACCTGATGATGTCGAGCCACGTTGTATGTGTTTTGGTGGGCTGCGGCTAGAGGAGATTCCTCTCCCTGTACCGCTGTAGTCGAGGTGGAGTCGTAAGCGAAGAAGAGTGTTGGTATGGCGATTGGCGATGCGCCACTCGACTATCTTTTGCGACTTTGGTGAGGCTGCACCACTTGATACTTTCAAGTGCTCGTTCTTCCCTGGTTTCATTCACATATCGGACTCGGGGAGTCCGTAGTGCAGGTGGAGTTAGAGGACGCGAAGGGCAGTGTGGCTTACTTCTGATGCGCCTTATCTGAGAATGAAAACGGGGAGGAGAAGTCAGCAACTAAGGAGGGGCCGCCATTAGGCGGCTGGCGGCGGAGGGGCCGCGGATGTGCATGAAAGCATTTCCATGGAACTGCCAATTTGCGGCGGAGGTAGAACAACGGTACGGTAAAGTATTTCAGGGATATTACAGGGTGACGTAATATCCCTGAAATACTTTACCGATGCATTGGAAGACGTTTTCAAGCTACTGGACTGGAAAGGATATGGTATTAACGTCAATGGCGTGTACGTCACACACCTTTGATTTACCGACAATATTGTCCTTATGGCAGAATCGCTAGAGGACCCACGCACTTTGTTCAATGACCTCAATAGTGTCTCCCAACGGATAGGTCTTGAGATGAACATGGACAAAACAAAAGTCATGTGTAATGTCCATGTCACACCTATGCTGGTGGTTTTTGGGAGCACTTAGCTGAACTTGTTGACGAGTATTTTTACTTGGGAGTCCGACTAGGTATGTTCAACTTCGACCGACAGGTCAATTGACGGATTCAACTCGGCTGGGCAGCGTTCGGGAGATTACAACACATCTTCTCGTCAGGAATACCTCAAAACTAGATTGTACAACCAGTGCGTGTTGCCAGTTTTGACCTATGGATCTGAGACGAGGTCTTTCACTACTGGCCGTATGACGAAGCTCGAAGTCGCTCAGTGAGCTATGAAGAGGGCTATGCTCAGGGGTTTAAACTTAGGAATGAGTATATCTGCAGCAGAACCAGAGTGACCGACATCGCCCAATGGATTAGTAAGCTGAAGTGGTAATTGACCTGCCATATAGCTCGAAGAACCGAATACCGATGGGGAAAAAAGGTTATCGAGTGGCAGCCTCGTACCAGCAGATGAAGTGTAGTACGTTCCCCCACTAGATGGAGTCAAAACCTGGTAAGACATGCAGGAAGTTGATGGATGCAGGTGGCTCAGGACCGTGCTTTGTGGCATAGCTTGGGGGAGGCCTATGTTCAGCAGTAGACTTGTGAAGGGTTTTAATGATGATTAATGATTATTGCATTATAATAATATGATACATAAATATAATGGATGTTACGGGTAGAGTCCATCTATCCATAGAGTCCATTCTATTTATTTAGGTATGGTAGGGTATAGAATTTTTATCGATATAATTTGGTACACTATCTTATCCCTATTATTAGTTCCGTGGACGTGCACTTTTGCTGTCAGCGCCAAAATGGCGGAAATCAAATCGCTTCATCATGTCACGTCTATAGCCAGTCCAGCGTACTTGTAATAGAGGTCAGTGCTCAAATGGTACACTGATGGGTCTAAAATGGGCCTCAACATAGGCTTTGAATTTATGTTAAATTTTATGTAAAACTATGTGAAATATATTTAATATATTTCACATAGTTTTAAGACTTTAAATGTCATCATAAACGCAAGTCTTCGAATGTAATCGTTCATAACTCTTTTTAAAATAATCAAATGAGATTGTTATTATATATTTTTTTTCATAATCTACACACAAAACGAAAATTTAAAAAAAGAAACATTGAAAAATGTTTGTTCATAATTTTTTTATCCCACTTAAAGTTTTTATATAGTTTTCTGACTTTAAATGTTATCATAAACGCTCTAGAAAATGAAAATAATTATAAAAGTTTATATTTTGGTGTTTTATTGAGTATAAGATCGAACGAAGCGAGCTCGAGACTTAGGACATCCCGGCTCAGACAAGTTAGGTTAGAATTCGTGGTAATTTTTTCATAAACCACTCAGAAGTAGGAGCCCGGTTGCGGGGCTCCGTCGACCAGGTTGCCCTCGACTGAGCTACGAGAGAGAGTTGGGGGAGGGAAGCACCACGCTACTCAACGTAGCGCAGTCGAGGAAAGCCCGGTCGACGGCTCCTTAAACACAATCTAACATCTTGGACACCAACATATCTGCCCTGAATCCCTTCCGGTTGGACGATCTCATAGCCAAAGTCGTGGAGACTATCCACACTGTCTGTCGTAAAAGCATGCTGATGGGGGGAAGGGGGGTAAATACAAGACCCTTGGTGGTCGGAGGATCTAGAAGTTCAAAAACACGAGATAATCAAATTACATCATCGCATACAAGAGGCTAAGAGACGCGGTCTAGGCATAGAGGACTTAGCAGAACAACATATCACACGATTTATGGATGATAATAACCCCTGGGAAGGGTGATCGCTACCAAGCTATTTCTAATTTGTCTTGTGTTGCTAATTGTAAACATGATTGTAAGCTATTATTGGAAAAAAATAGTCCCGCTGGGTTTCTTGCTGGTTCTTCCCAGGACAGAGATTTTTTTTTGCAAACCAGTGGTAAATGAAAAAAGTGACTTTCAATAAGTATTGTTACACTTAAAACAGAATACTCAGAGAATCTAAGAGCTGAGTCCACTAAGAACTTTAGAGATTTTTGCAGCCTCCGAACCAAGGTGAATGTCTAGTCCCTTACCAATAGATTACTCAAAGAGTCCACTGCTAGACATCCACCAACTACTTTAAAAATAAATAACAAGTTCACAGCTGATAATCCTGAAACTGCAACCGCGTTGCTTGACCACTTTTATCCCTCCAATCTACCCAACACCGATCCCCGACATCATGAGCTATTAGCCCACCTTGGTGATACTTTGGACAGCAATGACGAGACACCTTTCACTTCAGAAGAGGTGCTGGAGCACTTGAGTCTTATGAACCTTAACAAAGCCCCGGGCTTGGACAACCTAAGCTCGGATATTTGCCTTCAATTTGCTAAGAATTACCCACAGTTATTAACTGACGTATTGAACAGGTGCCTTTCGCTGCAGCATTTTCCTGACTGCTGGAAGGTGCGACTATGGAGAATTAAATTATTTTCGTCCCATTGGGCTGCTGCCTGTGTTTGGCAGCTGTTGGAAAGACTTTTCATCAAGCGCGTCACTTACTGGGCTGCTAACAACAATCACAGCTGTCCATGACAGTTTGGCTTCCGCGAGCAAACCAATACGACCATGGCTATCGCCACTGCGCTTGACGCGATCCGTTGGGCTCAAGGCAATGGAAAACTGGTAATCGCATTTTCCTTGGACATCAAAGCGGCTTTTGAAAACGCCTGATGGCCGGCACTATTCCACAGGCTGAGAACAATTAATTGTCCACACAACATCTACGGCCTCATTCGTAGTTACCGTAGGGAACCGCATGGTGACACTTATCACGCCGGGGTCAGAGTCATCAAGATGATGACCAAGGGATGTGTCCAGGGCTCTGCTTGCGGCCCAGTATTGTGGTACATCATCCTTGATGAACTGCTTGGTGCAGACTTCCGGTTCCAGAAGTTCCAGAAGGTTGCCATATTCAGGCATATGCAGATGATGTGTTTTTAGTCATTTCGGCCAAACATGTTTACCGGCTAGAGAGTGCAGCCAACGCTGCGCTCTCGCGTATTACTGACTGAAATTGGTGTTCGGTCCCTCCAAAACACAAATTATCGCATTTACAGCTGCAACAAAGGCTGCAGAATCACTATGGATGACACGCTTTAAAATTATCATAATGTATGGCAATACATTAGTGAGGATTATTTTAAAATACTCAAGTCTGGATCCATTTTATTTAGTACAGAAAAACAGTATAGAGTAATTATATATAGTTAAGAGAAGTGTATTCTGTAAGAGCGTGTTACTTCCTGCGTCGAGCGAACGCCTTCCTGCTTCATTCATAATATAGCTGCAACGTGGCACTTCCACGTCAAAAAAATATCACATTAAATAAATTTCGACTATACTAAGACTTTAAAGAAAAACCAAACTTATTTACCAAACGGAAAATGGATAGTAAGTGCAAAGTTAGCGCATGTAATAAACGAGCACACAGTTCAGGTATTTTATGGCCCATAGCCACCTACATCTATTTTCAATTGTCACACCCGAGACTTAAGGGGAAATATAACCTCAAATGACTTAGCAAGATCTTCCGTTATGCCGAAAATATAGCAGCATTAATTTTGAAATAAATATATGGTAAAATGGTAAAGTTGAGGATTAATGTTATGTACTATGTTAGACGAAAACATGATTCCGTAAAATTTTCTCGATAGAAAAAAAATCCAAAGTTACCTCCTAACTGAACCGCTGTTATTCATAAAATACTTTAAATAAGATCATGAAACTTTGCATACTAACTGAACTAACTATAAATCAGGGCTTATTTTTTTTTTAAATTACCATTGTTTTCACTGTAAAAAGAAATTACCTAAACTATCGGCGTCCTGAAGCTTCTTTCCTGATCATCCTCAACTTTACCGTATATTTATTTCAAAATTAATGCAGCAATATTTTCGGTATAACGGAAGATCTTGCTAAGCCGTTTGAGGTTAAATTTCCCCTTAAGATAGAATGCCTCGCTCTCTTTCAACTTTTTTTGTAATAGCTACTGTGTATTTTGTCCAACAAATAGATGAAATATATTGCCTAAAACAGTGGCATGGGTTAAATAAAACAAAAAAACTATACATATATAACGTTTTTATTGAATTATACCATCCACGAATAAGTCACAAACGTGAAATTGTAAATAGTTTATAACCACCCTAGAAACAGGAGGCGCTTCGTAGAATATTTTTGTTGATAGAGTAAGTTTGAACAGGCCAGAGAACAAATAAACAAGTTATAGGTATGACAACATTTATTAAGAAGTATGGTAAAGTTTTTAGATCGTAAAGATAAATAAAAAACAATAAAACAATAAAATTAGAAGATTAAGATTCCCTTCTTTCCTTTTATCTTACAATTATAACTTTTTTTGTTTTTATCTTGTTATTAATGATAAATTTTGCGAATAGTGATTCAGATGGAATATAGAGATTTACAGGCGATGATTAAATATTTTATACATTTTAATTTTTCAACGATAAAATTCTATACAAGTATAAGGTCGCACTAATGGTAAATATATTTTAAAACAAAAAGTACTTTCGAAGCTGAAAAAGAGCAGTGTAATTTTTTTTCGTAAAATAATTGTGAAGAAACAGCACTTTTGCTGCCGAAAAATAAATAATTTATGAAGAATAAAATTACAAATTAATTGAACGGAGAATAATTTATATAAGACATAAAGGTAATTATAGAAACAACAACCCGTCTTCTTAAAGCTAAGTGCAAGTAATCTGCTTATATTATACTTTTTTTAAATTTACGCAGGAGAACTAAATATACTGATTCATTCATAGTCTACTGGCCACATCCTCTGTTTCTCTCTTTCCTTAACAGTTTTCCTGTTCGCGAAATAGACATAATAGTTAAACAGTCGAAATGTTCATATCTGATTCATGGTACAGGGAAAGTATTAGAACAGTTTAAGCATTTCCTGGTTATTAGTAAAATAATGTAAAGCAAATTTGTGAAGTGAGCAAACCGATATGACCAGAGCGAGTTACAAAATGTGATGACAACTTTATGATAAACGAGCATTTAAGTAATAACAGTAATAATAATAATTAATTGATGAAATACAATTTATTTAAACTACAAAAGTAACAATTTTCGTATAGTTTCAATGTTGGTTGGGATGGGGACGTGTAAATTGAAAATCGTTAAACGAGCTTCAGGTCCCAAAACATCATAGGAGAAAATAAATATTAATTTTTAAATTCTCAACAGTTCCTACATCTGCTGGGTTGAATTACCGTTCCAGGTGTTGTTTTCGTCGTCGCTGTTCGTGTCGCCGGCGAGACGATGTATGTTTCCCCGGCGGCGGAACCCGGGCTGCTGAGGCGCCGGCGGGGGGGAAGGGGACGGAGAGGGGGATGCAGGTGAAGGGGAGGGGGGCGAACCCGGGAACAGGCGCGCGCGCAGCCACGCGTAAACTTGCTGCGACGGTTCAAGGATCAGCGACGTGAACAGTTGCGTCAAGAATGCTGCAGAAAAAAAATTCTTAAAATACAATATCTTAACTAATAGAATTAGGCGTTACTTTGCGGATATACAGTACATTGAAGATGTTAAAAACTATTTAGCTAAGATTCGCGTAATAATATACAGAATGGGTCCCACATATATGCAATAAATGAAACCACAAGCAATACTAGTCCGTAGAAGTGTAGAAAAATTAAATATTAAATTAAAACCCGAAAAATAAAAAAGTGAAATTTTCAAACAAAATAAATATTAAAATAAATTCAGTAAAAGTGAACACTCTGTTTAGACAACGTACCTTGACCCCTTGGAAGAGTGACAACGTTGCACGCGGGTGGCACGCCGACAAAAGACACCGCTGTCGATATGTCGCAATACCAATAGTTTGCACTGCGTGGCAACGTCGCTTTTTAATGTTCAAGGATTCATTCAAGTTCATTGAATCATTGACTTAGTGACCCAATTCTATAGAGTGTTCAAATTTGCTTAAAATTAAAACTCTACTTTTTGACCTAATTACTGGCCCGATTACGTTCATTTTTTGTATATCGTCAGCAAAGGCGATAACAAGTATATGGTTTCATTTATTGCATATATGTGGGACCCATTCTGTATATGATGTGAATTAGCTTACCTTGTTTGAAGAAAGTGATCTCAAACTAGGTAAGACATCATTTTATTTTATTACGCGCACCTTAAGTAATAAATTTTTAAAACTTTTAATACATCTTTCTTCCTGTTCTAACAGGATAAAGGATTTGCTACAATTGCCACGCTCGGCAGGCGTTTTAACAATCACAATTACTAGACTCAAAGGTGTAAGGACACCTTTTATTATTGGGAATTTCAAATTTGACCTACACTAGGTTGCAATATCGTCATCCATCGTTGCCATGAGATTTTCCTGGCATTTTCCGTCGTTTCTTACGACAATGAAGAGAACAAATGGATTGTAGAATTGTTTTACGCTGTCACTACACGGCACACATAAACCATTACAGCACCAAATATATCTCTATGTCGCAGCCAACTAGCTTAATTTAGCCTTTCAGTTAACAGTCTAGCCTTTTAAATGGCAACGTTCAACTAGCGCCCTGAATAATATTCAATAGATGCGTCTAATACAACATTGCAACCATCTGTCAGCGACAGTAGGTAAAGGTGCGGCTCTCACCGCGTATTATTATACATAATAGCACATAGTACATAATTAGGCATGAAATTTTGTATTAGACACATCGACTGAAACGCATGGGCTGATTATCATTCAGGTCACTAGTTAATAATAAAAAGGCTAGGCTGTTAACTGAAAGGCTAATTAAGTCTATAGGCTACGGCATATATACAATGATGTATATAATTTCTTAAACTAGTCACGGGGAGCAAAGCATAGCATTTTTATAACTATTATATGCAAGCGCTTGACTAGAAAAAAGGAAGAGAAATTCAGAGGCTGCCATATTTTACTCCATTCTGTGAACGCAAATAAAACATGGAAGTATTACTTGAAGGCAATAGAAATGCGCAACATGGCACATTATTACTTTTTCTTCACTTCCTAAGTTGATTGTAAAACTGACCCCCTATCATAGGTATAATTTGCCGTAATAAACAATCCTTGGCAGATGGATCGTCATCTATAACAGACACCTCGTACTTTAGCTTCTCATCTCGTAACAGGTTTTATTATTTATCATTAACTTTAATATGGAAGATTCCCGAGTGGCAAGTTCGTACCGGTAAGTGAAATATAGGAAGGCGTCCGACTAGATTCTTGAAAGAGTGACAACCTGGAAGACACGCAGCAAGTTGATGTAAGCAGATGTCTCAGAGGCATGCTTTGTGACATCCTTTAGGGGCCTATGTTAGGCAGTGGATTTGTAACGGGCTGTAATGACGATGATGATATGAAATCATCAAAACTACGATCCGTACGAAGTTATCAAATCTTTCTAAAATACTAAGGCGTAAGTGGCGAGCGTTCGCCGCCACTAAGGGGACACAGCAAGTGTTTTTGTGACATAACGCTATACGCTCTACCAAACGCCCACTTCTTAAAAATACTCTTAGCTTTCATTTTCCACAGTTGATTACGACATGCACGGGATGAGATGAGATAACAGACACTTTTACACCACCAGCCACCAACTACGCGGTGATAATGTTATACAAATAAAAGTACTATTACTTAAATTAGTGCCTTTAACTAAGTCTAATTAGAAAACACCGTGTAGTGGCGGTGCAAGAAGATTCACCACCCCACATCGTCCCACGGGTACTGCAAGAGATGACAGACTAATTGCAAAACAACTCAAAACGATTACAAACTGCGGTAAAGAAAACAATGTAATGCCAAACCTACATTCCAATAAAAACCGGCCAAGAGCGTGTCGGGCCACGCTCAGTGTAGGGTTCTGTAGTTTCCCGTCCGTCACAATAAGTGTTCCCACTTATGAGTTTAAAGGTGGGTATCCATTATGTTCGCGCTCCAGCAGCGCTCCGCGCTCCTGCAACTGCTCCCGGTAGTGGGTACGTGCGCGAACATGGAGCGTGCAACATTGCACGCTCCGCGACATGCGATGCCAAGGAGAGACCAACCGAACAATTCGATAATACCCGACCCAATGTAATAAGTACCTACAGCGCCATCTCTCGGGGAATTGGGTTACTAATTAATACATAGACGTGCCAGAAGTTTTCGATGGTAATTTTGGATTGCGAGACCCGATTTTAATAATTCTTTTTTTGTTTGAAAAAAGATACGTTCAGGATAATAAAATATGTAAACGAAATTAAAAAAAATGCCTTAAACGATTATACTACAAACTTAGTCAAGAAATTATTTTGTACAACTTTTTGTCTTTTTTGTACAAAAACTGTTTCCATCCAGGTTCAAAATAATTTTCCTAGAAAGTCCTTATAAAGTTCTACCTTTCAGATTTTTTTCATATTTTCTAAACCTATGGTTCAAAAGTTAGAGGGGGGGGGACGGACACATTGTTTTTTACTTTTGGAGCGATTATTTCTGAAATTATTGACATTATCAAAAAATGATTTTAGTAAACCCCTATTCATTTTTAAATACCTTTCCAACAATATATCACACGTAAGTGTTGAAATTAAAAAAAAATCACTTCCCACTTTACATATAGGGGGGCTACCCTAATAAAACATTTTTTTCCAATTTTTATTTTACCACTTTGTCGGCGTGATTGATACACAACATATTGGTACCAAATTTCAGCTTTCTAGTGCTAACGGTCACAGAGATTAAGCGAGGACGGACAGACGGACAGACAGACATGGCGAAACTATAAGGGTTCCTAGTTGACTACGGAACCCTAAAAATAGGTAACAGGTAACAACATCATTAGTGCGAGAGTAACTACTTAACGTATGGTAACGGTATAAGAATATTCACCTCCCCTTATCATGGGTGTCGTAAGAGACAAGAAGCGAAAGCTGAAATGGGAGATGGAGCAGATGGGATGGTAGCACCAATATTTTCCTGATAGCTCGTTTTATATGTGGCAGAGCCATGGACAAGCTATATTATGGTTGTAGCACGAATGGGTCGGCTCGACCGGGGAAGGACCACGCTCTCACAGTATACCAGCGTGAAATAGCAGCTTAATACCGCTGTGTTTCGTATGGTGAGTGTAGAGATCCAGAGATCCTTTTTTTACTAGAAACGAGGCATTTCATCTTAGTCCTCAGGGGTGACAACGCATTTGCGTTTTGATTCTTAATCGAGGATAGATGTAGATGTCTATAGGCCACAGCATCCACTTACAATCAAGTGAACTGTGTGCCCGTTTAGCATCCTTATTCTATAAAAAAAACTCAACATTACATAAAACTGCAGTTTCCAACCAGCTTGCCAAGCATTATAACTATGGTAAACATTCCTTTGACATCCTCAATGTCAATCAAGGAGAAGGCTTACGTTCAACAGTAAACTGTTGTAACCAGCTGTAACGAATGGAGGGAACGACTCCGCACTTACAAAATCGGCCCAGCCACAGTATTAAAAACAAACCCCTTTAAGAAATGCGTCATTGGTTGCATTATTGTAAAGTCCTATATTTATTGTGGCTTAAAGTCAAATACATTACTTACTGAAGATCGTAGAGAATGTGGAAGGTGAAGCTACTACAGTGGGCGTGCGTCGAGGCAGCACGAGCAGCGCGGCAGATGGCGCCAGCCGCAGCTGTCGCAGCGTCGACTCGCTCTCCGTCAGCTCCTGACGAGGAAACGCTGTCCACAGCGAAAACTCGCCTAGCCGTAACTATCAATAAAAAGATAGATTCTATTATAATATTCTATTATAATTGTGTAATAAGAGAAGAGTGTGGTTTGCAAGATGATGTTGTGACCAGGATTAAGAAAGGAATGCTTCGGTGGTTTGGTCATGAGGAAAGAGTGACAAAGAAAATTTATGTTGCAGAAGTGAATGGCAGAGTCGGAAAGAAAACGTCCTAGGCGTTATCGACCAAATTGGCGATTTATTGAAAACGGGCCAAATTAGGAGTACCCTTAACCGACGAGCATGTATGCCTAGGTATATGGATGTGGAAGAGGCGAGAGAGATGTGTCAGGATCGTGCCAAATGGAAGTCTGTAGTTTCTGCCTACCCCTCTCGGTGACAGGCATGAGTGTTTATGTATATGTATTCTAATGAGTTGTGGTTCTTTTATGACATTAATTTAAAGGCGACACCTCTAAAAGAAATCAAAATGAAAAAAAATTGGTGCATTTTCGATTATGATTAGTTACCAATTCTGAATAATCTACACAAATATTTAACTGTAGTATTTGATAAAATTCTAGTATTTGAAGATCTTATGCATATTTTGTAATCATCATCATTATCATTACAGCTCCTTAAATACAAGTCCACTGGTGAATATAGCCCTATCCCAACTCCTGAGCCACTCCACCTGCTTCCATCGACTGCCTGCATCTCTCACCAGGTCATCACTCCATCTAAAGATTGTGCGGCGAGAAATAAATAATTATGAAAACTTCTCGCAATAGCGACTGTTGCTTAAGTATCTTGTGTGACGGGTGTCGCTTAGCAAAATTAATTAGCGAGCCGTAATTTATAATGAGTATAGAAATTCTGTTTTTTTATGAACTTTCGCCTAACAAAACTTTAGTGGAAGACACTTCGCCTAGCGATTATCGGTTTCTTCGGGCTATATATTCCATCTAAATAAGAAACGAAACATTTGCTAGAGAGTCAATAAGTTTCTAACGGTAGCTGGAGGCCTAAGTGTTCTTTACTCTATCTTGTTCTGTGGGTGTCGGAAGAGTCATCTATGATAAATTTGCATTACATGGTGATAGAACCATCTTGTATATGCCATTACGCCAAACTTTATACAAATACCCGGACCGGGTAACATTTATCAAGATTTTAGGCGAAATTGGACATATGCTCCTATTCCGGTCTATATGATCTAGGGATGTTTAAAATAAATGATAAACTATTTACAAATAAAATTATCACCATTTATTATTATATTATGTACAACCAATGCCTTTAATTGTATTATGTTACTTTGGGAAAACGTCCTGCTGGCTTTCTTGCTGGTTCTTCCTACGACAAAGGTTTTTTTCCGAATCAGTGGTTAATTTTAATTAAGTGTGTAGTCATTTGGACAAAATTACAATACCGAATATAAAGGGGCTTTTACGATTCCTACGGTGCCACGATTAGAATTTATAAGCATCGATATCTCGGAAAATAAGCGAAATATCGAAAATTTTTATTCTTCCTTTTCGGGGTACCTCGTCGAGTTCTATGCGAATCCTTCAAATCGTTACGCCAATATAAACGTTAAATTTAAAATATTAAGATTAATGGGACCACATTGCTTTGACACACGTTAAATGTAATTTTTTTCCTTACTTGTAAATTATCCGCAACATAACGCCGCAAGTCTTGCAAAGTTGCGTCGACATCAAAATGCGCTGTATGCGCGCTACCGTCAGCCATTTTGAATTGAACGCGGGCGCGCGACCCACCATCTCCAACTGCTATAAAGTTGTTCAAAATTAATATATACAAAACGCAATGATTACCTAAAAATCGTAAAATCATTAGCAATATTGCGTCACCTAACATACCATTCATGCCAGTAAAAAATTATGATTTATTAACATATCAATAAATTGCATCTATTTCAACCGACTTCAAAAAGGAGACCGTCTCTTTTTTTGTATGTGTGCTACCTTAGAACTTTTTGTAGGTGAACCAATTTTGATAATTCTTTTTTTATTTGATAGCTGGTACTTCTCTTGTACCTCATAAATTTGATCAAGATATGACCAGTAGTTTTTAAGTTATCCCTAATAATGCGTATTTAATTGACTTCGAATACATTGATCATTTTTTCATTTTGTTTATATTGAAATCGGTTGTATACATTTTTTTAATTTTACTACTTGTATTTATTTGTCTCTAGATTCGTTGAAACAAAAAGGCATGGGCGTCGCAATACAAGAACAGTTAGTGTTTACGTAAAAATAAACACGTTATTACTTAACTAAAGGTTTTAAGTTATGAGTCATGAGTAAAGCAAAATGCATGGCTTTTGGTCAATGGCAGTGTACCACTGCGATCGCCAGACTCTCTACTAAGCGTGGCGATGTCTATGTATATTTATATTTTAGCTATTTTTATTCTGTTATTTTTACACTTATAGACCCCTTATTACCGGAAGTAAGGCATTCCATCTTAGTCCTCAGGTGTAACAACGCACCTGCATTTTGGTACTTCATTGATGATAGATTTAAGTGAATATGGGCAACAGTACTCATTTATTTTACACTTTATTTAAGGTGGACTGGACTGTATGTTCGTTTATTTATACTAACTGCTTTATATATAATAAAAAGCTACATTTACATACTGTCATATGTGGAACTGATGCTATAAGTAATAACTCTAGTGTAGGCGGGGCGTTACTTATTAATTTGTTGGGGCGTGTTGTTTAATGTTTTTTTTTTAAATACTAACACTAATTTATGTATAAACATATATATTTTGTCTGCTGTATGCTGATGATGCAGTGCTTATTGCACCATCAGAAGCAGAACTGCAGGCATTAGTCACGTGTATGAAAGAGGAATGTGAAATTCAAAGTCTCCGTTTGAATGCTAATAAAACTAAGGTTCTGGTATTTGAAAAGGACGAAGAGAGAACGAAATGTGAAATATGGGTAAATCAGGAATGTCTAGAACAGGTAAATGAAATTGTATACTTGGGGAGTGCTTTCAGCCGGGAGGAAGATACGATTTAGATGTGGATAGGCGTGTCGCTGCCGGAAACAAAGTCAATGGTGCCCTGAATGCATTAGTAAAAAGGCAAGGCGTGGTGAAGAGTGCACGCCTTGCAATACATAGCGCAGTGTTGGTACCGACTTTGTTATATGGCAGCGAAACCTGGGTATGCCAGAAGAAGCATAAAAGCAAGTTGAATGCAGTGGAGATGCGATCTCTTCGTAAAATGTGTGGCGTTACCATAGCCGACCGAAAGCGAAACGAAGAGATTCGCAATATGGCAGGATTGAAAGATGACCTTATCACGAAAATTGATAGGGGCGTACTCCAATGGTTTGGGCACGTTGAACGAATGAGTGAAGACCGAATGGTGAAGAAAATATATAGAGCGAAAGTAAATATTAAAAGGTGTCGAGGTAGACCGAGACTAACTTTCGAAGACCATGTGAGCAAATTGCTCGAAGAGGGGAGGGTCAAGAGTACTCGGATACCTAGACGTGCATGTATGAAGAAGTTAATGAACCTGAAAGAAGCGAAAGAGGTATGTAAGGATCGTGACACTTGGCGATCTGTTCTCTCTGGCTACCCCGTCAGGGATTGTGCGTGACGATAAGTAAGTAAGTAAGTAAGTAAGTAAGTAAGTATTTAATATACAATTATAATATTATAATTATTATTCTAAAGATTATTTTTATACCCTCGGTATTACTACTGGAATAAAGATGCTCACTGACCTAAGCCAAGTAGTTTTTATATATTTATATAAAAACTTGGCTATAGGCATTTATATTTTTTTGTTTAAATTAATAAAAATTTGTTTAGTTAAATTTGTTAGTGTTACTGCTATAACCTATTAAAGTCTACTGTTATACAAAGGCCTCGCCTATAGATTGAAGATGCTGCTGTTTATTTCCCTATTTGTTTCTCTTTGTCGCCTGTTACGACACCCACGGGATGATATGGGGTAGTTGAAATTCTAACACTGCCTACACGGTAAATCGATCTGGTAGATCGAGCGATTATTATTATTGTGGGGTATATATTGTTTTCTCATTTGGCTGGACTGTATAAATATACTAGCGATCGGACCCGGATTCGGACGGGTGATCTCTGGATCTCGACAAAAACGCCACCTACCGGGTCCGATTGTGAATCTAAACCATTCTCGAATCTCCTTTATCACACACACAATTTCAACACAATTCAGTCTTACGCTTCGCATACATCAAATCCGTCATCGGCGAAGTTTGCTCGGGCGACAATGGCCGAACTCGGACGATCAAACACTTGTTCAACATATTATTATAGCTCTAGCTATTATATACTAGTACCGTGGTAGCTCAGATGGTTAACGCTCGTTGTAAATTTCACAGTACGCGAGCAAACCGGGTTCGATCCCCGCCGGCACCAATGAAATTGTTAATTGCAATTTTAAGTGCTGATTTACCACGTGCTCGGCGGTGAAGGAAAACATCGTGAGGAAACCTGCATGTCAGAGAAATAAATAAAAAAATATATTTCGAAAGACATGTGAAGTTGGCCAACACGCATTGGGGCAGCGCGGCGGACAATTCCTTGCCCTAAAACCCTCTCAGAAATGAGCGGAGGCCTGTGCCCACGAGTGGGACGTATATAGGCTGTAACTTTACCTTACTTTTATTATATACTATTATAGCTCACTAGGTGGTGGTGGTGGGGGCGCGGGGTGCGACGCTGGCGGGGCGGACGCCGCTGGCGGCTGGTCGCGGGCGCGACGCTCGGCGCGGTCCTGCGCTATTTGCTCCAGGATACGTTGCCGAGCGAGATTGTTTTCCATTTTCTCACGTTTCCGTTCCTCCTAAATAGACAAAGAGGTTTGAGATGCAGGACATGCAACTTTTGATTACATCATTTACATCAGTGTAAGAGATCAAAAAAATAAAAGAGTTTTAAAATACCTGAATTTGTTTCAACTCCTGGTCGGCCTGCCATCTTTTTAATTCTGCCACTCCTTGACCAATAGCACGACGCTCCAATTCCTTTTGCTTCTCCAACTTTAACAAAAAGCAGAAGTTACGAACCAGAAATATATTATTTGAAAAAATCGTACAAATAAAATTTGTTAAAATAAAGATTTTCCGATAAAACACAGACTAGATCAGTGGCAATCAATGTCAAGACATTCCTCTCACCTGTTTACGAAATTTTATTACAAACGATCCAACTATAGGCCGGGACAAACAGACAAACATTTTACAACTGGTCATTCACGCCGCGCAAACTGCGCATTCTAGCAAGAGCCCTAACTGGACACTGTGACAATCAACGGGAGGGCTCAAAGAGTACAAAATTTGGAGCCGAGCCACTTTGTGGAATCTCAAAAAACCTGGCCCGATTGACCCTTGAAACTCTATATCACAATAAATCACTTAAGATCTGGTCTGATACACAAGCTTAAAACATTTTAAAACCTCAATCCGGGCGTTTAATCGTAAATTCGCTTCAGAAGCCTTGGTATTAGGTGAAAATAAACTGTGAATTCTGGCAAGAGCCCTGACTGGACACTGTTGTTTTAAAAAGCACATGTCCATTCTGGGACTGAGCAACTCAAAGTTGTGCCGGTTCTGTTCCATAACGGAAGAAACGCCTCTGCACATCCTAACTGATTGCGAACCCTTAATGCGCAAACATCACACTCATCTGGGAAACTATTTACTCCGCCCAGAAGATGTGAAATTGCTTACGGCTAAGCAATTCCTTCTATTCATTGAAGACATAGGGCTTAGCAATGAACTAAAGACACAATAGATCTTCGCAGGTCGCAGTGATACTGGTCTCTTTCCCTAGACCTGCATAGCCGCTCGCACATAAAAAATGCCATGCAAATAACCCTCTTAGCTATTATATAAAGCAGTCATTTCAATATTACAGAAAGGCACTTCCATTTTGTTTATATGTATATTATAAGGGTGATAAACGAACACGCCACCCACCTGGTGATAAGTGGATGCTGTAGCGTATTGACATCTACATTTATGCTCCATTAAGGACAAAACACAGACGTGATGACTATATAGAGTTGTAGCCGTGGCAGGAAAAGGGGAGATCTCCAGCTGGGCAAGGTGTTCTGCCCGGGGAGCGGCCAACACTCCGTGTGATAGTTCGAAGATGTTCTATATATACTGTTTATGATTCGAAATTTTGATAGCGTGATTAAGGCTTCGGTGTGTTTCGCTTGCGGCGCGACGACAGCGCCGCCACAGTTTATTTTTTGTGTGCATTCATTAAATTTTCTTTAATATACCGGGAGGCTAAGGATAATATTTACGAAATGGTAACGCCAGTTAACAATCTACTTTATCAACATTACATTACATATCGCATTGAGTTCGTCCTAAGTTATATCTACTTTATCAACATGACTGGTGCATATTTTTTGTTTCCTTCCTTCCTTCCCTTTCCTACCGCACGCACTGCCGCCGAGGTGAAAAAAGAGGATCTCGGCGCGCGTCAGTATACTAAGTGACATTACGCCATCCGCAACGCACGGCCACCCGTCGCGTCTTATGTACATTAACTGCAAACCGCGCAGGATGAACATTGAGTTCTCCTGTTTATGTTTAATATTCACCGCATCAGACATTGTGTCTTTGTAACTCATAAAAGTGTGAGACGCCCCCGTAAGGGCAAAGGTGGAGAGTGTGGGACTTCACGAGACTGTTCCGAGAGTGCGTGTGCGCCGAACCACGTGGCGAGCTAGCTGTATAGCAGACACTCCAGGAGGAAGGCGCGGCAGCCCTCATCAGGTCAGTGCGTGCTATCCCACCTATTTATTTTCCCCTTTGCCGTATACACCAAAATTACAGTCCACTAAATCTTTATCGAAGATACCTTAAGTTACTGGCGTCTCCATTTTTAATGGTCCTTCGAGCCGGATTGACCTTGACTTTCCATTTTTAATGGTCACTTCTCGCTGGATTGACCTTGACTTTCCGCCCTTATTAGATCGTTATCGTAATAAGCGTTTATATAATTAATTATTTATATTTTAATCCGACTTCGGATTAACCCCGCCCTTATTAGAACACTAGAATAGGTCCTAATAGGTGACATTCATAGTAATTTTAAAACTATATTCATAGAATGAATAAGCATATAATTATCTATATAAATTATTTGTTGTATGTTCACATCACGTCATCAACTTTTAACTACATCTACAGATTATACTGTTAAATTACATTTATTATTTGCACATATATTTAAGCATTATATTCGTTATAAATAACTTCATAATTATTATAAAAGTTAACAATTAAAATTCATCGTTAACAAAACTAATATTTAATAATTCAACCGCGTAGCGAGGTCGCTTACAGACTACCCGCTTATAATTATATTATTTTTGCCGCATAACTTAAGTTGTAATGCCGCCTAAAAAACAAATAGCATCGAATAATAGCGATTCCTCGGATAATGAGGGCACACCTGATGCTGAGTTGGTTTTATTGTTAGCTAAACGAGATGCTTTATTTGAAATAGTGCAAAAAATATATGATATGTCCTCGGACATCCTCACAAACACTTCAACGATGGAGCGTTTTCTTGATGGAAGTTCTAATATTAATGCTTTACGTATTGAGTTTAAACAGGTCTTAGATAATTATAATTCACATTTATTAAAAATAAACCCTATTGCTAAACCTGATTATAACAGCCTCATTGCGTTTGAGTCTCTTTGCGGTAGAATAAATAGGCTTTATTTACAATATTCGCAATCTAATTCACAAAGTACTAGTACACCATCTAAAGCCAGATTCTCACTTCCGCCTATCGAACTTATGCCATTTTCGGGTGACATTCGCTCATGGCCTTTATTTTATGCTAGCTTTAAATCAACCGTCCATGACAACACATCGCTTACCGACGCTGAAAAGTTATACTATTTGCTAGGTAAACTAACGGGCAAAGCCCTGTCTGTATGCTCAGGTATAACTCCTTGCGCTGAAAATTATAAAATTTTATTGCAAGCACTCGTTGACAAATATGAAGACCGGCGTATGCTAGCATCTACATAATATATTAATCAGATGTTCGAATTTAAGCCATTGCAATCGGCCACCGCAAATAATTTTGATTTATTTACTGATAACTTTATAAGTGCAGTGCGCGCTTTACAAAACTTAAAGTTAGATAATCTCGCGGACTTAATTGTTCTTCATATCGCGCTTAAGAAGCTGGACCCGGATACCATTCGCTCTTTCGAATATAGTCATAACTCGATGGTACCTACCTTTGATGATTTAGTAAATTTTATTAAGACCCGCTCCAAAGTTTTGCAACGCACCGATTCTAGTACAAATTCTAATAGCGCACCAAACAATCGACGAGGTAACGGTAATAATCGTCGCTGTAATAATACTTCGTCGCCGAAGTATCAGGCGTACGTAAGCACGACGACTAGTTGCTCAAAGTGTCTGTGCGATAATATTGTGCATCAACACCTATTTAAGTGTGCAGACTTTAATAAAATGACGCCGCAGGAACGATTTAAATGCGTAAAGAGTAACAATGCATGTGTGAATTGTCTCAGTTTAAGTCATCGAGTGTCTAGTTGCTCTTCAAATTATAGTTGTAGAGTTTGTAAATTTAAACATCACACATTGTTGCACTTCCACCGCAGAAGCGATAATGCTTCCCCTGCGCTGGCGCGTTCTCCACCGCTTCAGCCAGTTACACTGAAGTCTACAACCACCGCGCCCGCACACTCGCCACCCCTCACCGCAGGTGCGCGTTGCGCGTCAACCGCTCAAGTATTTGCCTACGATGCTAAGGGAGAGAAACAAATTATTCGTATATTATTAGACTCCGCGGCTCAAAGCCATTTTATGACTAAAGAGTGCTGTCATCGTTTAGGCGTTCAACAACACGATACCGAATGTACTGTAGTAAAGGGATTCGGTGGAGTTGAAAAAATTGTAAAATCGAAATCGATTGATATCAAAATTTTCTCACGATTCGACTCGAATATTAACTTCAATATTTCAACGCTAGTTGTTGATCAAATCACCGACCTTTTGCCCACCGCTGTGGTAGACACATCTGTCTTATCACACTTCCATGGCATAAGACTCGCTGATGAATGTTATAGCATGCCTAATAAAATTGATGTTTTGATAGGCGCATCCCTTTTCCCGCACTTACTATGTCTAGACGTAATTTATTCGTCTAACGACTTGTCCGGGCCCTCGGCTTTGAATACGGTATTTGGTTACGTTATTATGGGCTCAGTGCCGACACTTCAGGTAAATCATTCTTTAACGTGCTGCTCAGTTCTAGAATCTCCTATCGTTGACAAATTAGTGCAACGATTTTGGGAGCTTGAACAGCCACCCTCCGCACCGCCCATTCAGTGTCCTTCAGACATTGAATGTGAAGAGTTTTATAAATCTACGACATCCCGCGATCCTTTTACTGGTAGATATATTGTTGGCCTGCCATTTAAAGATGACGTTTACTCTCTCGGAGATTCTTATGAAACCTCTCGACGACGATTCATGTGCTTGGAGAGGAAACTTCAAGCCTCGCCTACATTAAGGTTAGCATATGATGACGTCATAAAGGAATACTTAACTAAAAATTATATATCCCCCGCACCGCCGTATGACTCTCATGAACCCGCTCCAATATATGTCATACCGCATCATGGAGTCTTACGCGAAGATAAGAAGTCAACGCGTCTGCGCATCGTCCTGGATGCTAGCAGTAAGACTAGCACTGGGCGATCATTAAATGATATTCTGCATTCAGGACCAAATTTGCAAGGCGACTTGTTCAATATAATTTTAACTTTCCGCTTACATCCAATCGCTATGACAGCCGACTGTCGCCAACAATTTCTGCAAATAGTTGTTCGCGATTCTGATCGTCGTTACCAATGCTTCCTATACCGCTTCCGTCCACAAGACCCACTTGTGTTATACCACTTCAATCGCGTGTGCTTCGGTTCAACTTCGAGTCCATACCATGCATTGCGCACGGTAAGACAGCTCATTGATGACGACGGCGCAAAGTATCCGCTTGCGAGTCGTATCGCATTTACTTCGCTATATATGGACGACATCGCGTTCTCTATGCCCAGTGAATCTGAGGCCAGTGAGACCTCTCGGCAGCTGATAGACTTATTCAAGGGTGCCCAATGGGACCTGATAAAATGGCATAGCAACCGTCGATCTGTTTTAGATGACCTCCCTACTTCCCATAAAATTACAGGAGAAGTAGAGTTCGATAAATCAATGCCACATAAAATACTAGGCTTGCATTGGTCTACCGATAGTGACGCCTTTTATTTTAAGATATCTGTTCCCGCTGATGTGACGTGCACTAAGCGCGCCATCTTATCTACTGTCGCTCGCCTGTGGGACATAATGGGTTTCGTTGCTTCCACAGTCGCGTACGCCAAATTCTTTTATCATGTCGCAGGTACTGAGAATCCCGCTGACATACTTTCACGTGGCGTTACGCCAAGTAAATTAGTTTCAAACCCCCTGTGGCTCCATGGGCCTCAGTGGACTTCGTTAGATCCATCTCAATGGCCTCTTCGTACTTTAGACAATGAGGTTATTGCAAATATGCCTGAGAAGAAGATTTTGTCGCACACTGTGTGCACATCCGTCTGTAATTCTGCGATTTATGAGCTCGCACTCCGCATCTCTTCTTGGAGTAAACTTCTACGTATAATTGCGTACGTGTGTAAGTTTGCTAAATTATTGCCCCGCCGCAGCACTACTGTAGTGACTGCTGATGATCTCAGTTTCTCTGAGGTTATAATCCTCCGCGCCCTGCAAAAACAGCATTTTGCAGTGGAATATTTAAATATTGAAGGTAACATACCTTGCTCGCCCGCTTTCAATCGTTTAAGGCCTTTTATTGAGAATGGTTTAATCCGCATTGGTGGTCGTCTTTCGAACTCCGCATTAGATTACACGCAAAAACATCCAATTATACTCCCGCGCAGTGATCATGTAGTGAACATGATCATTGACTATTATCATATTAAAATTTACACGCTGGGCCTGAATTGTTATTGTCATTGCTCCGTCAAAAATTTTGGATACTTTCCGCACGCCGCACTGTGAGAAGCAGAGTCTACAAGTGTAATATATGTTTCCGGCTTAGACCCCGTCCAACTTACCCTTTGATGGCTGATCTTCCCCATAGTCGTGTAAGACAAGCTATTAAGGCATTTACACACACGGGCTGCGATTATGCCGGTCCTATCGCATACACTCCTGTACGTCGTCGTGGTGTACGCAGCGAGAAGGCGTACTTATGTGTTTTCACATGCCTCACGACTCGAGCTGTACATATAGAAATCGCTACAGATCTTAGTAGTTCTAGTTTCCTCGCTGCGCTTAAACGTTTCCTCTCTAGACGAGGGCCGATTCAGTTTTTATATTCGGATAATGGAACGAATTTTAAAGGTGCCGCTTCGTATCTTCGCGATCTCTATAAATTTCTAAACGTTGAATACCGCCCAAAGCTTGAGCAAGAGTGTGCTGAGAATCGTATAACATGGAAGTTCATCTGTCCCAACTCTCCTCATTTTGGAGGCGCCTGGGAGAGTATGATCAAAGTCGTAAAAACGCATCTGTTCCGAGTTATCGGACATCAGTTACTTTCATACGAAGAGCTTAATACTGTTCTTGCGCAAATTGAGTGCTTGCTAAACTCGCGGCCCTTGACAGTATTGAGTTCTGATCCTGCAGAGCCTTCAGCTCTTACTCCGAGTCATTTTTTGAATACCGCACCTTTATTGTCATTACCCGCACCCAAAGTCAAATCTGACTCTACCAGTCTGTTACACAGGCATTCTTTACTGGATAAATTAGTTCAGTCGTTTTGGGACCGGTGGAGGACGGAATACCTTCACGGATTACAAGTTCGTCAGAAGTGGAACACCCCGTCTACGGCTATCGTACCAGGCATGGTTGTAATTGTGATAAATGATAATGAACCGCCCCTTGCTTGGCCATTAGCGATTGTCGAGTCTGTTCATCCTTCGATGGATGGCGTAGTTCGAGTAGTGACCGTGAGAACTACTAAGGGAACATATCTCCGTCCTGTTGCTCGTATTTGCCCTCTCCCAAGACAATAAATCACGATTATTTTGATTATAATTATTTATCTAAATTAGGAATGAAGTTTATATTTATATATATTAAAAAAGTATTAAACCGCAATATTATATTTATGTATACATTTTCTCGCTTACCAAGTAAGGTTAGTAGATGAGACATGCGCATTGAGCGCATCCTCTCACTTTATATACCGCTTATTTATTTGTTTTCCTTTTACTTTTTATATTACGGTTGTCTTTTAAAGGTGACCCTTTAAGGGCGGGAGGAAATAGTAACGCCAGTTAACAATCTACTTTATCAACATTACATTACATATCGCATTGAGTTCGTCCTAAGTTATATCTACTTTATCAACATGACTGGTGCATATTTTTTGTTTCCTTCCTTCCTTCCCTTTCCTACCGCACGCGCTGCCGCCGAGGTGAAAAAAGAGGATCTCGGCGCGCGTCAGTATACTAAGTGACATTACGGCATCCGCAACGCACGGCCACCCGTCGCGTCTTATGTACATTAACTGCAAACCGCGCAGGATGAACATTGAGTTCTCCTGTTTATGTTTAATATTCACCGCATCAGACATTGTGTCTTTGTAACTCATAAAAGTGTGAGACGCCCCCGTAAGGGCAAAGGTGGAGAGTGTGGGACTTCACGAGACTGTTCCGAGAGTGCGTATGCGCCGAACCACGTGGCGAGCTAGCTGTATAGCAGACACTCCAGGAGGAAGGCGCGGCAGCCCTCATCAGGTCAGTGCGTGCTATCCCACCTATTTATTTTCCCCTTTGCCGTATGCACCAAAATTACAGTCCACTAAATCTTTATCGAAGATACCTTAAGTTACTGGCGTCTCCACAAATATTACTTCGTTTTTTCTTCTTCTAGTCTTATTTTAGTTTTTACACTATAATTTCTGTTATGGCCCTCAACTAATAAAAATAATTTCTAAGTTGGTCGCGGTTTCACATAGCAAAATTTATTACAATATAATGCTATGGAAATGACTAAATGCAAGCGCCATTTATATTTGTTTACGAATTTAATAACATGTAACCTAAATATAACCTATGATACCTACCTAAATATAAGATAAAAAGTACAAAAAATCGATGTAACAATTTAATGCTTCTGTAATGGATACTGGAATGTCTCGTATCCAGTAAAATCAGTCCGATTCTTTACACTCACCATACGAAACACAGCAGAATTCAGCTGCTATTTTGCGTTGGTGTTCTGCGAGAGCGTGGTCCTTGCCCGGTCGAGCCGACCCATTCGTATTACAACTATACTACTAATAAAGCTGCAGCATGGCTCTACCACATTAAAAGCTGTTGTTTACGCATATCTTGTGAAATTAGGAATTTATTTTGTATTCATACATTCACCCGAAAAAAATAACCCTGCTTCTTGCTCAGTTCAGTAAAATTGATTTTAAATGAATACGATACATTTTCGAAAACAGCAACTGAGTGTGAAAACTTTTTTAATGTGGCGTAAAAATCTATCCGCTCCAATCTGATTACCGCTGGCGATTAACCAATGCATCAATGCGCGTAAACTAGACACTACACTTAGAGCTTCTAGTTATTTAATACGCGATTCGCTACGTTTGGCTTTGTTTAAAGTTATTATTTCGATTTTATATCTGTATGTTTTAATTAACTCCTCAGTATGTTGTATTATCGAGGTTTATTCTTCATCTTCTTGCATATCTTAATATCATCTACACTATCACCTACAATATCATCTACACTACACTACACTACACTTCACGCTATGTAATTTTTCGGTTCGATTCATCTTGTGTTAGCAATATTATTACACATTTTACATTTTAACAACAACAATAAGTCTCTAAAGTTAAAAAAATACGTGTTCACACCTCTTTCTCTTTCTCAGTCTTTTCTTTTCTTAACGCATCAATAAGTTCTTTGGCTCGCTCTACCTTCTCATCCGGACTAACCGCACTAGCCTGTGACGATGCAGGAGTTTCCTTCTGAAAGTCATAGAAGATAAAATATTGTTTATTTTTCATATAAACATCACATATTATATAGACATTTAAGTCAATAAATAAGTCTCACAAGTCGCGCAAATATAATGTCCCTTGTATATAATAATAAGTACCTGGTTGACCGAGCTTTGCTCGGTATTTTTCGCTCGATTTTTTTAATTCGTGTGTTTTGGAAATTATATTTAGATACAAATTACATACTGATGAAATATAAATAATATTTTTTGATCTTAGCGACATAACAGAAAAAACGGAACTGGTTATTTGAATAAAAAATCATGAGTGCAATTATTTTTATTTTAATTTTCGTGTTTTTAAAAAAAGGGCTCGAAAAAATAGATTTTCTCAAAAAAGAAAAGAACATGAAAAAAAATTTAAAAAAGTCGGTCAGTCGGTCTGGGCTCGAACCGGGGTTTTAAGATTCTGTGACCGACCATTATACCAATTAAGCTATTTATAATCACTAACAATCTGTCAAAATTTACCCTCTTATTCTAACGATATTGTAGCAGTTTTTCATTACCTAAAAACACGGACAAAAAGACATTTTCTAAAAATAAATCCTAGCTAGAACGATTTTTTATCCCCGAAACTCCCTGGACACCAAATTTTATGAAAATCGTTGGAGCCGTTTACGAGATTCCGATTATATATATATTTATATACAAGAATTGCTCGTTTAATAGTATAGGATATAATAAAACAAAGTTCTTTAATAACACTTACTGATTCGGCAGTAGGAGTCACTTTAGAACTCGGTCCGGGCTCTTCGGGTTTTGCCTTCGGTTTCCTCACGCATATGTCACCATCGCATACAACTTCATATTCTTGTCCAGTACGCGTGACTTCGTGGTAGTCTGTCTTAGCTATTTTAGCCACTGGCTCCGATGATGTTTCTGTTGAAAACATGAATATATGAGGTATGTTATCAGTTAAAGCCCACTGCTAGATATAGGCCTTTAAAGAATACACTAACAGTCATGAATTTCTCTAAAATCAAAAGCAGGTGAGTTTGTGAGTTCAGGCTCTTATACTGTTAATGCTGCCCTCATCCCTAACATAAAGGATTTGGTTTCAATAGATTTGGGTCAAGTATTTTTAAATGGACCTTGGAAAATTTCACTACCTCCCTTCATTCCACAATATGGTTATACATTCTTTTCCTAATAACAAAATATGTATTACTGCTCACTTTTATTTTTGTTTTTTTTTTTCATAGGATAGGGTGACAAACGGGCGCGCAGTCCACCTGATAGTAAGTGGTTGCTGTGGCCCATAGACATCTACATCTATCCTCGATTACAAATCAAAATGCAGACGCGTTGTCACCCGTGAGGACCAAGATGGAATGCCTCGTTTCCATTAAAAAGGGTCTCCGGTTCTCTACACTCACCATACGAAATACAGCAGCATTAAGCTACTATTTTACGCTGGTATTCTGTGAGAGCGTGGTCCTTCCCCGGTCGAGCCGACCCATTCGTGCTATAACTATACTCCTAATATAACTGCAGCGTGGTAGAGCCACGTATGCAGCATGGCTATATCACTTAACTGGGTTGTATGGTAACTTATTCACCAGTCTGGCTACACTTCTTTGGAAAAATTTGCCTGATAACATCAGAAAAGCACTCAATAAGTACACTTTAATAAAGTTGGTTCATGAACTTCTATAAAAACAACACTTGTTTAAAGAGTAATCCAAGTACATCCACATGTAATATTGTTACGAGCTTAGGGTTCGTGACAATAAAAATTGCCGATAAAATTACCTAAATTAACACTTTAATTTCCTTTACACAAATTAAAACTTAAAACACTAAAAATTAAACACACTAATTCACTTAATTCCGCTCCGAAGCTTCGCTTGTGTCGCCGAGTTCAACTCTGCCCCGATCGCATCTTGCAGCGCCTATTTATATAAATTAGCAAAATATCCAGAATGTTCAAGTAAACACGCGCAAGGTACCGAGAGTTCGAGTTTTAAACTTCAAGAAGTTTAGTTCTTCGGTTCGAGACTAGATGGCGCTAGTGCGCCGATTTGAGCGCGTAACACTGCCCCCTCCTAAGACATGCTCGTCCCGAGCATTATCGGCCCCACAATAACGCGCTAGGCGATCCACATGGACGATCTTAGGAGTCCCTCTTGCGCCTTTCTGTATCCGGTAGGTTACATCGTTGATCCTGGTCACAATCCGGTACGGGCCGTCCCATTTAGCTTGAAGCTTAGGAGATTTCCCTTTGCTGCGGACTGGATTGTGCAACCACACAAGTGAACCTTCGTCGAAACCTTTGTTGTTCATTTTGCGATCATACCGGGTTTTCATCTTTTCAGACATTTGCTGGCCCGATTGTCTGACGTGCTCATAAACGTCATTCATTTTGTTCCGCAAGTAATTTGCATAATCGGTTATACTGCGTGGAGCATCAGGTGGTATCCCGGTGATCAGGTCTGCGGGCAGCCGTAATTCTCTTCCAAAGTTTGCGAAAGCTGCTGTACTTTCGTGAACAGCGCTTCGATATGACAACAAAAACGGTTTTATGTGCTTGTCCCAATCTCGTTGCCGATAGTCTACAACTTTTGCTAGGTACCTCTCCAATGTCTGATTAAATCGTTCTACCATTCCATCAGATTGCGGGTGATAAGAAGTCGTTCTTGTTTTATGAGTACCCATAACTCGGCAAGTTTCCTGGAATATTTGAGACTCAAAATTCCTTCCTTGATCGCTGTGAATCTCTAAAGGTACACCAAAACGACAGAAGACTTCATGAACTAGCTTATCAGCAACTGTTGAAGTTTCTTGATTTGGAATGGCGAAGACTTCTGGCCACTTAGTGAAGTAATCCATCACAACCATGAAATACTTGTTACCGCTTCCACTCTCCGGAAACGGCCCCGCCACGTCAATGGCTATTCTCTCCCATGGTGCACCAACATTGTACAAATTCAATGCACCTCTACTACGAGTCTGAGATCCCTTTACAGCCGCACAACTTGTACATTTGCGACACCAGTCCTCGACATCGTTTCGACAGTGGACCCAGTAAAACCGTTCTCGGATCTTCAGTAGAGTTCGTTTAACTCCCAGATGGCCTCCTAAATAATCATTATGGTACAGCTGTAGAACATCCGGTACTTTAGCTTTAGGGACAACCATTTGTGAATGACAGCTGTCTCCCCGAACATTTTCCCATTTACGGCACAGAACTCCATCCTGAAGCAGTAAGCTGTCCCACTGGGCCCAATAGCTTTTAGTGGTCGAACTCATCGCTGAGACGTCGCTCCACTTGGGCTTGGGAGCACTGGCCTTCATCCATTCCAGGATCGGCTTGATGTCCGGATCTTCCTGCTGTGCACGTTGAAAGCTGTCCTTCCACTCGTTGCTGAGGTGGTCTGCCCTGAGCATCCTCACGGATACCACTCCCTTACTCTCTTGCCTAGTACAATGTTTGCAATCTTCAGGACAAGGTCTTCGTGATAATGCATCTGCGTTGCCATGAGATTTCCCGCTGCGATGTTCGATCTCAAAGTCGTATTCCTGCAGTAGTTCAATCCACCTCGCAACTTGTCCTTCTGGATTTTTAAACTGCAATAGCCATTTTAGTGCAGCATGGTCAGTTCGTAAGTGAAATTTTCGCCCCAGAAGATATTTGCTAAAATGCTGCAACGACTTTACCACAGCTAGCAATTCGCGTCTTGTGACACAATAGTTCCTTTCCGGTTTTGACAACGACTTGCTGAAGTACGCTATCACGACCTCTTGGTCACCATTCCGTTGAGACAACACACCGCCAAGCCCTATATCACTTGCGTCTGTGTCAACTATAAATTCTTTGCTTGTATCAGGGTATCCCAAAATAGGTGTTTTGCACAGACGGTCCTTGAGCTCCTGGAATGCGATATTACAACTTTCATCCCAGCAGAAATGTCGCTTCTCCTCGGTTAGCTTATGCAGAGGTTATATATCTCTGCAAAGTTCTTCACAAATCGCCGGTAATAGGAGCACAAACCCAAAAATCTTTTGGAACCGGCCAATCCTTTACAGCTGCAATTTTCTCTGGATCCGTGCGGATACCTTCTTCCGACACTACATACCCCAAAAAGTTGACTTGCCGTTTGAACAGTGAACATTTCTTCGGACTCAGCTTGAGATTGGCACTCTGAATCTTCATTAGCACGCGTCCCAGGTTTTCAAGGTGTTCCTCAAACGTACGGCCCACGATGATGATGTCATCCAAGTAGACCAGACAGGCATCGCCAACTAGCCCGGTAAGTACAAGTTCCATCAGCCTTTCAAACGTTGCTGGAGCATTGCACAACCCAAACGGCATTACTTTGAATTGCCACAGACCCTTTCCCGTCGAGAACGCAGTTTTCTCCTTGTCCTTAGGGTCAATTTCAACTTGCCAGTAGCCACTTTTTAGATCCAGCGTGCTAAACCATTTTACTCCTGTAAGCATGTCCAACGTGTCATCAATTCTTGGCAAGGGATAGCTGTCCTTCTTTGTAACGTCGTTCAGACGGCGGTAATCAACACAGAACCGCATGCTGCCATCCTTCTTCTTTACCAGCACCACGGGTGAACACCATGGACTAGATGAAGGTTCAATAACACCATCCTTCACCATTCCCTCAATCATGGTTTCCACTTCCTTTTCACGTGCTACCGGCAATCTTCTTGGCCGCTGACGGATAGGCAATTCCTCTCCTGTGTTTATTTTGTGTTGAACTAAGCCAGTCTTTCCTATGTCAGCATCGTTTGACGAGAACACATCGGCGTACTTGAGTAACAACTTCTTCGCCTTGACCAATTCGTTCGGGGAGAGAACACTGCGACAGTCTTCCAAAAGTGTGGTCACTCTCGTTTCTGAATCCTTGCTGGGGGTCCCACTCGATATATATTGGCACCGACGTAACCAATCCACTTCCTCACAAGTGCCAACCAGTGTGCCTTTTTCTATAATCTGTTCCCGGTCGCAAAGGTTCAGCACACGTATTCTTGAGATGTCAGTGGTTCTGACCAAGGTTCGAGCTACTTTCCATGGAAGGTCATTGTTTACCCTTTCCACAAGTACACAACGGTGAGCTTGTCCAGCGTTTCGGGGAAGACTAACCGGAACAATCGTTTCCGATCTCGGCGGAAGAACAATCTTCTTAATGCTGTACACGTTCCCTGGTAACGCACCTTCCATAAAAAGTTCCTCCTGTCCACATTTCAAAACACCTTGCTTAACGTCGATCTCACAACAATTATTCCTCATAAAGTCTAGGCCTAGGATGCAGTCGTCCATTATATCAGCCACGATGACATTATGCAGGTAGATCACGTTGCCAAGCTTCAACTCCATCTCCTTCTCTCCACGGACGGGTATACGCTGACCGGTGGCTGTTACCAAATTAATGCGTTCTCGGTTGTATGCGGAGTCCCCAAGGAACTGACTTATAAGTTGGGAACTAACAACCGTACGAGAGGCTCCAGTGTCTATGGTCAGTTTACACGGCATTCCGTTGACCTCGCCCTTGATGATTAGACTGTTCCCATCATGGGTTTGTGAGATCGAGATCCTTGGGGCTCTTTTAACATCAGCCAGCACCCGCCCCGCAGTTCTGGCTTTTACTCGTTTCCCTGCTGCTGCTGGGCGGTGCTGTTGGCCGCACTACCCTCCTGGGATCGTTCACCTTCCCTTTCTAGGGTTCGCTTAGGGCAGCTGGATCGAAGATGGCCCTTTTGCCCACAGCCATAGCACCTAGGGCTGTATCCTTTGTTGCGGTCGCGAACTGTAGCTGCTGCAACCTCACTGACGTGATGGGAACGATGATCCTGCCGCACGGCTTCTTCCTCCAGTGCATGGGCCAAGGCGTCCTTAAGCGTCTCGTGGTGCCCGAGCCTCACAGCAACTCTGACTTCCAGGTCGCGGATGCCGTCGATGAATGTCTGCACCAGGTTCCCTTCAATGAGCGCAGGTACAGACTGGTATGCTTTTCGAACCATCTTCTCCACCTCAAGGGACCATTGCTGCAGGTTTTCGTTGCTGCGTTGCACGCGATCTTTAAGCTGCGCGCGAAAGACGTGTTCCAGGTGAGTGTCACCATATCTCGCCTCCAATGCCTCAAGGAGCTGCTCGTAGGTCACTTTCTTACCGAGAGCTTCCAACACGGTTAAGGCATGGTCGCGCAGGCCTAAGGTGAGTGCAGTCATGGCCTGGCTTTTATTCCAGCCGTTTGCCTCCATGACGGCCTCGAACTGGATTTTGTAGGCCGACCAGGAAGAAGTCCCGTCGAACGGTGGTACCTTGAACCCACGTAGCGAAGGTGTAGTAGCTACTGCGGGGGCTGCAGTTCCATCCCCAAGTTTGAGGTTGTTCAGCGTTTTCTTCACGTCAGCCATCACGTTGTCAACCCGATGGTTCACATGGTTGATTCGGGTTTCATGTTCTTCGATTCGGGTTTCAGCTTCCGACAGACGGTTGTCGTGTTGAGCAACCCTACCCTCACCTGCCTTATCTCTTTCCCAACGGTAGCGTGAAGGTCCTTCATGAGGAGCATCTGCTCTTCCGACCGACGAGCCTGTTCCGCCTGCTGATCTTCCAACCGACGGGCCTGTTCCTCTTGTCGGCGGGCCTGTTCCTCTTGTCCGCTCTGCAGCTGCTCTTTCAACTGACGGACCTGTTCCTCCTGTCGGCGGACCTGTTCATCCTGTCCACCCCGCAGCTGCTGTTCCAACCGACGGACCTGTTCCTCCTGTCGGCGAGCCTGCTCCTGCAGCATCACCATCAGAGCACCTAAGTCAGGTGCTGCAGATGTAGGAGCTACCGACGGGCCTTCAGCTGGTGGCTGGCCCTCCGACGTCTGCGGCGTTGCACCACCAAATCTTCGTTGGTCCGTCTCCCGCTGGCGTTGACTTCGGGTACGGACACCCTCCGTTTCCTCCTTAGGTAAAATCGGCATGATTTTATCCGACTTCTGACACCGATTGTTACGAGCTTAGGGTTCGTGACAATAAAATATGCCGATAAAATTACCTAAATTAACACTTTAATTTCCTTTACACAAATTAAAACTTAAAACACTAAAAATTAAACACACTAATTCACTTAATTCCGCTCCGAAGCTTCGCTTGTGTCGCCGAGTTCAACTCTGCCCCGATCGCACCTTGCAGCGCCTATTTATATAAATTAGCAAAATATCCAGAATGTTCAAGTAAACACGCGCAAGGTACCGAGAGTTCGAGTTTTAAACTTCAAGAAGTTTAGTTCTTCGGTTCGAGACTAGATGGCGCTAGTGGGCCGATTTGAGCGCGTAACAATATCTAATAGTACTTTTTGCTTGCGTGCTTCATAATTTTTTTATAATATCTGCATAAAAAATGTAAGAAGTACCTACCCTAAGAGACAGATAATTACCACAATGGCATTATGAATAATATTACAAATTTATATACACATACATACGTAAACACACACGCCCGTCACCCAGAGGGGTAGGCAGAGATTACGGACTTGCATTTGCCAAGATCCTGCACAACTTTCTCGCCTCCATTACATCCATACACACATCAACAGAATCTAGGAATATTTTCATTTATTTCATCAAATATCTAAAAATCTATGAAGAATTTTTTGATAATATAGTAAATAGAACAATGATAGGTTATTTTGGTCTTTTATAAAAAATAAAAAATAAATCGTAATTTTTTTGTTTTAAAAAAATGTTAATTTACTAACCGCCGTAAAAAATTAGTATGATAAAAAACTTCATTTCTTCTTATAAAACTATTAATTTTAATTAAAATTGAAAAAAGCTTAATAATCAGTGTTTCCACCTCGTACATTTATTACACATCGACATTGATTGATTGATTTTTTGATGGAATTACAGCGGAGCTTCTGAAAGCGGGTGGAAAACCGGTACTTGAAGTCCTTCAGAGGCTCTTTAATTCCGTCCTCCATGGTGGCACTACTCCGGAGGCGTGGAGCAGAAGTGCGGTGGTCTTGTTCTTCAAGAAAGGTGACAACGCCCTCTTGAAGAACTACAGACCTATATCTGAGCCGCGTCTACGTGCTGTTTTCGAGAGTCATTACGAATCGTCTCGCCCGCAGATTCGACGACTTCCAGCCTCCCGAACGAGCCGGTTTCCGAAAAGGCTTTAGTACCATAGACCACATACATACCCTTCGGCTAATTGTACAGAAGTCCGAAGAGTACAATCTGCCACTTTGCCTGGCGTATGTGGACTATGAGAAAGCCTTTGATTCCGTCGAAATTTGGGCGGTGCTACAGTCTCTTCAGCGGTGCCAAGTTGACTGTCGGTATATCGAAGTGCTAAAGTGTTTATACAGTAGGGCTACGATGGTTATCCGAGTACAGAACCAGAGTACGAAACCTATCCAACTGCAGAGAGGTGTAAGACAGGGTGACGTTATTTCCCCGAAACTCTTCACCGCTGCATTGGAAGACGTTTTCAAGCTACTGGACTGGAAAGGATACGGTATCAACATCAATGGCGAGTACATCACTCACCTTCGATTTGCCGACGATATAGTCCTTATGGCAGAATCGCTGGAGGACTTAAGCACTACGCTCAATGACCTCAATAGTGCCTCCCAACGGATAGGTCTTAAGATGAACATGGACAAAACAAAGATCATGTTTAATGTCCATGTCACTACCTATGCCGGTAGTTGTTGGGAGCACTAAGCTCGAAGTTGTTGACGAGTACGTTTACCTGGGACAAATAGTCCGGCTAGGTAAGTCCAACTTCGACCGAGAGGTCAATCGACGGATTCAACTCGGCTGGGCAGCGTTCGTGAAATTCAACGCATCTTCTCGTCAGGTATACCTCAAAACCTAAAAACTAAGTTGTACAACCAGTTCGTGTTGCCAGTGATGACATATGGAACTGAGACGTGGTCCTTCACTGCTGGCCGTATGAGGACGCTCAAAGACGCTCAGCGAGCTATGGAGAGGGCTATGCTCGGAGTTTCTCTGCGTGATAAACTTAGAAATGAGGATATCCGCAGTAGAACCAGAATGACCGACATAGCCCAACGGATTAGTAAGCTGAAGTGGCAATGGGCCGGCCATATAGCTTGAAGAATCGACAACCGTTGGGGGGAAAAGGTTCTCGAGTGGCAGCCTCGTACCGGTAGACGAAGTGTAGGGCGACCCCCCACTAAAATATGCAGGACGTAAGACATGCAGGAAGTCGATGGATGCAGGTGGCTCAGGACCGTGCTTTGTGGCATACCTTGGGGGAGGCCTATGTTCAGCAGTGGACTTGTAAAGGGCTGTAATGATGATGATGATGATGATGATGATTGATTGTTCATACTTAAAACTAAATTGTCAGTCTTGCTGCGGAATGAGGTCCCATGTCCTTTGCAAGTGTTCGTAAAGTTATTGTTCTTTTCATTGTATAACATGTCCATGGCATGCTTGATAGGATTTAAGTCGGGCGACTCCTCTCGGAGAGCGGCTGACACCAGCCGCGCCGTATGTGATGGAGCATTATAGTGCATGAGTAGAAATTCCTGGCCCATTTGGATTCTGTGTGGGACAATAACAGGCTCTACTAGCTCGTGGTATACAATTGTGCAGTCATGCTGCCTTGGATCCAAACGAGCTGAGTTCGTCCGCCAAGACGAATTCCTGCCCACACTATGATTGTCCCGCCTTGGTATAATTGGACCTCCTGAGGGTACCGTAGACAGCTTATTCTCCCTGGATTTCTTCAAACGCGTGTTTTTTGTGAGTCCGGATGAAACCCAAACCGAGACTCAATGGTCAACAGCACCAAAGACCATTGTTCGTCACTCCATGGTAAATGCTCCCGAGTCCACGAAAGCCGCCGACAGCGATTGCCACGACGCAATCCTTTGCACGGTTTGGTTGCTTACCAGCAGCTGGTGGTCCTCCTGGAACCTTTGTAGCAGTTGCATCGCTGTGATATTGGGTTGTCTTCTGACGATCATTTGGAGAAATCGATACAGTCTCTGCGTTACTACGCAGATAGAAATCCATGCGCCGTTCAGCCACATCCCCAATACTGCGATAACGTGACCACAACCTTGATATCACGTTTTGGCTGGTGTGCATCAACAACGACGCGTTGAAGAGCACCACTTTTTAATATGCCCACGGCTCGTAACATTTCATCTCGACTCAAATGACGACGTGACATGACTCTTAAAGTTCACACGGCACGTTAAATAAAAAAAAAGCAATCTAATCCCTTTTCATTAATAAATATCAGTAGAACAATTTTAATTTTCCTTAACATAACGAATTACTAACAATTATGCCGTCTGTTTTGTTTTTCTTTTGTGTTTTTTTTAATTAACATTTTTAAATTTTGAAAATAGAATAAAAGAGGTTTCAATCTGTATATAATTTGTTTTTATAAATTTTTTAAACTACAACGTCGTAAATAATTTAGGATTAAGGTATCCCTAGATTCTGTTGATGTGTTTATATTGTATAGTTCATGTTTTATACGCACATGTATAAAACATGAACTGTAAAAAATTGATAAATAACTGTAAAATATATTAACAATTATTAATATACGGTAAAAAAATGTAATGTCAGTCTTTTCTTTTTTTAACGTAATTTTAAATGATGACTATGAAAGATAGCAATAAGCACCTATTATACAAAAGAAAAAAAATGATGATGAATTGAATCTGAAGCTATAATACATACCTGTTTCAACATCGGCGGGAGGCTTTTTATCTACTGATGGTGTTGCTGCAGCTTCCTTATTGCTAACAGCAGCTTCAGCTTGCAGAAGATTGACCGTTTGCTCTTTCAAACTCTGGCTTGATGTGGATGGTTGTACAGTCCGTTGTTTCTCTTTGTCTAGAAAATTAAAATTAATATACATGTACAAGTTTAACAACTATAATGTACGAGATAAAATTGATTATCTGCAGTATGGAAATAACTATGTAATAACTACAGGTAATAGAGAAGTAGGTACAAATATCTAAATCTACCATCTAGAAGCAGTGCAGCTACTGCCGCATTTCAATTATTCTTCTTCTTCGTAACATTCAGTTTTTATTGCAATTCATATTGTAGAAGCTAAATTTTCAATTAATTAATTTCAATTAAATCATTTTTTCCAAGCCTAATAAATACTAATAATCCTATGAACTTTACTAATATTCCAATAATCATTCCAAGAAAGCTTAAAATACTGTATATAGCTGTGACTTGGTCACTCTCGGTAAAAAGAGGAACCAACTTGGCTGGCCCGAGGTAACTGAGTGGACTTGCCGAGCCCCTTCCCACCTGAAACCACCACTCTATCTGTCATGTGTGGCGAGCACCTTTGAATGGTTGTAATCTATAGATATTTAAAGAGTTACAGCAATAATATAATTATATGGGTATAAAGAGATTATGAACATTAAAAAAAAAACATACAAAATGAAATTTTACCACACATTAAACACACTTAAGGCATTATTTGAAATAAAACATTATATACATGGATACTTTGGTTTTTTACTTACTGTGTTCTTCTAATATCCTATCTATCCTTGTTGCCAGGTTTTGTGCCTCAACTCCAGCACAGACAACCTCCAGTGGTGTTCCATTCCTACTTATAAAAAAGAGAGATGGAACAGGAACAAATTGATCTGTATTAATGAGTTAACTATTTCATTTGTGTTATTTTTTATTGTTACAAAATCCAACATATTTTATTAAATAGAGCTCTACCATAAAAATTTAGGTAAAAATGAGGTAACCAAATATTTTTGTTGAAAATAAAGCTAAAGGTTTGATTATTTGAAGAAGAGAGTATTTTATTTTGCAAAATTAACAACACTGAAATTTTCCATGACTAGTTCTCTAAAAAGGCAATTCTGAGACTTCTTATATGGCTAGCACTTAAAGGTCTTGATTCCCTAGATCATCACTGGCGAACTGTTGTGGTTGTTTACACTTTTTATACTTGTAATAGGTAAAATAAGAAATATTTATAGATTGATATTTCTTCTACTTAATCTGCTTGTAAATGTAAATTGCTACTTGGGCTTCTTGCAAAGGAAGTGAAAAGGCTCCCCGGTTCTCTGTATTCACTATTTGAAACACAGCAGCATTGAGCTGCCATTTCGCCCTGGTATTGTGTGAGAATGTGGGCCTATCCCGGCCGAGCCGACCCATTCATGCAACAACCATAATACAGCTGCAGAGTGGCTCTACCATGTAAAAATTAGTGGTGGTCAATATTAGAATGATTTAGTTGACGTCGATGGACAGTTCCTACCACACCGATCGATCAATGGTGGAATGGATTAGTCGATGTCAATCGATAATCTCTACCACACGAGTTAATCCATGGCATTAATGGATGGTATAACCACTGACTACTCCCTATTGTCACCCGCCACCACCTGCACTTACATCTCTGTAATAAAAATACAATACAAAGAGTGTACTGGCTGCTAATAATGCATTTCCTTTTGAGTACATGTTGAGAGACACCGATGATGTGGCTGCAACCTCATCGATTAATTTATCCATCGACGTGGATCAATGATTGAACAATGTTTTATCAATCAGTATTTATCTATCGGCTATAGCTGATAGACAGATACTGATTGTAACCACAGTTAATAAATGACATAGATCGACACTTGATCAATTATTGAGCTAGCATCCATAGGGAGGATATGCCTTAATCATCATATTTGGCAAACGTGTTAACAATTGCAGCACTAGATATGTCTTACATCTGTAACACAATTAATAGTTTTAAGTTTGTTTCCTCTTCATCAACCACATAATAAGTCCATAGCTAGATATTTGCCGATTATAGACATCTCGCCTCTGTCACTGCTGGCTGTGACATCTAAGTCCTAAATATCCTCACTGCCACCAATAGAAGTCATATTAAAGTTTTTCTAGCATTACCCATAGTTACCTCTTTTTTTATAGAATAAAGATGACAAAGTATCACACAGACGACATTTATCCTCAATTAAGAATTAAAATGCAGATGCTTTGTCACCCCTGAGAACTAAGATGGAAGGCCTCAAAAACCTCTTATGATTTACCTTTTAGACCAAATGGGATGATGGATTTTTTAGAGCTTTTTTCCAATAAGAGATCCATTTAAAAACAAACACATCTAGCATTAGATGGTTATTATCATTATTTACTCAAAAACTTTTCAATATATAGTTGTTTCAAGTTTAAAAAGGATACAGATTTGTGCAAAATGTGTATAATTAATTGATCCACTCTTTAATTTGATTGCAAGGAAATTTTGAGGATCTGACAACCTTTTAACCACTGCACTATCATCAATTGTTGCAGACATTTCTGCAGACTGCTCATTGTCACCTAGTAAAAAGGATATATTATACATATTACACTTTTTAAATAATGGATTAATATAAATAAACAAATTTTAGAAACAACAAATTTAATGGTTCAATAAATACTAAAATAATCAGTATAATTTTGATACAATTTATTTTATTATGATCAAATATTTATTACATAATTAAAACATTAAATAAATAAAACAGACTTAAATATTTAACAATTACTAATAAAATTACAATAGCTCTAATTTACTGATAACAATAAATACTAACTAAATAAAAAAACTATATTATGGAACCATACCATAACCTATGGAACAACATTACTATAACAGCTTAGGAAAAGAATAAGCAGATAAGATTATGAAGCTATATAATGTCCCACTGCTGAGCACAAGCCTTCTGTCATTTCTGGAGGAGATTATAGAGCAATTAATATACTGTAACTAAATATTACCGTCTGTATTGCTTATACTTTCAGATATGCATGTTTTCTCATAATGTATTCTATTACCACCTTACTGAGCATTTAAGGTAAATCAACACTTGAAATTGTATTTAACAATTTCATTGGTGCCCACAGGAAAAAAAAACAGGATTGCTCGTGTACAGTTAAATTTACGGCAAACGCATAGCGCCTGAGCTATCATGGCTCTTATTTATTTACTTTAGCATAACTATATAATACTATATTTTATAGACCTTGATTATGGTTTATTTGAAGAATATTACATACCTAAGTATATGGCTATAATTATACCAACCAATTATACTAAAAACACTCAGTAAATATTGCCTACAATAGCCTTACTTTGTTACGTTATCCCTCTACTCAAACCTTTGAAGAATATATGTTATTATGTATATTTATTTTATTTTTAATACAAGAATCACTATAGTAATAACCTGTTTTATTCAAGTTTATAAACCATCCAAATTACATGTTTATATAATAGGATATTTATTAAAATTTCTTACCTTCAACAAATACGACAAAAATTGCATTTCTTTGTTTAGATAATGTAACAGCCTCCGCGATGCTTCCTCCGTACCAATGCATCGTTAATACAGCTATATTTTATTTCCTGCACAGTTATAAACTATTGTTTTCGTTTGTACTATATTTTACACAATTTTACAAATGTCTAGGAACAAAATATTACATTGATGACATGACACAACAAATTTTGACATTTCACAATACTGACATACTGACTGACTGATACTGACGCTGACGTGTTTGCCACTTTTTGAACCGTATGTCATCTTCATGCAAAATGCGTTTATTACATTTTTGTCTTCAGGTATGACCACTCAATTATTATCTTTATTAATTCATTCAAAATAATTTATGTCGTTGAAGTCACATATTACAATTAAAGTAATTATTAATTTTAATATTATTAATACATTGGTTGAAATATTTAGATTTACTTGTCAGTTGGTTATGGTTACCTACATGTGAACTTGTAAAATAAACTATGCTTTACAATGTAGCTTGTCTAAGCTTATACTATTCGACACTAGATGGCCTTAATTACCTTAATTCAGTAGTTTTTTTTTATGTAACGAATTATATTAATTTATATAAAGGTGTTCTTGGCAAATGTCAAAATTTAATAAAAAAAAAACAATATCGCTTAATACTTACATTACGAAATAACTGACCACTATCGTAGTGCAGTGGCGGAGTAAGAATATCCACTACCCTTCATCATGTAGTTATCGTGTGGGGGCGACAAAGGGAAACTGAAAGAGGATATGAGCAGGAGCATCTTTTTAATAACAAATCAAAAATGCCAAGCCTGCATGCGTGGCTACTATGACTAAGTTACGAATGAGGTAATCTAAGAGGGAGGCCTATGTTTATAATTGCAACTTCAGACAAATTCTCTACATACTCGTAACTCATAAAACTATTAAGAATTACTTTTTAATGAGTTCTGAATTATTTATAATATTGTTAATTTGTATATAATTGAAACAGTAATTTTGTAATTTCTATTAGCTATATCCAATATATTTAACTTCCTAGGGTCCTAGGTAAGGTTCTCAATCGTAATTTAATAGATACTTACTAAATTTTTAAAGGGTTCAAGATATATACTTATTTCTTATGGCTTTGTTTCTAATGGTGAGTGTAGAGAACCGGAGACCCTTATTACTTTAAACTGTCCTCAGAGGTGAAAACACATCAGCATTTAGATCTTATACAAGAATAAATATCTATAGGCTACAGCATACATTTACTTCACGTGGACTTTGTGCTAGTTTATCACCTTTATTAAAAAAAAAACGCACTTCAAAATAAAAGAAAAAAAATGATAGAGATAGCAAAGGTTTTATGTACCTACGATGCCGCTACGCGCTTCACGCTACACCTGTAACATTAGCGTGTAGATGCAAAAATGATTGTCAAAACATGAGCGTAAAAGTCAGAGAACGAAGTAAAGTGAACTAAAAAACATCTTATCGATTGTTACTTTGGTATGATACTTACCTAGTACTTGATCAAAACTAAGAAATTACGAAAAAATTTTCTTATTATGACATACTATCCGACTGTCCAAGTCCCGTCATGGTCTAATTTTTGTTATCATAGGTAAGTGAATGCTATGAGGCTATGACTCATAAATCTTTCTCTCCTTGATTAAAAACCAAAATACAGGCGTCACCCTCTGGACTAAGAATATCTTGTTGACATTGAAAAGGGTATCCGCTTCTCAAAACACAGCAGCATTAATAATAATACATGAAAATCTCATAAGATATTACAAGTAAATTCAGCAACGACATAAATATGCAGTTTCGATTAGATAAATGTAAAATCTTAAATAAGAAGGGAAAAATAGAACCAGGACACTACACTTTACCAGAAGGAGGCATTATTTTGTCCACGGAGTCAGGTGAGGTAAATAAGTACTTAGGATATCACCAATCCAAGCTATTAGACCACGCTAGCTTAAAAAACGCTAGCAAAAATAGATAAGATATAGAGTAAGCCGAATCTGTAAAACCCAACTAACATCAAAAAGCCTCATTAAAGCAAGTACCTAATAATTACGCGATTCCGATATTAACATATTCATTTGATATAATAAAATGGATAAAAACAGACATAGCTAGCCTCGAAATAAAAACACGTACCCTACTAACAAAATTTAATCATTGATTAAAACTACTTTTACGGATTTTATCGCGTTTTATTTATTTTTATTTTTAATACCCGACGTTTCGGGTGCTTTCCAGCACCCATGGTCACGGGCAGTAATCTATGGTCACGGGGGACTGAGGTGACTGACGTCCCGATGTCAAAGTTAACCCGGAGTACCTTCAGCTTTTTAAGTCTTTGGTTCGATCTACGCAGAATGAACTAAATGTGTTTTGAAGTCTTGCAGTGGTATGCTTGGGTTTAGTTTTAATTTTATTAATTATAGGATCCTAAGCAGGTGGTAGTATCCAGCCTCCTTCTCTATGGAAATTAGAATGTTTTTTTAATTTCAATAGCCTCACGTATTATCCTTGGTAGGAATCGATGTTCTTTCGCGAGGATTTGTGGTCTATCAAATTGTTGGTCAGTCAGCGCCTTGCCAAGAGGTGTGAGCGCCGTGCCTCTGCAAAATTGAGGGTGCAAAGGCTCGCTTGTGCATATAGCCTGAAATGGATAATTCATCAATGAACAAGAACGCATTGCAGGCGTATATCCCCTTCGCCCTAATATACGCCTGCAGTGCGTTCTTGTTCATTGATGAATTATCCATTTCAGGCTATATGGAAGTTGGAGGTTTTGCGTACCAGGCTAGGATGCATCACTTTTTTGCTGAGCCATCTATTACCGTCACCGAGCAAAAGCTGGCAGACCGAGATCGGTATATCATGCGCTCAAAAATATTTGATGACGCCGAACTCAAATGACTACGACGTGAGGCAGTTCCCTCGACGAATGAAAATACTACGACAGAATATGCGGCTGTACGAGTAACAGAGCAACCTGCACATGTAGATGCCCCCGTAGATCTCTTTGCGGTTGACTCAGACGATGATGGAATAGTCGACCAGGTACAAGAGTATATGAGGAGCGTACTGGAAAAGGCGATTAAGGAAACGCGCAATACGCCTCTCGAGGATCAATCACGACTTCCCCGCTTACCCCTAAACATGCTCGTGACCTATCTAGAAGCCAGCCGGGACCTTTGCGAATCGGACACAATTAATTTTGCTCCTGCACTGGCGATATGCCGCATTATTGGCGTCAAGCTCCCCACCGCTGGACGTGCTGCTACACAAAGTGGTGGCATCCCAGCTTATTCTCCAGGTAAGAATTGAGAAACGTATCACGGAGGAATACATCGATAGACTGACATGCTTCAGGTCGTGCAATAACAAGCCAAGAATTGTGCGCATCGTCAGGATGGCGTTTGCTGGGACAAATGTCGGTTTGTCCCAGCCGGTTATTACGCATAGATTGCCGGAGCGCATAGACGACACCGAATCAGGCCGGCACTGTCGCATTCTGGCGCGGTCTGTGGTCAGATACCGTAAAGCACAGCGAGGGCCCTTGGACGGAAGTTGTGGCGAGCCAGTGTGCAAATGTTACGCCCATGAACCCCGTCATCATAACGCTGGACGTCGTAGCTGAGGCGGTCCATAGGGCCCCGAACTGGAAAAGTCCGGGACTCGACGGGCTGCATCGCTACAGGCTAAAGGGGTTCACGGTGTGTCACGCTGTGCTAGCCCGACAGTTTCAAGAGGCTCTCGACCAGAAGTCGCTCCCGAGTCTCTTCACTACTGGGTTCATCCATTTGGTTCTTAAAGACAAGATACCACGGACTTGAGCAAATACCGCCCCATCACGTGTCTACCGGCTGTATTATACAAGACACTGACGTCCATTTTGAGCGTGAGTATCATTCGTCACCTGAACTCAAATTAGGTGATGTCGCGCGCTCAAAATGGATGTCGGGGCGGAGGTCATGATACAAAGGAACCACTCCGCATTGACGCAGTCATTGGCAAGGTAGTTAAACGCCTTGGTGCCTCATACATGGCTGAAGAGGGTCCTCGAGCTATACACAAGATTGACTGTACAGTTATAGACTCCTTCGGGCAGTGTATGGGGTAGTGCAGTACGCTTCTTTGTAATCTAGGCAAGCGGATAACGGTTACGGAGGACAACGGGCTAATCCCGGTAAGCCTCTCGGGTCATCTGAGGCGATTGGGACTCCGTGACGCACCGCTCCGGGCTCCTCGCTACCGCTTGCATCGTCCGCCGGTTTTTTTCCCTTTCCCCCTAACCCTCGGCCATTTGATCTCCCCTGTCGAGGGCTGCCACTTGGCTGGGATTTTATTTATTAATGCACTAGCTTTTTACCTGCGGCTTCGCTCGCGTGGGCTTCCGTTGAGGAACATCATTAATGGTCGCCGCACTTGGTCAGTTCAACTGATCATTCCAACTGATCAGTACAAACTAAAAATGTTGATATCTTTTACAATGGTGGATTTTCGATATAACGATCATTATAAATATATTAATATCGGAGTTTTACATATTATAAGTTTATTTATGGATATATCGAAAATCCGATATTTTAAAAAATATCAACAGTTTTAGTTTGAACTGATCAGTTGGAATGATCAGTTGAACTGACCGTGTGTAGCCACCATTATACTGCCACATACCAAAATCAACAAAATTGGATCACTTGTAGAGTCGCCTCGTTGTCACGCCGTCGTTGTTAGTCATGTGATATCTTTTGAATTCTTAGAGATTCTAGCGACTTTTTATATCGGTCATGACTTCTGAGGGATCTTTAATAAGGGTACTTAAATTATCTTTGATTCAAATTTACATTATTTACTTTTTACTCTTTACATTTATTCGTAAGTTAAGGTAATTTAATTAATAAATAATGTCGAATTTCGTTGTCTTCTTTTAATGCACGGAAGAGTGTTTATTTGCGAAAATTATTGCTATGCCGATATACACCCAATTGTATAGTTACTAAAAAGTTTCTCTTAACCACAGTTTTGTATACACAGTATACCTACAGTATTAACAGTTTAGTTAGTTTTGTTAAAAAGTTTATTTTGTTAAACGTGGCAATTACGGTAAATCATCACGATAGTGGCTGGATATTTTAAGTTTTTGATCCTGCAAGAATAAGTATTCAGTAGCATTATATTTAATATTATCAGTTAGTTATTATTAGTTTATTTAGCAGTAAATAGATGGAGCTAATTTTAGATTAAAACTATGAAAGCTAAAACTCTCAAGTTATGTAAATGTGGCCAGATCGTTCATGATAGCCTATTATTACTGACCATCTCTCCTTAGTATAAAACAAAGTCGCTTCCCGCCGCCTGTACGCTTAGATCTTTTAATCTACGCAACGAATTTTGATGAGGTTTTCATCAATAGACAGAACGATTCATGAGGAAGGTTTATATAATATATTATGCATATTATAGTAATCCGATCCGATAGTCTCGCTAAAACTTACCGATTTTGATGAAATTTTTTGTGTGTCCCATTTAAATGGGTCACGGTATATCCGGTATATGGTGCTGCTACCAATGTCCCAGAGACCCCCGGCGAAGCCGGGGTGAATCGCTAGTATCATATAAATGTCAACGTTTGTCAAATTTATCCTCAATCTACAATTGAATCTACGACGAAGTCGATTCTCGTTTTGCCATAATATCATACGAAAGCACCATCTAGTAATATCAGCGACAGTAGACGCAGCCACTGCTCCCTCGGCATCCATAAAACGTTTTCCTCGAAATTTTTCTTTTATTTTTGGAAATAAATAAAAATCGCGAGGTCGGGGCTATCGGGTGTGTAACCCAGTAATTTCACGCCTGATGTCGCCAAGTAGTCGATTGTTTGCTTGGCGGTGTGCGACGAGGCGTTGTCGTTGTGAAGGAGGATCCTAGTGCGAGGTCCTTTCGTCCCGAACTTTTTCCAAGACAGGTGGCTAACAATTGTTGATGTACCACTCTGCAGTAACTGTTTTTCGATCCTCTAATACAATTTTTGCGTAATGACCTGCCCTTCCGAAGAACGAGGCCACCATCTTTTTTCCCACGCTTCGACCTCTTTTTACTTTAGTCCTCGGAAGAAAAAAAACCCAGACAGCAGACTGTCTCTTAGTTTCAAGGTCATAATAATAAATCCAGCTTTCGTCACCCGTATGTCGAACACAGCAGTTGAGTCACCTCCGCTAAATTTTTGAACCATTTCACGACACCAATCAACACGACGGAGTTTTTGGACCTCTTTCGAATTATGAGGTATCCACCGGGCATAAAGCTTCCTGACCACTAAAGTTCTTGGAGGATTTTGTGCACTTGACAAGACAGTCTTTTGTCAGTTTCGCATTATCATACGCCGCACAACATGATGTGATCTTCAGTCGTTGCCGTAGAAGGCCGTCCCTCACGCAGGTCATCGGTGAGATTAGTGCGACCACGTTTAAACTCATTACACTAGTTGTAAACAGTGGCACAAGATGGGGTTTCATCGTGAAAGGCCAATCGAAGTCTATCATAACTTTCCTGTTGACTTAAATGACAACTCATAAAAAATCATTGTACGAAAATTTTCTCGCGTTAAATTCTTGCTGACGTGACACAGACAAATTTCAATTTGCCGCCAAATCGTAAACAAATGACAAATTAATGAAATACTTACACAAAAATATTGGCAAAGAGTTCCATTTTTAAAATTTTAACTTAATTTTTTAATATCACGTTTACTAGTTGCCAGTTCTAAAAACTTTCAGTGTCGCCCTCGTGTAATTTTCTTTTTGATATTATAGTTATTATCTTTTTTTTGCTTTACAAGCACTATTAAATTTATTATATAAATATGGTGTTAAGTATTAAAACACTTTTAATTACTATTATATCTATAATCTGCCTATTCTTTTCATATTTATTGGTAAATTTGAAATATCTAATCAGTGATATCTTCTAAGACATCAATAAATAAATTGGCTTTCTAACTGACAGGACTTTGATTTTCTCGTCAGATATCTAAAAGGTAAATACAATGCAACCTTTAAAACTGCTCTTTGTGCACGTTCAAAGTCCAGGAGGAACTTTGCTTTGTAGGTCTGTATAATTAATTTAAATGTTGCAACTCTACGTAAGTCTTTAAATACATTACTTTCGTACTCTGTTCGCCAGTACACTTATATGTTCCTTCCAATTGAGCCTTTGGTCAATGAGAACGCTTAGGTATTTCGTTACCATTTCACGAGTTAAATGATCACAAGAACAATCATTAATGTTGAAGAGAGCAGGCGCGAGTGTACTGCCTTGTGGAACTCCGTAGGTATAGACGGCTGCGGTGCTCATATAAATTTCTATTTTAGTCTATTGTAACCTTCAAATTAATCCGAAAACCAATTTCACGCAGTTCTTCTAATACCAACAATTCCTAGTTTCTGTGATAGGATAGGATGGGAGACTATCAAAGGCTTTTCGAAGGTTGGGAAAAACCGCAATGCTTTTCTCGCCTTTATCTAAGTATTCTGTAATTAGGGATGTTAATTTTAATGCCGCATATTTTGTTGATCTATTTGATTGAAATCCATATCGATTGTCTTCTAGATATATATGTTTTTTCCAAGTAATTAACAAGTCTTTTTTTCATAAGCTTTTCCATTATTTTCTATCTTCTATCAATATATGTGTGGTGAATTTTTACTGCCTCCTTTGAGTATTGGACATACCACTGCTTTCCTTAACAGATTAGGGAAGTGTCCAGTACTAAAACACAGATTACATATATTACATTTTAGCAGGTATTCTTTGCGTACGTGGTTCTTTCTCGGTTGAACCAACCTATTGACCGCGTGACCCTATCACGTGACCAACTGATGCGACATCTCAAAATCCAGATTATAAATCAAGTGTAAGCTGGATATATAAAAATGTTAATAAGGTTGCCCATAATATATGAATAAAAATATTTCTTTTTCGTAAATGTGGTTCTTCAAAAAAAAAACTATTTAAGTCTGATATAGGTATATGTCGCAGTAAGATGGTTAAAGCCGTGATATGCATAGTAATATCGTTATATAACAACGGTTCCTAAATATCTAACTAGACTAATCTAGTAATAATTATAATTGTAAACTGAATTTACAGGAACACACTCGTTTAGAAAATATTTATGTAATTTGTGGAGTATCGTCATGTGATGAAGGTACTGATCGCAACTGTTGTGCAATTAATGTAACAACGAAAAAATATTCAGGACCAAAGGGGTAAATCTGTAGGTAACTTAAAATGAGCTGCTGAAAAAATAAAAAAAGAGTCCAACTAATTTCACAACATTGACATTGGATCTTCAGTTCCTGTTTTATTTTTGTTCATGTTAATTTTTTGACAGTAGGTTTAAGGTGCGGCTGGCTTCGTCAATCTTACTAGGTCTACATATAATTATAATTATTTCCTGTATTAGTCCAGAAGGATGGTTAAATTACTAAACTCATACTCGTATCATAGATATATTCCTAGTAAGATGGTTAAGAACGTTTTTCATATAATTATATCCCTAGGGATATAACTATATCACGGCTTTAACCATCTTACTGCGACATATATATATATATATATATATATATATATATATACTGCGCACTTAGTACTTATGACTCAATGATTTAAGTAAATGAAAAATTACATGGATAACTTTTACAAAAGTTCGTTCTACACGAGCTGAAAAATGATTTTAATTGGTGGATGGCGATGCGTATAATGAATATACTGGGTACTGGATTACTGCTGGCCTCTCGCAAAAAATACTCTTTCTCTTAGTCAATTCATAAAAGAACGGAGTAAGCCCGCTTATTCCTTACCTACTAAACGTAAACTATTTCCTTTATTCATTTTATCAAAATGGTTTACAGTGATTGATCAAATTTAATATTAAATTGTTAAAGGATCCGAAATAACATTTTTACTAAAGTTTTAAAAATAAATTGTTATGAAAATACGCACTTTGTTAGTTCGTGGAATATTACATGAATACTATATAACCCACAATCAACATGTAACAGGTAACCCTAGAAAATTTTTGAGGACAGACGTGAAGCTAGTCGCATCTACATCTCGCTTTCTAAACAATTCTGTATTTTTAACCGAGTTAAAAAAGGGGGAGGTATGTTTTTATGTGTGATGCCTCAGAATGTTTTTCTAGGTGAATCGATTTTGGTAACACATTTCATATTTGAGAGCTGATGTTTCTTATGTGGTTCCATATAAACTTTATGAAGATCTGACCAGTAATTTATAAGTTATCATTAATAATGCGTATTTACCTCAGACTACATTGATGATGTTCTCATTTTATTTATATTGAGGTCGATTATAATTTTTTTTAATTTTTACCACTTGTAGAAATAATGTAATCGTCATCATCAATAATCTTTATCAATATCAATAGCACAGTGAAACTCAAGACTCCTAAAAGTTGAAAAGACAAACTTTACTAATGAGGAGCTGTCTTAGTATGTATATAAATAACCCAGGAGCAATTAACCAATTTGTATTCGAAGATGTGCAGCTGACAACATTACGCTCGACTAATTCTACTTTATTGCTTTGGCAACATTTTAGTGCCTCTTTGAAAATGTAAACGAAAATTGCGCCCTAAAACTGAAATGAGGCGCGAAATGCGGTGACGGATTCGCGCCTTTGGAAAGGCTAAAATTGGACACTGTTTTACTGCCGCCATGCAGGATAAATAGACGCTGCGAAGTCATAGGTTGCTACATGTTACTCACAGAAAACTTAATTTTTTTTATACGACAATTTAGCTCTATAAATCGAATTGAATGCTTGAAACGGAATTATATGACACTAGAATAAACTCTCCATCAATCGCAAGACAGTTATTTAAATAAAACTTATTTTCCGAACTTTGTCCCATTTAACCACACTTAATTTACAATCTAGCAATGAGGTTATTAGGCTATTATTAAGGTTATAATTAAGAGGAAAAGCTTATTGCATACTATAGCCACTAGCACGGCCTAAAACACACTGTACTACACTGCTTTATATTATATTCCTTGATACAGTTGGTAGCAGTGACTTACGAGTATCTTTGGGGATACTGTGAATTGCGTGCTGAATAGGTTCCACGAAAATATGAGTAGTAAGAGGTAGTAAGTGAGCATCTTTTGTTTTACGCTATTATTTTGGATATAAATTAAATATATTTTGTGTGTCCTTACCTAGGTGTTTGTCGAAGTGCTATTTATTTATGTCAAGCCCCTCACCAAAAAAGAAAAATCCATTGTGTGTTTGGTTTCTTAATTGAATCAATTTTTTCATAATGTAAAAATAGATACTGTAAAAGTAAAAGTAATGGCAATACCTACCATTATTCTTATCGTATATATTCATACATTTACAATATTTATTACATAAAAGCTCGGAGAAAAAAGTTTCTTAGTATTCTATATACAAATTTAAGACAATTTTTTAACACAATTTCACAAAAAAAGGGCGGGGAAAAGTAAAAGAAAGAGTTTTTTTTTTACTTTTTTTCTAAGCATTCTATATAAATTGATATTTAAACCAGCCAGATACAAACAATACAACCAAAGAGATTTTTTTCAATTTTATACAAACAAAATACGACGAAACTTTTTCCCAAACCAATTTTTTAAAAATAGAAATCTACTAGAAGACTAGCCAATAACAGTACTATTACTCCCGCTTTAAATGTTTATGTTAGGTTCACGGCTGTACTTCAATGACGAATTTGAATTTTGAATACATTTTGCGCCGGTATTCTGTACAAGTCTCTGTCAAGCCAACCCATAATACAGCTAGTGTTGCTCTACCATATTCAAATACGACTCTGCCACTTTCAAATTCGATTCGATTTCGTTCAATTTTCAGTCTGAAACTATGAACTGCGTGACAGTAGTACATATTAAGCAGAAACACAATGGAGGCAAGTTGAGGTACAAATGTATGGGGCGAGAGGACCAATTATTTGTGTTTTCACATAGCAGTTAACACCGTCTGGCATTCGAATCCAGAAATAGTGACGTAATAGTCAGGTACTCCGAACACTTGGTCCAGGACATGAAGGATTTATGAAGTGCGTGCGTGAGGCACGTCATAGAAATTGCTCCATTACCGTCCCAGAAATATGTGCCCAGCAATGGAACGTGGGATTCTGCTGCTTTGTGATTCACGATAGTAATTGAGAAGCGATTTACAATCACGGTTTTTTAGTTTTGTAGTCCCAAAAGCCTAAGATAACAGATTCAAAACGAAAACTAAAAACAAAATAAAATCAACTCTCAGTTGAATAATTTACATTTATTTAAACTCTTGTTACAAATAAACAAATAAAATTGTTTGTGACACATCGACACTATCGTACATACACAAAACACAAAAACCCGCCCATATCGATATGTCAAAGTGACAGCGCGTCTCAGCGGAAGCGTTCGCGATTGTCGCTCGTTAGGCATTGATGACTTTGTTAATTGTTATTTAGCACCAAATTAGATTTAAAGCTTTTAGTGACGTGTGAATTGATCGTCGAGATGCGAGTTTCATTTGCGGTATGCTAATTTGAATTCTTCACGCGCTAACGCTTTAACTGCTTCAAAGTCTTTGAATTCCACTTTTGATTTTATCCTTCCTTTATTATCACTGTATTATAAATGGCGATGTGGTGCAACATCAATAGTGTGAGAGTAATAAAAACCCACTCATTTAACACCCACCTACATCCAAAAAGCCACGATCACATCCCCACACAAAGCCACAAACAAGCAAACGCTTTCTTTCTTTTTTACACCGCAATAACATTGAATCAATTCATTTTAAAACTTATTAAATCCGGATCTTCTGCGAGACCCTTTTGTGAGCGTCAGCTGAAAATCACCGTTATCTCACCAATAGCATTATAGTAATAATGTCCTCCAGACATTTCTGGTGACAGCCGGTCTCAACGCAGACTAGCCATCTGCGCGGGATAAGAATATAGAGCACGAGCGTGTGCGAAAATGTACTCTATGTAAATGCAGTCTTTATTCCCTCGCTGTCATAGTCCGTTGGGACGACGATCCGACACTATCTGAGAGAGATCATGCGCAGGACAAACGCTTTTACGTATTTTCCGCCACACGGGGTTGAAGCATCGTCAACTTCCTGGCCTGACTGTCGGGATTTGAACCTGGGACTCTACTCTACTCTTTTCTACTCTACTACACTTTACTCGACCATATTCTACTCCATTCTACCCTATTCCACTCTATTCTATTTTAGTCTATTTTATCCTATCCTATTCAATTCCAATACATTCTATTCATAATCCGCAGATCAAGTAGTATTCAATGTCACTACGCAGTGCCGATACCTGCACAACGTAGTGAGTATGATTAGGCATTAGATGAAACATAATATATATATATATATATATATATATATATATATATATATATATATATATATATATATATATATATATAAATATGTCAAGTTCAATATTATGTTGCTTGTGGTAACTGGTCTGCCCTTGTTGAGCTTTGAAATTGCCTAATTTTTATCATAGAATAGCAAGAATGCTTCAATTAGCAATGAGACGATAACTTTTGTAATTTTGGATATATGTATAAATATTTGATTTAGAAAAAACGTTGTCTGTAAAGTTAAGAGGAACCCCAATTTGAAATGGTAGTAGCCTAAAAAACTTCAAAAAATTATTAATTCATGTCATAATATACTTACTGTTTACTAAACGATAAAGAAGGAGAAGTATATAATATACATGAAGTAGCCACCTTGTTCTAGAGTGCGACACAATTGCTAAATGCCTTCCAACGCATTTAATCAAATGCGTTAGGAATTTTCTGTCAAGCACGACCACTTTATGGGTTTTAATATCATCAGTGGTTTTTCGGGTCGATATGATTATGGCTTACTAACAGATCAGTAACATATTTTCTCTGGTATTGCATATGTTCATTGATCGCGGTGTTATCTATCGTCTGGTAAACCGCATGTTCGTTTCCCTCTCTTCTATAAAAAATACGACTGATGGTTAAACTTAGATGATGATGAGAGACAAAAGTTTAGATTTGACCAGAAATATTTTCGTTAGTTGTGATACATTTTATAGACTGCTATTAATTTTTTATAACTCACTATTCGACGGCTTGGTAGCGCCATAACCAAACGTTTGCTCTAATTACACACGAAACAAGTATTTATATAAACTAAGAAATAATTGTTTCGAATCTGACGTTTCTATGTACGTCCTACTGCTGAGCAGAGGCCTTTAAACAAATAAATGTCCGCCGTGCTAAATATCGGTGGATTTCACGTCTTCGAAATATTTTGTTTATTTTTACAGACACGCAAGTTTCCTTCACCGATAAGCAAGTGGTAAATTATCACTTAAATTTCAATTAACAATTTAACTGGTCCTGGCGGGGATTTAACCCGGGTTGCTCGCGTATTATGAAATTTATGGCAAGGCCGCGCTACCACGGTGCCTAAATATTTGATATAATACCAATTTTAAATGCTATACGCCTAAGCGATACAAGAAAAAATCTAGTGCGAGGTAACTTTCTTTAAAAAGTTTTATATTTAAATCCTTAGCAAATTAAATAACTGATTGCGGTAAATCCCTCAATGTCAGAATCATATTATTTTATAATAAAAACATCGATCGTGTTACCAAAATAAACGACTAACGTATCATTAAGGATCCCTGGCTTAGTAATGGGGTGACAACCACCCCGAAATATTTGCAGAGGGGTTCAACGGTACCCTAAATTCAATGCTTAAGCACGCTACGGAACCACGTATTAACAAATTATACGTATTATCCGACTTGAGTGCGCGTAATAGAGTTATGAATTGTATAGAAGTTTTGGTGTAAAAATAAAACAATAAAAAAATATAGTTAATTATTAATGTAATATGCTGACCCCTAGACAGATTGCCTCGTTGGACTCGTAACATTTAGCGGGGCTGATCATGTGGCCCCGGGTTCGAATCCGGGTCAAACAAAATCAGTTATTGGGTTTTTTTGAGAATAACTTCTCAGTCCAGAGTCCGGAAGTCGGTGATGTTTCATCCCCGTTCCCAGAAAAACACGTAAAGCTGTTGGTCCTGCCTGTGATGTCCCTCCACTCGCGCGAGATTGCCATCTCATTGGACTATGAGAATGAAGGAATGTAGTGTATCTGTACTTTGCGCTACATACTCGTGCACTATAACTCTGTCCTGCGCAGTTGGCTCGTCTCCGTTGAAACTAAGGACATTATTTTTAATTTGCAGATATGAAAATAAATCTTTATTATTTATGTTATTATTTTAAAATTTGTTTTGATATTTTAGTGTAAGCAAGGAAGAAAACTGTAAGTCACTAGATGGAGTAACGACCTGGTAAGACACGTAAGTTGATGGATGCAGGTGGCTCAGGACTGTGTTTTGTGCCATTCCTTGAGTGTAGCCTATGTTAAGCATGGATTTGTAAAAGTCTGTAATGACTATGGTGATGATGATGATGATGTTAAAGGTTATACAGTATACGATGTGTTTCGTACGTTGAATGTAGAGAACCGGAGATTGTTGTCCTCAGACGTGATAACGCATCTGCATTTTTAATTTTAATCGAGGATGGATGTAGATATCTATGAGCCACATCATCCGCTTACTATCAGGTATACACTATCAGGTGGACTGTGTGTTGGTTTGTCTCCCTTATTAAAATTAACCTGTATATAAAAAGATAAATATTTCGAGATTATGAAATGCCACCAACACATACCGAAGCAGCGTTATGGACTTTCCTGCTGTAAGTATAACCCGCTCGGAAGTTAAAGGAGGCCTGTGCCTAGCAGTGGTACGTACCGTGCAGGCATTAGTATTTTTTATAGAATAGAGGGCAAACAAGCCTGCGGTTCACCTGCTGAGTGTCTACCGCCACCCAATAACAACTTTAATACCAGGGGAATTGCAGGTGTGTTGCCGGCACTTTAAAAAAGAGTAAGCTCTTTTCTTGAAGTTCTTAAGTCGTATCAGTCCCGAAAATTCCTGGTGGTAAACGATTCCATAGAGGGGTCGTACGAGGAAAAAACTACCAGTGAATCGCCAAGTATCCAGATGGTGTGGATGGTATCGCAAATTTTGTCGCGACGTGCGATCGTGGAATTTGGTGGCTAAGATTAATCCGAACAATTCCTTAGAGCACTCCGCATGGTATATGCGACAGAAGATGCAAAGAGCTGCAACATCTCTTCTCAGCGCCAGTGAATTGAACCGATCGGAGAGCACTCGATCGTTGACGATTCGAGACGCTCTGCGCTGAATGTGGTGAAGTAGAAGAGAGCTCTTTTTAGCGGCAAACGCGCAAACTTGTGTCTTCTGGGGATAGAACTGGACTACATTTAGTCACACCCAATCCGAGATGAGTATAACAAACAAGAATTGTATTTCTTCATTAACTAGAGGAACAAACATGACATCATAAATTTTAAAATATAAAAAACCATAACGTTAATCCTATACTATTAAACGAGCAATTCTTGTATATATGTATATATATATATATATATATATATATATATATATATATATATATATATATATATATATATATATATATATATATATAATCGGGATCTCGGAAACGGCTCCAACGATTTTCATAAAATTTAGTGTCCAGGGAGTTTCGGGGATAATAAATCGATCTAGCTAAGATTTATTTTTAGAAAATGTCTTTTTGTCCGTGTTTTTAGGCAATTAAAAACTGCTACAATATAGTTAGAATAAGAAGGTAAATTTTGACAGTTTGGTAATGATTATAAATAGCTTATTGGTATAATGGGCGGTCACAAAATCGTAAAACCCCGGTTCGAGCCCAGACCGACCGACCGACTTTTTTATTTTTTTTTCAAGTTTCTTTCTTTTTTGAGAAAATATATTTTTTTCGAGCCCTTTTTTTAGTATTTTTTAAAAACACGAAAATTTAAATAAAAATAATTGCACTCATGATTTTTTATTCAAATAACCAGTTCAGTTTTTTCTGTTATGTCGCTAAGATCAAAAAATATTATTTGTAATTCATCAGTATGTAATTTGTATCTAAATATAATTTCCAAAACACACGAATTAAAAAAAATCGAGCGAAAAATACCGAGCAAAGCTCGGTCAACCGGGTACTTTATCAAATACAAACATCTTTTCTTAGAGGCTATCTTTTTTTTTTGTTACATATACAAAACAAAAAATATAACATTAACAGCCTGGCCACGGGACATTCGCCGTAGCGAAAATTTGCGCGGCGCGAACGGCGAGGCGTCTAGCGACTAAAACAAATGTATAGAAATGTATGAAGCAAGCCACGCGTAGCGGCGAGTGGCGACGCGACCGGCGAAATTTACCGGGCGACTGGCGGCGCGGCGGGAGACTGAAACAAATGTATGAATCAGTACGGTGCAAGCCACGGGTATAGGGAACAAAATATTTTAGTTGTTTTCGCCGCGAAAAATGCCGGGCCGACAAAACCAACTTAAAATTCTATCCGCATTGACTTTTATCTCCAATTCTGGTTGAATATTAACAAGAATATAATCGCAGGTTGCATCACTCATTCTGGTATTTACTCGAATTTTTTTTCTAGATGCATTCTATTTGTTGTGGAATTCTCCATCTATAACCCGATTCCTATTCAAATCAAGTACTCCGCAATCTCATCCAAATGTTATGTCTTGAATCAAAAAACAATTACTTTCTAAGCAATATCGAGATAACTGTGATAAAGACATTTCACTCTCGGCCTATCTGGTCGCGGCAGCAAACGTGACTTCCCGTGGCCCTCAAATCGCGCCGCGCGAATTTTCGCCCCGCCTGTCGCTTCGCCGTTCGCGCCGCCGATCCCCGTGGCCAGGCCGTAAAGCGATAATTAAAAACACAATCACTTGGCGAGATCTAATACTTCTCATGTCTATAGTAGACGGCTTTACATTAAACTGAAACGTTCAATTACTAACAAATACACTGACAGAAACTAGTCATTACGTTTTTAAACTCTTTCTAATTGAACCTTATAGTCGGTATCGTGTTTTATCAAACATTGGAACAAATATTTCTTATCATTATTTCGTTCCATCTAAATTACAAAACAGATATATTACAATTGCAGATTCAACTCTTCTTATTTACCAGTTGGTATATGGTAGCTGAATGTATGTATTTATTAGACGTACGTCTTATCTGTTGTTGGGAGGAGTTACCCCAATCGTCACGCTGAGCAGGCGCGTTGACGATGGCAGTACCGGTTGTATACGTATAGTACCAGCACCTTTGACGCTTCTGCCCATCGCCGATCTGAGATTTTACGTCTGGCAAGTGCCTATACGCGCGAGTAGGTACAATATACCTTAATTTATATCTGTACGTTTTCTTTTTTAGTAATTCAGTTTAGTTTAATTTTTTTTAAAACGCTCGTGGAAGTTTTTAAGTCAAAAATATAGATATTTAGATGCTAATAACTTAAACTGTACACAATGTTTCCTTAAAATAAAAACATACGGACTACGGACCTAGTTTTTCATTATATCTACAATATTTCCAAAAATTATGAAAATTAGACCATGTTTACGGGAGGGAAAACGTTATTGCTCTTTGTATGAAAATTTACAGCTTCACAATCCTCTTAACTAGGTGGTTGGTTATACTGCCTGTCTATCGGAAGCTATAAGATATTTTTCATCACACCCGCGGGATGAAATGGCGTGATAAATTCTCTTACTCCACCACCACAAAATTCAACTCAAAAGCAAAGATATTTTGTTATATATACAAAATTACAAGATAATAAAAAGCCTTTGTGTTGGCGCGTACACCTATTCAGAATTTGTCTTAACTTTAAAATAATCCACTTAGTCAAATAACTGATTATTATTGAAGTGAAAACTTCTTTAAGCACGTTGGGCACCTTGGAGAAAAAGCACTGAAGTCGCGACCGCGACCGCGACCGCGACGAGACCGTCATGCTCAGATACCTACATATAATAATTATATATAAAGATAATGTTTAAAAGTTTGTGAAGCTAAGAAGTTTTCACTTCTGGTTTTTTTTTTGGGATTGTATTTCCTTGTGACATGCAAACATTGGTACAAATTTTAAGCATGTTATTACTTTGGTCATTTGTTCAAACATTGGCCATTACTCGCATAATTTTACGTATCAATATTTATTCGATAATGGATTACAAATTGCCGTGTGAGTTTAATTTGCTCGTTTGTGTGTTTTTAAAATTGTATAGGGTTCTTTAATGACTAGGTACAGCGTTTTATTGCTATACATGTACAACGACTTGTAGCGATCCGGATAAAACAAATTAATTAAAGTAATATATGATATCGTTGTTCACAGAATTACACGTCATTCAAGAATTTCTAATAATAAAGTCTAGGCAATAGGGCCTGTATAATCCAGTACATAGGTATGACGAGGTAGTTCGAGGTAGGTATGTATTTGAAATTAAACTTCAATATACAGTACTAACAAACCAATTAGTTTTCTCTTTATTGTGAGCCGTATGAGCCCGAGGGTCATTAAATCGAAAAACCTTTACACCGCGTGAAGCAACATACACCAAGCGCCATCTATGATCGCACTTAAGAACTAAATCATTAAACATTCCGCCCACCAAGGACGATATACACCGAATCGTCCTTAATTAACATTAACGTGTCAATGAAACAATAAAAGTATACCGCCCACCATGCCACAATACAAAAACAAGCAAAGTAAGTAACCTATATTTACCCATTACAAATAAAACATATTTTATAGATACCCATAAGGGGTTAAGAAGTACATTAAACATTTTATTGGTTAGCAGAAGGTCCAGTATCAATTGGAAGTATACAGAGCTTGGATACTGGTCTCTTGATAACTGTATTTTTAGTTCGCAAAGTGACTACACGCGTAATGTTATCAGTTCCTGGATGTTTAGCTATCACACGGCCAAGGAGCCATTTACACGGGGGTAAGTCATTCTCTTTTATTAACACTATATCTCCTAACTGCGGTTCAGGTGTTTGTTGTGACCATCTGTACCTATGTAAAAACTGGTTTAAATATTCTTGAGACCATCGTCGCCAAAATTGTTGCATCAGCTTCTGGGTGAGTTGCCACCTGCGTAAACTGCTGATGTTGGAGATTTCAAAGTTGTTGTCTGGTAAGGTAACCAAGGGTTCTCCAACCAAAAAATGGCCGGGAGTTAGTACCTCCAATGATTCAGGGTCTGTCCGAAGTTGTGTTAGAGGTCTTGAATTCAGGCAGGCCTCAATCTGAATCAAAACTGTAGACAGCTCTTCGTAGGTTAAGGTTGTGTCTCCGATGACCTTTCTTAAGTATGTCTTCACAGATTTAATTCCGGCTTCCCACAACCCTCCGAAATTCGGTGACCGTGGCGGAATAAAGTGCCAAGAAGTGCCGTGTGAAGCCAAGGAATCTGCCACCTCTCTTAAGATTTCTGACCTTTCAGATGCAAATAGTGTGCGCAACTCTCTAGCAGCTCCCACGAAGTTTGTGCCGTTGTCGCTCCAAATGTCGGTACAGAGCCCACGGCGAGCAACAAATCGTTTGAACGCGCTTAAAAATCCTTCGGTTGTAAGATCACTAACAACTTCCAGATGAATTGCTCTAGTCGCCATACAAATAAAAATACATATGTATCCCTTATATGATTTGTATCCTCTGCCCTTTGTTGTCCGTACGTTGATGGGTCCAGCGTAATCAATTCCACAGCATTTAAATGGTTTACAAGGTGTTACTCTAGCAGCTGGAAGCTGGCCCAATAAAGGCGTGGCAGATTTTGCCCTGTCCTTAAAACATGTCACACATTTTCTGACATGTGATTTCGTCAACAGTTTGGAGCCTAAAATCCAGTATTTGGATTGCAAATATGTAAGCATAAGCTGCGGACCTCCATGTAGTGTTTTTGTGTGGGCATCAGCGACAATTAAATCCGTTATAGGCGATTTCTTAGGAAGCAGAATCGGATGCTTTTTGTTTGTGTCCAATTGGGATTTTTCCAGACGTCCTCCCACTCGTAGCAGTCCTGATTCATCTACAAACGGATTTAAAGGTTTAAGAGGACCCTTTATTTTATTCGGTTCATTAGCTTTCAAAAGTTCAAATTCCCTTTTAAAATGTTCCCGTTGGCATTGTCTAATACAGGTGTCAGTAGCATGTTTGAACTCTTGAGCTGTAAGGTAATTATGACGGCGTTCAGAGTTATTTTTACCACACAGGAAACGCCTGCAATAAGCCACCACTCTTACCAGCTTGGTCCATGAAGAGTATTTGTCCCAAATGAATTTATCCATTTCAGTAAAGTGAACCTTTCTTATTTCCAACTGAGTTTCATCGTTTTTTGGTTTAGAATATTTTACGGTCTTTTCCTGAAGAAGCGGTGGACCATAAAACCACAAAGTATTTTTCAACAAATCTGATGGATTTAGCCCTCTCGATGCGCAATCAGCAGGATTCTGGCTGGATGGAATATGTGACCATTGATTAGAATCAAGTGTGCTCAGAATTTCTGAGACACGATTTCCAACAAATGTCTGCCATTTGCTTGGATGTCCTGTCAACCAGGCCAAAACCATTTCTGAATCTGACCAAGCATGAATATGAGACCTTTCAATGTTCAACACTTCAGACACCTCCTTCAGAAGCTTACTTAATAATGTTGCTCCACACAACTCCATTTTAGGAATTGATACGTAGCACCAATTAATTTAAACAAATTAATTGGTGCTACCTTTGTTTTGCAGGTAACCAAGCTGACGTAAATATTTCCATCCGAATCAACAACTCGCAAATATACTACTGCACTATACGCAGCATTCGAAGCATCTGCAAATCCATGGAGTTCTACCACTTGATCGTCAGCTTTGGTTTTCATCCAACGAGGAAACTTGATTTTTTTATATTCTCTAACTCGTTCCGGTAAGTAATCCATTCCTTGAGTATTACGTTTGGAAGTTTTTCGTCCCAATTTATTCCTGCCAGCCACAATTTTTGGATTAAAATCTTTGCTTTGATTATGCATGGCGCAAGCCAACCTAGGGAGTCGTATAATTTAGCTATGTCTGACAAAACCTTTCTTTTTGTTACAGGTGCTGCCTGCGGCAGAAGTGTCACCGTGTACTGAAATTCGTCGGATCGTTGATTCCAGGTAAGTCCTAAAAGTTTAACTATCTCATCTGTTTTTAAGTTAATCCCTTCTCCTATATCCTTTCCTTCTTCCTCCTTTTTTAACTTTTCCAGTAGTTTACTGTCATTTGTCATCCACTTTTGAAGTTCAAACCCTCCATTTTTTAGCATGATGTTCAATTCTCTATAAATTTGTAATCCTTCTTCCACTGTTTGACAGCCCGATAGCAAGTCATCCACATAAAAATCACTAACTATTTTTTTAGCTGTTTCAGGATACAGTGCACCTTCGTCACGAGCCAGTTGTTGCAGAGTCTTTACTGCCAAATAGGGTGCTGAAGCGGTTCCGAATGTTAGTCGCAATAAACGATATTCCTGTATACTTGCCTTTGATTTTCTAGTAGCTTCTGCATTTTCGTTATCCTCAGCCTCACCATTCCACTGATTACACCATAACAACCGTTGGTAATCTGTATCTTGACCAGCCACCTTGACTTGACGGTACATCTTAACGATGTCAGCTGCCAAGCAAATAGGGTATTTCCGCCCCCTCATCAGTAAATGCCTTAATTCTGACTGTAGGGTTGGTCCTATCATAAGAGCATCATTTAGGGAGTTACCATTTTGATCTTTACAGGATGCATCGAATACGACTCGAATCTTGGTCGTGTTTTTGTCATCTCTAATGACAGCGTGATGTGGAAGAAAGAAAGATTTGTTTCCGTTTTGTTCCATCTCTGGAACGATCTCCATATGATGATGAAGTCTTCGTATTCTTTGATTACCTTAGCGTAGTTCCTTTTCAAAGATTCATTCTTATTGAATCTAGATTCTAATGATCTAAGCCTTTTCTCTGCGATCAATTTAGAACTCTCAAACTCGACATTTTGGTGTTTAAATGGAAGTCGCACTATATAACGGCCCTGCGAGTCTCTGCAGGTTGTCTGTGCACAAAACCTTTCACAATCTTCTTCTTCTTGCGATAATATTTTTGATTGATTCTTGGGTTCAGCCTCCATTTCCCAAAATACCCTGAGGTAATCATCCGTCAAAGCATGCATTACAATGACGTGGTTGCTTCGGATCTGTTGTGTAGTACCTGAAATTATCCAACCCAGAGAGGTACTTTGAGCTACTAATGATCCTTCAGATCCCCTTTTGATTTGACCTTGTATGACTTGTCCGTATACCTCTGCACCCAACAAAACATCAATTTTGTTAGGAGTGTGGTATTGTGGGTCAGCTAAGCATATGCCACTTTTATTTACCCACTCTAATTCAACAACCTTTGTACTAGGAAGAAAAGAGGTAATAGACTTGAGAATGTAAGCTTGAACGGTTATCACTGTGGTGGAATCAAACCTAGGATGAACCTTCAAATTTACCATATATTTAACAGCAATGTTGTTGTTACCCTCCAATCCAGATATACGCCCCTGTACAGCCATCTTCTTAAGACCCAAGTACTGAGCAACTGCTTCCGTGACAAAAGAGGCTTGGGAGCCTTGATCAAGCAGCGCTCGGATTAAATAACGCTCTCCGTTGGATGACTCTGCCTTAACCAGAGCTGTGGCTAACAGAATCTGACTTTGAACCGGCAACTGATTCGATGAATAGCACGTGATAACAGGGTCGCTTTCTATTGAGCTGGATGACGCCACCATATTTTTAGTGGATGAACGCTTAACATCCTCATCAGACAAAGAAACGAAAACCTTACTAGACCCTTGAGCACTAGCAGAACCAATAGAACATCACCAGACCTACCTGAACCTTCATCATGAGACATTTTAGGATGTAGCATCGAATGATGTTAGTACTTTGGCATATCTTGGCTGCATGATGACCAAAACAATTAAAACACAGACGGTTCTTCTCAATAAAACTTCTACGGTTATCAATATCTTCCTTGGCGAACTTTTTACAGTTACCAATTTTGTGATTGTCAGAACAGAATTCACATTTAAGTTCAGTTGCGTGAAAAACCTTAGGTTTATAAACATTTTGTGACTGAATTCTTTGAGCCTTGTGTGATACTGATGACTTAGGTTCCAGAAACTCTAAAGCGCGATAACGTTTCGTTATAAAGTCTTTAAATTGAGTGAACTTAGGAAGTTCGTCTAGTTCACTGTTGTTGCTAATATAGATTTCCCACTCTTTTCTGGAATCTACGTCAAGTTTAAGGGTTAACAAGTGTATTATAAGTATATCCCAGGAGCACACATTGACTCCTATGTTTGTTAACGCACTTAAACAGTCAGTGGTGGTGTCAATCAATCCCTTTAACATTTGCGCAGACTCACCGACAATATTTTTTTGACTTAACAATTTTTTGAGAATAGAATGACACAAGAATTTCTTATTGTTATATCTCGAATTTAATAATGTCCAACATCTCGTATAATTTGAATCAGCTATTGGAATCTGCCTAAGAAGTTGTTCCGGTTCACCAGACAAATAACCCTTTAAATAGTGCATTTTCTGCACATTGTCTAACTGAGAATTACTATGCACTAACGATACAAACAGATCTCGGAATGTGGTCCATTCTGAATACTGCCCTGTAAAGGTAGGTATTACAATTCGAGGCAATTGAATGTTTGTACTCTGAGTCTGTGAACTATTTGAATCCAACACATTTGAAACAACCTTAACTGGTTTTTCAAAGGTGTCCAGCACTTGTTTTAAAACTGTTTTATATTCCACATACAACTCTTCAACTAATTCATACATGTTATCTTTAAAATAAGCAAATTTTCTATCAGTAGATGCTCTCACAATCTTGTCGTGTGTATCATTAAACTTAGACCAAAGTTCATTTAGAGAATCTAATCTGATTTGTACATATTGCTGTGTTATTCTCTCTTTAGGACTCTTTTTATAATTTATTAAAGCCTTTTTCATACGGTCATAAGAATCGACCTGCAAGTTAACTAAATCTTCCATTTTGAATCAAACTATTATTTAACGTCAATACAAATATAATTCTATTTTACTATGCAAGAACATAAGTTACAGAAAAATCCTAAAAAATTACAAGTGTTTTTGCATTTGTTATGTTTACAAAAAATTGGGCATAGGTTCCCCGTCTTTGCCAAATTTCCTTAAAATCTAACTAATATGAACAAACTACTAAATTATTCTAACTCCAAGTAATGTCCAAAATTTTACTAAGTTTCAATCTTCTAAGAAATAGAGTTCAAATTTGCACCACTTAATTGTAAACACTGCACTTTAATATTTTCGAAGCTAATTTTTGCATGTAAATAAGGTTCAAATCACTTACAATTTATCCTGGTATCACCTCTATGGACTGTAGTTGATGACGTACAAGGCGCGTTGCGCCCCGCACTCCCCTTTCTTCCGCTCTTAGTTGTTCCGCTTTGCTTCCTGACAGGCACCGTCACTCCCGGCACCGTCTGCAGTAGGTAGTAGCCTCCTTGCCACCACCGCTGCTGAACTTGGCTAGTTTGCGCAAGCGATCCACTTGCCCAGCCAAAACCTCTTCCAAAAACTGAACAACTTGCCAAACTCACCGACCGATCCAGAGTCGGCTCGAAGTACCAACACTATGTATAATCCAGTACATACTACATAGGTATGACGAGGTAGTTCGAGGTAGGTATGTATTTGAAATTAAACTTCAATATACAGTACTAACAAACCAATTAGTTTTCTCTTTATTGTGAGCCGTATGAGCCCGAGGGTAATTAAATCGAAAAACCTTTACACCGCGTGAAGCAACATACAGCAAGCGCCATCTATGATCGCACTTAAGAACTAAATCATTAAACAGGGCCCGAAGAGTGTTCTGTGGATGTAATCCACATCCACAGAACACTCTTACACCACCCATGGGAGGTAAATAGATCTAGAATGTTTTAAAAGAATTATTAAAGTGAAAATTACTGTAGCTTAGATTCTTAAGCCTGCTTTATAGCATTGTTTTATCTTATTACAAAATAAAGGCGACGTCTACTACAGCGTCTACTACTCTACTGTCTATTGATACTACTGTCTACTGTCTATTGATAAGATCAATTTCATATGTTAAAGAAAAAAAATGCAAAGTATAAGTGCCATAGGCTTCTATTCCGTTCTCCTATTACTCCCTATTTTTTCCAGACGGTAATAAAATTATCCAGTATATAAGATAAGAAGATACAGAAAAAGGGTTGTAATTTTTCATAATATAAGAAAATAATTTGTTTATTATGTATTGGGGGGGGGGGGGGGGGGGAGTGGCGCCAGAGCTGAAATACAGGTTCTGGCCTAGTTCGGCATTGGATGCTATTTTTCGTGTTTTAAGATAAAAAAGTCTTGTCTAATTTATAAATAGACATATTGTTAACTGATTTATATGAAATAAAGATTATCTAGTTAACATCCATATCCAAAATACGAGGGTGGATTGAAAAGTACTCGGCCTAACCAAGAAAATAAACACATACTAAATCAGTTATATTTTTATTTTTCTACATAATCACCATCAAGTTCAAACACTTTTGCCACCTCCCCTTCCAAGCATTTAGACCGTTGAAAAAAAATGATTCTTCCTTAGAGTCAAAATATGCGTCTACAGCTGCTTTGACCTCGTCGTTTGTCGAAAATCTTTGACCTTCCAAGTGCTTTTTTAGGTTAGGGAACAGAAAGAAGTCTGATGGTGCCAGATCAGGTGAATACGGCGGATGCGGTAACAGTTCAAAGCCACAGTTGTAAATTTCAGCCATTGACTGTACTGACGTGTGAACACGGGCGTTATCTTGATGAAACAGGACTTTTCTTCTGAGCATTCCTCGACGTTTTTCTTTTATTTCCTCTCGTAAACGACGTAGTAAGGTGCAGTAGTAATCAGAGTTTATAGTCTGACCCCTTTCAAGATAATCAATCATAATCACACCTTTCGAGTCCCAGAATACTGAAGCCATCACCTTATTTGCCGACAAAATCGACTTAGCCTTTTTAGGGGGTGGTGAACCAGGTCTTCTCCACTGTTTTGATTGTTGTTTTGTTTCCGGTGTACAGTTATGAACCCATGTTTCGTCCATAGTAACAAAACGATACAAAAAATCATCTGCATCGGCTTCAAATAACTCCAAACAGTCGCGTGAAATAGTCAATCGCGTCCTTTTTTGTTCAACTGAAAGCAGTCGCGGAACCCACCTCGCAGACACCTTGTGGAAACCCAACTCGTTGACAATGATGTTTTGAGTTCATTCATAAGAGATGCCTATAATCTCGGCTATCTCTCTAATTTTTAATCTGCGGTCTCCCATTATTAAATCAAGTACTTTTTTAATATTTTCGTCAGTAGTTGACGTCGAAGGCCTTCCAGAGCGGGGTTCACCTTTCACACTCTCTCTACCACGCTTAAATTCTGCTATCCATTTTTTGACGGATGAATATGACAGAGCACAATCGCCTAATGTACTGACCATGTCATCATGGATGGCTTTTGATGATAGCCCCTTCTTATGGAGGTACTTAATGACGGCACGCCGCTCGATTTGCTCCATTCGCGGAAATTATGTCCGATTACTTTGTTAATAAATTTATAAAATCACAACTAATTATCGCACACGTTTCGAACTTCACACAATGAACTAGTCTGAACTGAACTAAATAATGTGGGTAGATTTAATTTTTAGAATTGAATGGATCTGTGTAAGGCCGAGTACTTTTCAATCCACCCAGGTACAACAAGAACTTGACAAAAGCACAGAAGGACGATTGTTTAGTGCCTAAGTTCGCTAATTAGTGATATTAATTGTAAATTAAGACACTCTGCTCTCTCTGCGTGACTTTGACGGCGTTTCGTAAATTCAAGTTTTTTTTTATAGAAGATAGGTCAAACAAGCATGCGGCTCGCCTGATGGTAAGTGACTACCGCCGCCCATGATCAACCGCAACACCAGGGAAATTGCAGGTGCGTTGTGGGGCTTTCAGATAGTTTTTCTTAAAGGTCCCTTAGGCGTATCGGTCCAAAAAATTGCTGGTAGTAAACTGGTAAACCGTTCCACAGAGGGATTGTACGGGGAAGAAAACTTCTAGTAAAACGTACGGTGGTGGACCACCAAGCATCCAGATAATGTGAATGGTATCGTGAATTTTGACGCAACGTGCGTTCGTGAAATTTGGCGGCCGGAATTAATCCAAACAATTCCTTAGAGCACTCTTAGTGGTACCTAAATGCGATGAAGATGCAGATCGGAGAAGACTCGGTCGTCGATGATTCGAGACGCTCTGGGCTGGATGCTGTCAAGTAGAAGGGGCTAGCACTGGGGAACCCCAGCCCAGAGATTGGAACAGTATTCCGTGTAAGGCCGTACCTGTAAAGTTGTTAAACCTTTCTTATACAAAATGGTAGAGCGTATTTTGCAAGTCTAGCATTAAATATGACTTGAAATGAGACGAGACTACGAAGATGACATGAAAAAACCATGTTACTAAATTGTCAAAGGAAAAAGTTGCAAAAGTCATTCACCTATCATGGGTTGAAAAACCGTGATTAGGGATTCCGAACGAGGTAAAATAAATATCACTATTTCTAGTCTATCACTAGACTAAGGTAGGATGTTTCAGCGTCAAAAGATAAATATACTGACTACTAATAAAGTGACAAGGAATAAACGTTGGTTTAAATTTGTAATTCCTTATTACAATATTTTTGTTAAATATTTGTATTTTGTATTTGAAGCACATTTTATACATAACTAGTCTGGCCATAAATGTTACATAAAAACTTTTCTTTTTTTCAACTTTTTAATTATTTTGAATTTGGAACGCGCGTTCATTATTTTTAAAAGTTCTTTCGATTTTGCGCCATTTCACATATTTATTCGTGTTAATTATCAAATTAAAATATGGAATGGGTTGAAAGAAAATGGGATTGCGGTGATCGCATTGCACAAAGTGGGTATGGAGCCATCGGTCCTTTTCCAGACACTTCAAAAGATAGATACAACACTTCATCTATCGAAGACCATCAAAGATCGAGGCGGCCACGTGCTGTTAGAACTACAAAGGCTATTAATGCTGTTAAACCCAGAATTCGTCAAAATCCCATTAGGAAGCTAAAAATCTTATAATGAGTGAGAAACGAAGATTCCCGCTAGGACTCTGTCGCGTATTATAAAAAAAGACCTGAAGCTCAGTGCTTATCGTCGATATACAGGACATGCCCTAAATCAATCTTTACAATTAAAGAGAGTGGATCGATTAAAACGCCTTCTGTCGCGATACGCAGGTGAAGGGCACAGAAATATCCTCTTTACCGATAAAAAAAATTTCACGATTGAAGAGCACTACAATAAGCAAAATAATACGGTTTAAGCTCACAGTTCTAAAGAAGCTGCTCAAGTGGTCGGAAAGGTACACGTGGTCATCATTCTGCGTCAGTGATGGTTATGTGGGGAGTGTCTTATCAAGGCGTCACTAAGCCACATTTTTGTGAAAAAGCAGAGAGACAGTCTTGAATCTTGATGTGAAACCTCCCAGCAATACACTTTTTAAAAATGTACCGTGGACTTTCCAGCAGGACTCTGCACCTGGTCGCAAGGCACGAACTACCCAAACCTGGCTTAAAACAAACATTCCGGGCTTTATAAGAGCTGAAGGCTAGCCCTCATCTAGCCCAGACCTCAACCCTTTAGACTACAAATTATGGTCCGTTTTAGAGGACATGTTTTGCTCTAAACAACACGGCGACATTGAGTCTCTTATTTAGTCTTCTCTTCTGCCTGTCTGGAGTAAGCAGTGGCGTGGAAACCGTGCGCAAATCAATAGATTCGTGGCCAGACAGATTAAAGGCCTGTATAATAAGCCAAAGGAGGCCATTTTGAACAGAATGTTGTTTTTATTTTTTGCTGAGACCTTAATAAACATTTACATATAAGTTTTAGTAATATTATATTACTTCATTAAAAAAATACATTTTAATTTGCAACACAACTCATGGTCGGAATAAATATAATTAAAGTATCCCAAGTAAAATGGCGGATAATCCTATACCCTTAAACAAGCAATTCTTGTATATATATATATATATATATATATATATATATATATATATATATATATATATATATAAGCGGTATCTCGGAAACGGCTGCAACGATTTTCATAAAATTTAGTGTCCAGGTAGTTTCGGGGGTAATAAATCGCTCTAGCTAGGATTTATTTTTAGAAAATGTCCTTTTGTCCGTGTTTTCAGACAATAAAAAAACTGCTACAATATAAGAAGGTAAATTTCGACAGATCACTAACGATCGTTATAGCTCAGGCGGGATGTCGGTAGGGCGTGATATCGGAGTTCCGAGGTTCGCGTCCTGTCTCTGGTCTAGCTTTTTTCCTTTTCTTTTCAAGTTCCCTTCTTTTGTGAGAAAATCTATTATTTCACTCCCTTTTTTTTAGTAATTTTTAAAAATACGAAAATTTTAATAAAACTAATTGCACTCATGATTTTTTATTCAAATAAATAATAATATATAAAAATTCAGTTCAGTTTTTCTATTCTGTCAACAAGGTCAAAAAATATTATTTAAGTTTCATCAGTATGTAATTTATAAATGTAATTTCAAAAAAAAACCGAGCAAAGCTCTGTCATCCGGGTACTAAATATTAATCAAAGAAGAGCTCTAATAAGAGAAGAGTAAACAAGCCGTGTAGTTACGGTGTTAACTATATAGTGGCGGTTTAAGAATATCTACTCCCCATCCTATTTCTTCCCGTGAGTGTCGTAAGAGGCGACACAGGGAAACTGGAACAGGACGTGGTCAGCAGCATCTTCACGATAACCTCTTCATGATACAGGTCGGTATACAATATCTTACACCACCACGCCTCCGGTTCTTTACACTCAACATACCAAAAACAGTAGCATCATGCTGCTATTTCACACTGGTATTGTGTAAGAGCATGCTCGACTATAATATACCTAGCTGCCGCATGGCTTTATCACGTAATATATGAGAAATTCAATTCAGTTTAACTATACAGTTTAAATTCGTTAATATTACTCGTAAATAGGATGGATTTAAATAACTGTACTTTAAGCCCGCCGGTGAACCATCTATAACGCTGGTTATTGTATATAATACCTGCAGCATGGCTCTACCACGTAGGTATACTCATGAAGAATTTAAATAAACATTCAACTGATAAGGACGGGAGGGGTTTTTTATAGGATAGGGCCATAAACAAGCACACAATCCACCTGATGGTAAATGGATGCTATAACCCCTAGACATCCACATTTATCCTCAATTAAGTATCAAAACGCAGAAGCGTTGTCACCCCTGAGGACTAAGATGGAATACCTTGTTTCCAGTAAAAAAGAGTCTCCGTATCTCTACACTCACCATACAAAACACATCAGTATTAAGCTGCTATTTTACGCTGGTATTCTGTAAGAGCGTAGTTCTTCCTTGGTAGAGCCGACCCATTCGTGCTGCAGCCATTATATCTGTAGCGTGGCTCTATCGCGTATAAGATTCATATGTGTAAATACAAAAGAGCGTTAAGAGCGTATTTTAACAATAAATTGAGCTTGATTTTGGTTTGATTTTTACTGGGTCTGGGATTACAATTTATTTTTTAAAAGCGTTAGCTTTGAAATATCAATTTTTACTATGATTCCTGGAAATATAAGTTATTCATTTGCCTACCACAAAATAATCTGAAAGTGTGTTTGCATTAAAATGTATTATGTTTTTTCCAATATGGAGACCGCATAATTTCGCGCTATGAAGCTGACAGCTCGCCGGAAAGGGCGTGGCTTCCGACGGCGTTCCGTTTTACCTAAATGAGCGGCGGAGATACGACATGATCCATTAAATATTGACCAGGAAATGTTGAGCTACCGAGTTTGTTATTACGACATTGGGGAGAAATATTATAAGAGAAACTATTCTGATTGGAATAGCTTAAGGTTTTTGATTTGAGACGCATTGCAATTATTTCAAATAATAATTTAAAATTTCATCAATTCTCGTCAATGCTAGCACTATTGATAAGTACCAAAGCCAGATAAAGTGGAGGGTGTTTATTTGGGCACTCCATGCTTTTCGCATGGTCAAGTTCCGTAGAAATATAAAAAAGTTCATAATGTCTGTTAAAGAATATCGAGTGACCAAAATTTGTACGTGCTGGCGGAAAATAAAAACTCATACAAAATTGTTTTAGAGATCAATTTTACTTTATATCCTCACTATTTAATGTAATATGGGCAACTTCAAATTGTGTTCTTAAATAACTATTTATGCCATTAAATCAGTCACATCAGTCTAAAGTTAATTCTAAAGTTAAAGCGCTTCATTGATGAGTTAATGATTAATAAGCAGCTTACTTGAGTTATTAAGTAACATACCTATGTACAGTAACAGTAATTTATTTAAATGATGACATTCACTGTTGGGTCGTGGCAACAGAAATATTAGTTCCGACTACAACCCGGACAAAGTCGCGGGCAGAACCTAAAGGGCGTGAAATACTTAATGTAATTTTCTTCATGTGGGCGAAACCTGGAGCTAAAGCTATTGTATTTATAAAATTATTCACAATTCTGTGTATTATTCAAAATTCATATTCAATAATGATAGTTTTTGTACTTCGTGATAAAGTAAAAGCAACTAATATGAATAAAAAACTATTTTTATTCATATTGAACTACCCATATATAAATTATTATGAAAAAATATAATATAATATGCAAGATGATGTTGTGACCAGGATTAAGAAAGGAATGCTTCGGTGGTTTGGTCACGTAGAAAGAATGAATGAGTAAAGAGTGACAAAGCAAATTTATATGGCAGATGTGAATGGCCGAGTCGGAAAGGGACGCCCTAGAAAAAAGTTTATCGACCAAATTGGCGATATTTTGAAAATGGGCCACGTTAGAAGTACCCTTAACCGACGAGCATGTATGCGTAGATATATGGATGTAAAGGAGGCGAAAGAGGTATGTCAGGATCGTGCCAAATGGAAGTCCGTAGTCTCTGCCTACCCCTCTGGGTGACAGGCGTGAGTGTTTATGTATATTATGTATAATCCACATCTGCACTGCCATAGGTTAAAAAAGGTAAATAATTATTTTAAGGCCGTGATAGTTGTATAAAAATAGCTTAGTCTTTATTAAGCTTTTTATCATTTGTACAGAATTAAATGTGAGATATTAATAAAGCATCTTAACAAACACATATTTTATGGAATGTGACAATTTCCAGCATCATTGCAGATTAAAGTTAAAGTTAAAGTCACAACCTATATACATCCCACTGCTGGGCACGGGCATCCCCTCATTTCTGAGAGGGTTATTTTCTTTCTTTTTAAAAAAAAGGATATTAACAATGCTACAAACATTACTAATATTCCCCTTAACCACTCGTGGTAAGCCTAAATTGCTTGTGTTACGAGTGGTTCACGGCAGTAGTCAAATAGCGGATTTGAACCCACGACCTTTTTGAGATCGCGGTCCGCGCCCTGCCGTTAGGCTACTGTCGCTTGTACTGTCGCGTTTAACTTCAAGGAAGTCTGTCCTCCGCGCTGCCTGTTGGTGAACTTCACATGCCTTCAAAATATTTTTTCCTTATTTCTCAGACATGCAGGTTTCCTCATGATGTTTGTCTTCACCGCCGAGCATGTGGTAAGTCAACTTAACAATTTCATTGGTGACGGCAGAGATCGAACCCGGGATGCTCACGCACTGTGAAATTTACAGCGAGCGCTAACCGTCTGAGCTGCCACGGTTCCATTACAGATTGGCAACAGATTTATTTCTCTCACGCCGCCACCATGTAGTGGTGCCGTAATAAAAGCCACTGCCCCATATCATCCCGTGGGCGTCATTACAGACGGCAAAAGGAAACCGATACAGAAGAAATGCAACAGCACGTTCCTGTCAACAATTCAAAATGTTAAAAACTGCGGTGGTCAACCCGCCTGACAAGCGAGGCATCCATGGTGAGTATCCCCTCTATGCGGCAATGTATGGGGGACGCCTATGCTCAGATATGGACTTTAATAGGCTGTAATGGATATAAACGTATAGAAGATAATCTACCAGGAGCACATAATCCACTGAGGGGTGAAATTATTAAAACAACAGTAACATTATAATTATAACTATGGCAAATATGTTATTAGTGATCGATGCAAATATGTCCCCTATGGGAATGTATGGTGGAGGCCTATGTTCCGTAGTGGACTTTCATAGGCTGTAATGGATATAGATGTATAGAAGATAATCTACCAGGAGCACATGACCCACTGGGAGGTAAAATTATTAAAACAACAGTTACAGCAATGGCAAATGTGTTCCCTATGAGGCAATGTATGGTGGAGGCCTTTGTTCAGCTGTGGACTTTAATAGGCAGTAATGGATGGATGTATGGATGATAATCTACCAGAAGCACATGACCCACTGAGAGGTGAAATTATTAAAACAACAGTAACGTTACAACTTTGGCAAATATGTCCCCTATGAGGCAATGTGTGGTGGAGGCCTATGTTCAGCAGTGGACTTTAATATGTTGTAATGGATGGATGTATAGATGATAATCTACCAGAAGCACATGACCCACTGAGAGGTGAAATTATTAAAATAACAGTAACATTACAACTATGACAAATATGTCCTCTATGAGGTAATGTATGCTGGGAGGCCTATATTCAGCAGTGGACTTTAATATGTTGTAATAGATGGATGTATAGATGATAATCTACCGGAAGCACATGACCCACTGAGAGGTGAAATTATTAAAACAACAGTAACATTACAACTATGGCCAATATGTCCCCTATGAAGTAATGTATGGTGGAGGCCTATGTTCAGTAGTGGACTTTAATAAGCTGTAATGAAAATGATGAATAAATTTAGCAAACTCTGAATTAAGAGTGAAAGCTCAACTAGGTTTTTACGTGTATTTATATACATATAAGAAACTTTCGTACCAATTTATACTGGCCGTTTTACCTAATGGGGTAGTTAATATTGTCGCGATTTATAACAGCACCGACTGGCAAAAGTTGGCGCGTGTGTGGGGATGCGAATGAAGTATTTTTTTTTTATTTTACAGAAGATTATGTTCGTGGACGTAAAATTTTAAGCTATTAACGTATTTACATAAATAAAATTGAACTGTCTGTTTGTTGTCAAAATAAAGTTTTTTTTACTAAATGCATATGCATTTAGAAAAAGAATGTACAATATTCGTATGAAAATATACGCGGTACTTATAACAAAAGAAACATTGTTTTTTTTTTAATTTTTGTCTCTCTGTTTGTTGCGGCTAATCCCCAAAATTGCTGGTCCGAGTTTGACTGGCTTTCACTGGTTGATAGCTGATATTATAAAGAGTAACTTAGGCTAGTAACAAGTAACATTTACTATAGATATGTACAGATTAGTAGCTTAGTAAATTATAAGTTAGAAAAAGAATTAGGGTCCGCGTAATAAATTCCTAACGAAGTCGCGGTGAATAACTAGTTTTATTATAAATTTCGTGCTGGTATAGAATTGATTTATTGAGTAGTAAGCTATTCACTATTTTATAAAGAATAATGGTAACAAACGAGATTTTAGTCCACTTGATGGTATGAGGATGCTGTGGCCCATAGACATCTACATCTATCCTCAGCTTAGAATCAAAACGCCGATGCGGTGTCACCCCTGAGGACTAAGATGGAATTGCCTCGTTTCGGGTATAATGGGTTTCCGGTTCTCTACACTCTTCTTACGAAACAGTAGCATTAGTATGATATTTTACGTTGGTGTTCTATGAAAACCTGGTGGGGATTCTTCACCAGTCTAACCGACACATTCGTGCTGCAATTATACATGTAGTTGCGGTATGGCCTTACCACTGTTTACAACAGTTAAGAAAAAATTACTAATTACAATCACTTTAACTTTGAATTATTAATATGAAATGTTCATATTAGATAATACTTACATGTATTACGAATACTAACTATGAATTTGTCATTAACACGTGCAACCAATGACACACAAAGGTTACATATGCGTTGTCACCTTTGAGGATTAAGATCAAATTCCTCACAACCTGTAACTAAACCTTCGCTCAGATATCCAAAAATAGGTATTAAACCTATTCACGCGGATTCCTATGGAAAAAAAGTCCTAACGCCCTGTATCAAAATTAATATAAAACTTCGAAATTCTTACTAAGTAGTTATACTAAATTTATAATAATACTGCAGAAAGTTTATTTTTGCTATGTTGATCTGTGTGTAATATGGATATACTATGTACCGAACAGAGTTGAAACCCAGGGCGGAAACTATCGCGACAAAGTTAAGTGGCGTATCGCAGACCTATAAATCAGAAGTTAGTTTGTCGGGTCTGGGGTGCAAGAATGCAACAGTAAAATATAAGTGAGCCACGTCCGTCTGCTCATCTTTAAAGTGATTAAAACAATATTTTTGTTCTTTTTCCTCAATCAGTCAAATCTTTTATCAAAATCAGTTTCATTATTTGAGTATTTTTAACAGAGTTCCAAAAACATTTGTATATTCGACGCGTAAGTTTTTTTAACTTTCCGCTAAGAAAAGAGGGAAATTATGGGTTTCACCCCGATTTTCGAAAATCGAGTTTTCATCAGATCTCGACGTTTTGAGATCCCAGGAAGCTATTTTGACTAATTTCACGTGGACGTCCGTACGGATGTACGTATGTATGTGTGTGTAAGTATGTAAACCTTTCACAACTTTTGAACGTCTTGATCGATTGAGATGCGGTTTGCGGCGTTTTAAAGATCTCAATATGGAATAGATTTGGTGATAATATGAACTAATTCGGACGAGTAGATTTTGAGAATTCTCAAAGATAAAAATTTGAAAAACCGTTTTTTTGGAATAACTTTTAAACGGCTTTACCGATCGATTTCAAAAACGTTTGTAAAATAAAAATCGGTTTATTTGCTCGTGAGATATCGAAGGACAAAGCATTTGAAAACAAGTTTTTTTAACATAACTTCGAGATTTCGCAACATAATTTTCGCAAGAAATTAGCGGGAAGTTCCAGGGATGGCCCGTAGGGTCAACCAATCTTTTTATGTATGTTCTGTTCACTGATTTCTCGGATCGACTGAACCGATTTTAATGATTCTTTTTCTATTAAATATGTTATACTTCAGGGTGATCCTAAACAATTTTTAAATTCGGACTGTTTATTAATATTTACAGACTTTACACAACAGTCATTAAATTTTTAGAGAACAAAATATTGCCATGTTAAGTTAATATAAAAGTTAGTATAGTTGTGGTGATAAAACAATTTATACCAAATGTGAAATGACTATACCGGCAACGGGAAGATGAGCCAAAGGTACGAGATATCTATTATGATCGCCAATTCGACTGGGGATTATGAAAAATCCTTCCTAGTGTAGGAGGGGTGAAAGTGAGATGTGGGGAAGAGATATTGTAAACAAACACTTTTGAAATATGATTAAAGAAATCCCTCAAATAGCGAAAAATTGTTTGTACAATGAGTTAAGACAATATGAAACAAATTTTAAGACAGGTAATAACAATATTTACAATCAACGTTATACATAATAGACATAGTCATAGGTTTTATTAGCATCAATACACTCACGAAATATACATTTAAAAGTAAATAAGAACATAAAAACACAAAAGATACAAGATGGTTAACATAATTAGAAATAAGTCTCGGCAAGAGTGAGTGATGTGATGCCAAAAAGGAGTCCGTATCAGCATATGCTGCCACAGGTACTGCAGCAGCGCTGATTTTCAGCGGAGCCCTGAATAGTATTAATTCCCTTATTTAGATGAGATTAGATCCTTATATTAGGGCGCTGAATAGTATAAACTCGATATTGTGAATAGCATTAATATGTAATATGTTTATCGTTACTAGCGATACCCCCGGCTTCGCACGGGTGATTTCTGGATCTAGACAACAGCGCCTGATACCGGGACTAATTGTGAATCACACAATATTTTTACCAAAATCAGTTCAGCCATTTTTAAGTTTTTGTGAGACCAGCGGACAGCAATTATTAACAACATACCTAATTCTTTTCAATAAAACCTATTTTTATTTGCGCTTGCTGCCTTTAATTACTTTAAACATAAAAATAAATGCTTTCACTGATAAAATCATTTTATTTTAACACGATCTTTTTTATATCAGAGCGATTTCTTTAAATTAATGTAAAATCGACAGAGCGACCTCTCGCGCTCTATCATCATCATCATCATCATTACAGCCCTTTACAAGTCCACTGCTGAACATAGGCCTCCCCCAAGGTATACCACAAAGCACGGTCCTGAGCCACCTGCATCCATCGACTTCCTGCATGTCTTACCAGGTCGTCACTCCATCTAGTGCTCTAAGAACATTAGAAATGAGCGAGTATATAAATATTATAAAATGTAGTTAGTGATAAAAGTGAAGATATTTCGGTTTTATGTTGACAAGCCCGTCGCTCATTAGGCTCGTTCAATAAAAATAGCTTTAATAGGCATTTTTTGGTAATTATGTGTATGTTGAAAGAAACATTTTAATTGGTTATACAACGTAATGGAGGGCTTTGTGATATTTTTAAAACAAAAGCTAGTATTATTTTCTCGATTGACATTACAAACACTATCCTCACTAGCATACACTAGGTATCCTCGCAGACGAGTCCAACCTCAATCAGCCACGCTGCAGTTATATTAGTAGTATAGTTGTGGCACGAATGGGTCGGCTCTACCGAGGAGGGACCATGCTCTCATAGAATACCAGCGTAAAATAGTAGCTTAATGCTGCTGTGTTTCGTATGGTGAGTGTAGAGAACCGGATACCCTTATTACTGGAAACGAGGCATTCCATCTTAGTCCTCACGGGTGATAACGCATCTGCATTTTGATTCGTAATCGAGGATAGATATAGATGTCTATGGGCCACAGCAACCACTTACCATCACTTTTGATAAAAAGTATATAGTGGAACTACCCTCCAGAGAAAATTGTCTAAATGGGCAGGTTATCTGTGAGGTCGGTAGCCTCATATGGTATACCGATGGGTCAAAAATGAGCCTCGACGTAGGCTTTGGAATTTATGGGAAACGCCCCAAATTCAAACTTAGTACGAACTTGGGTCAAAAAAAAGTTTGCTGAAAACCAACTCTACCGCAGCCGTGCGACAGCATTAACTGCCTTTTCCAGCATCACGTCACTCCTGCCATCAGATTATTTTTAGTCTGTGTAATTTTTTTCTTTGGTGTTTACGTACCTACTATTTTATTTTCTGTATTAAGACTGTATAAGTGTAAGATTGTACAACCAGTGCATGTTGCCAGTGATGACTTACGGATCTGAGACGTGGTCCTTCACTGCTGGCCGTATGAGAACGCTCAAGGTCGCTCAGCAAGCTATGGAGAGGGCTATGCTCGGAGTTTCTCTGCGTGATAGACTCAGAAATGAGGATATCCGCAGTAAAACCAGATTGACCGATATAGCCCAACGGATTAGGTAAGCTGAAGTGGCAATGGGCCGGCCATATAGCTCGAAGAACCGATAACCGATGAGGAAGAAAGGTTCTCGAGTGGCAGCCTCGTACCGGTAGGCGTAGTGTAGGGCGACCCCCCACTAGATGGAGTGACGACCTGGTAAGGTATGCAGGAAGTCGATGGATGCAGGTGGCTCAGGACCGTGCTTTGTGGTATTACTTGGAGGAGGCCTATGTTCAGCAGTGGACTTGTGAAGGGCTGTAATGATGATAATGATGAGTGTAAGTTACTAAATAAATACATTTCTATGGTCTATTGTCAATTACCAGCAGCGCTGGTGGTAATAAATAGTGATTAAAACATTGTAAGGAAACCTGCCGTCATCGTTACAGCAAATTAAAATACACTGCTGGAAGACCTCTCCCGTAGATTGCCTGGTTCACTGGTTGTCAACCGCAGTTTTTTTTCATTTCGAGTTGTCATCAGGAACATGCTTCTGTCCATCACCTGTTTCAATTTCTCTCTGTCGTGTCTTACGACGACCACGCCATAAACTCAAAAATGGCTGAGGAGACGATAAATCTTTTAAAGGTATCTTCTAGCTGTAGCTTTATTACGGCTTCAGCTTGAATGGATAGGCTCGACCGGGCAATAATACCGCAAAATATATCATCATAATGCTGCTGTGTATCATATGATTAGAGACAAACACTGAAAACCATTTTTACTGCCAACGCTGAAGCGCTTTGCGAACCGAGTGCCGTGTGAACTGCACTTCCGGCATGGAGCACTCACACCGCGGGTGGTCGGTGTCGGCGGCATACTCCCCCCATCAGCTAGAGTCAAGTTGGACGCAAAGAAAGAGCCTAGCAGATCTAGCTTTCTCCTTTGCGGCATGGGCCAGTGAGTTGTCATCCCTGTACAGAAGTGGAAGAGATGCCAGACAGAAATTCCCTTGCATAGTCTTGGCGAGAGTCTAGAATGCACGAGTTCCAGAAGGAAGGCGAACTAGTTTCTCGCCAATTCTGTTTATGTGTTTTGGCTTTGCTTTGGCAATTACTGTTTTGAAGAATTTGAAGGCGGAATTATATTTCTTTTTTAAGGTGCTGGTGTTTACATCCCGGGACGTTGATGAGTCAGCCCAGGCCTGGTAGCAATCATACTTATAGCATAGTAGTATGTTACAGGAGCGACTACATCGTGGCTGAGAGCTGCCTCTGATAGGCACTACATAGAAAGGAATAAAAAGTTCCATACCACATCAGCGACAGAATTAGCAACAACGTACGGATCGTCCGGCAAGGAGTAACCCCCCCCCCCCCAAGGAAATGCAAAGAAACCCCGCATCCTATCCCAATCGGCCGACCTACATAGTCAAACACAGCGGCAGCCTGCAGAATGTAACTGCAATTTCAGCGAGAGTGGCACCAAATTTTATCCATCAGAAATTCTATCTTTGTAATAAATTTATATCTCTATAGACCACAGCTTCCACTTACGTGAACTGTGTACTCCTTTGTCACCCTTACTTCTATTATAAAAGAAGTTTTCTCTAATGTCTACCTCTCCTGGACGCGGTGTACACCACATTTTAAATAACAAGGCTCTGGTGACCAACAAATGGCGGTATATCAATTTTATAAGTGGTAGAGTCATGCTGCAGTTACATTAGTAGTATATTTGTAGCACGAATGGGTCAGCTCGACCGGAGAAGGACCACGCTCTCACAGAATACCAGCGTCAAATAATGCTGCTGTGTTTCGTATGGTGAGTGTAGAGAAACGGAGACCCTTTATACTAAAAATTCCATCTTAGTCCTCACGGGTAACAACGCATCTGCATTTTGATTTGTAATCGAGGATGGATGTAGATATCTATGGGTCGCAGCAACCACTTACCATCAGGTGGACTGTGTGCTCGTTTGTCACCCTATCCTATAAAAAAAAACAACCCAAAACCACATACTGTTGATGGCTAGCATCATTACCAGTGCTAGGATCGGCTTAGTGCTCGCCTACACAACATAGTCTCATGGCTTTGATTGCTGCTGCTAGAATTGCTGAGTAGTGGATTAAATACGAAGATTGTAAATAAGGAGAATTTGTTTTTTTTTTTAATTCAATATAGAATATTGCATAATAGTTATTGAAAGTCATTTTTTATTTGCAAGAAAAACAATAGGACTTATTTAAAACATATTTCATTTTACAATAACTTATTTTGTACAATTTTTGAATAGAACCTGCATGGTGGCGATCACCTCATTCCCCGGGGTTATTTTCGTTTATGTGTTCTTTGATATTGGATAATAACCTTTTTTTACAGTTTTTCTTTAATAAAACACTTAAACTTGTTTAATGACAAATTTTGTACATTTATGGGATTTTGTTGTAAAAGCGTATACATTACCCCATAAATGAATTACCTACTAATTCTGTGGAGTCTAGTAACTGGTATTAGGTACAAGCTTATGTTTGTTCCTGGTGTTTAAAGTATGAACCTCTTTACTTTCATGAAAGCTATTTGTATTTTTATGTACATATATTACATTTTCATAAATATATTGCGATACCAAAGTTAATATGTTTATTTCTTAAAATTTTTCTCTAAGGGATTATTTACAATTTAAGTTATAAATTACCCGTATGGCTCTATTTTGCAAAATAAAATATGACTTCAATTTCAGTCGCATTTCCCCATAACAAGATTCCATAAGACATTACACTATGAAAGTAACAAAAATAAAGTAATCGAGCTATCTCAACATTGGTGAGACTTCTAATCTTTCTTACAGCGTATGCTGCAGACTCCCTTTTCCCTTTCTCCTTCCTTGCGACCCATTGAGGCTTCGCGTCAATAGTAATACCAAGAAAGTAATACCAGGTATAATAAATTGTAAAAAAAATGTGTGAATAAAATAATGGCTGGCCAAGAAGGTAAAACAAGATAAGTACTCAAAAATGAAAGTAAATGTTAGTGGCCTATGGTATCGTGTAGTGCAAGAATATTCACTATTCCATATCATCCCGTGGGTGTCGTAAGAGGCAACTGAGGGAAACTGGAACAGGATATACGCAGCAGCGTCTTCCTGATAAAAACTTAAAATAATAAAAAAACTGCGGTTGCCTTTCTTTCTTCCAATCCGCTTGCGTGGCAGCTATGGCAAAATCCACCCTATGAAGTAATCTATGGTTGAGGTCTATGCTCAGCTGGACTTTTAAGGTCTGTAATGGATGGATGTTGAGTGGCTGTGGAGCGTACGTAGACAATCACTTTATTGTCACCTTTACTTCGATGTAACTAATTTTACGGTTTTTATCTCGTTTAATTTTTCTTTCTTTCAAAACGATGTTTAATGCATACGGGGCTAAGGAATGCATGTCCGCTTTATGCCCATCAAACCTGCCCTGCCGGGCTTGGTAAATATATAATACGAACTTATAGTTGTTTATACGTGGTAGAGCCATGGTGCAGCTATATTATGGTTGTAGAATGAATGTATCGGCTTGACTGGTAAAGGACAACGCTCCAGCAAAAAACCAGCGTAAAATAGCAGCTTAATGCTGCTGTGGTATGTAAATGTAGAGAACCGGAAAAGCTTTTCACTGGATACGAGGCATTCTATCTTAGTCCTCAGGGGACAACGCATCTGCATTTTGATTCTTAATCAAGGACAGATATGAATGTCTCAGTATCCACTTACCATCACATGGACTGTGTCCTCGTTTGACACCTCTATTCTATAAAAAAACGTTCACATAATGTGCCAGTTGACGCATTTTATATAGGCCTGCATCCAGCAGTGTGCTAACCTGAGTCCTTTGAAGGGAATTAAGGAAGTGCAAAGGCATTTTAACAGTTTTGAATAAGCAATGACATTAACAAACAAATCACATTAAAAAGCGAAACGGAAGCGCTATTCCAAATTCAAATTCGCCATTCCCCTGTGTCGAATCCCGCGCCGCGTCATGTCACACCACTACTTGAACGCACTTACAGCGCGTGACTAACGCTAATGAATATCACAAAGTTCAAATCATTTAATAAATAACTGCATGTCCATATAATTATGATGATAGAGTTTGTTTTGCAGTGCCTGTATTATTGTTGAACGTAAAATAACTTTGGGCTTAATGACAATGCTGCGCACTCGATTTTGAAATATACGCCGTCTTTTGACGGTTTTGACAGCTCTAGCTGAGGGTGCGAAAACAATTGTGCTATACTAAAATGTAAGCACGATATTTTTGTGCATTAATATTTTTAATATTATTTAGAATTTACGTATTTCAATAATAGCAAAAAGTAAAACTACCAGTTTTTGTTATTTACAACAAAAATGTGGTTAATTACTTTATGCATTTCCATTGTTGGTCGTCTACAACTATAACTACACAGAGCATAGATAATATACTAATAGAGAGTCACTAAGGACTTGTAAACGAGCAGCGGGCCGCGCGATGCTTATCGCCTCATGTCGTTAATGAATGAAAATTGCTCAAGAAACAAAAATGCGTTCGTTCGAAAACTTCAAACCCTATTAGACCCAACCAATGAGAGTTTAGCGACGTGATTAAGGGGAGTGACCGTGCTCATTACTTACGAATACACAAAATAACTAAAATAGTGTTGTCTCTTTTACTCCGACACACAGAACTCCTGAGGAAAAGGGATATCATTAATTTGATTATGAGAAGCAATTTGGACGGATCGTTGGGCATAGCGTTCACAGCGTGTTTTAATATTTAATTTTATGGTCATATTAACGTTGTTATGAATAACTTGATTCTATTATGTAGGATTTATGTGGGGGTGCGTTAATGGTGCAGTGTCTATTCAGAAACTAATGGCTGGAAATGAGATTTGTTGGGAAATTTGTTCGTAGTGAAAATTTAAATTTGTTCGCTTAAAACTCGATAGTTTATTATTATTTCGCTGCTTATATGATGTTTTAAATAATTAGTCAGTTTAAAAATATATAATTTCTATAGCGTCCTTCTTACGTAATATTTACGTATAGTTAAAGTATAATTAATCAATATTTCAGAGTGTGGATGTAAACTTTGTAATTTTAAATTTCTATTTGAAGGTGAAGGTATAAATAGATACTATTTTTAGTAGTCAAAAGAAAGTTAGTTTCGTGAGCTACATCTTCACGGATTATAAGACGTGATTAAAATTTAGTTTTACTGCTTTACAAGGATGTATGTGTTCTTACTTAACTTTTTCATGTGTTAGAGCCATGCTGCAGCTGTATTAGTTACAGATACCTTTAGTTGTAGCACGATTAGATCAGCTTGACCGGGGAAAAACCACGTTCTCACAGAATACCAGCATAAAATAGCAGCTGCTGTGTTTCATATGGTGAGTGTAGAGAACCGGAGACCCATTTTACTGGAAATGAGGTAGGTATTTCATCTTAATCCTCACGGTTGAAGCATTTTTTTATAGGATAGAGTGACAAACGAGCACACAGTCCACCTGATGGTAAGTGGTTTCTGTAGCCCATAGACATCTACATCTATCCTCGATTACGAATCAAAATGCAGATGCGTTGTCACCCGTGAGGACTAAGATGGAATGTCTCGTTTCCAGTAAAAATGGTCTCCGGTTCTCTACACTCACCATACGAGCACAGCAGCATTAAGCTACTATTTTACGCTGGTGTTCTGTGAGAGCGTGGTCCTCCCCGGTCGAGCCGGCCCATTCGTGCTACAACTATACTACTAATATAACTGCAGCATAGCTCTACCACGTATAAAATTTGTATTTTATTCATAATCGAGGATAGATCTAAATGTCTAAAGGCCACAGTAACCTAATGGTAAATTGGAATGGTGGACTGTGTGCTCGTTTCAGCCTTATCCTATAAAAGAAACTATAAATTTACTTATTTATTACTTATTATAATTTACTTAAAAAATAATATCTAATTAGTTGATAACAATTTTCTACTTAAAAATATAATGGAGTGTAAATATTTTGAAAGATTTTGTATGAGTCTACTTAAAACAAGTTTTTATGACGCGCATCACGCGTACAAAGTAGGTACCTTAAGAATTACATCAACATCATAGGTAACTTTCGTGAATTAATTTTTTTTAAACTTGAAGTAATTATTTAATCTTATTTAAGCACATCGATCCACACAGAGTAATATAATAGGTCCTTACATATGAAATTGGCGTTTTGAATGGGAGAAATATAAAGTAATTTTTTTTTTGTAAAATATATTTAGTTGATCAAAGTGTGGACCGTTGTTATCTATGCACTTTTGCCATCTCATAGGTAGTTCATTGATCCATTTACTAAAAAAAACCATGGGGGCGAGAATCAATAAACTTGATGGCGGTTTGGACTGCCGCATCGGAGTTGAATTTTTTTCCTTGTAAGAAGTTGTCCAAATTCCAGAAAAAATGTTAATCTGTTAGAGCAACATCCGGAGAGTACGGTGGATGTCGCAGACATTTCAATTGTAGCTCATTTAACTAAGTGGTTGTTTGCTGTGCAGTGTGTGGTCTTGCGTTGTTGTGAAGCAGCAGTGGTCTAGAGCGATTGAACAATCTCGGTTGTTTAGCAGCTAGTTCTATGTTCATGGTTTGCAGTTGCTGACAATAGATATCTGCCGTAATCGTTAAACGAATTTTAGAAAGCTGTTGTGAACGACACCGGCGCTAGTTCACCAAACACTCACAAGTAACTTTTTCTGAGTCAATTTTTACTTAGGGCAGGATTTGGCTGGGTCTCCAGGGTTAAGCCATTGCGACGAGCGCTTTCAATTATTGTACACTATCTAATTTTCATCACAAGTAATGATTCGATATAAAATCCCTTCATTTTCGTGTCAGTTGAGCAAAGTAACACAGCAGTCGACGCGTGTTTGCAACTTCGATTCACTCAATTCATGAGGTACCCATCGTTCAATTTTTTTTACTTTCCCGATATACTTCAAGTGGATTAATACAGTTTTATTACTTACCCTTAAGCCTGCAGCTATCTCTGAAGTGCTTTGTGATGGATCCGCTTTCACAATAGCCTTTAATTCTTCATTTTCCACTTTGGTCTCCAGCCGTCCACGAGGTTGGGTATTAAGGTCGAAATTTCTAGAACGAAAACGTTGGAACCAAAAACGTACCGTGCTTTTTTTTGCGACACCAGTACCGTAGATACCAATAATCCTTCGGGCTGTTTCTGCAGCACTGGTGCCACAGTAGAACTCGTACTCATAAATATACTGATATTTCATGTTTTCCATTGTGCGGTAATAAGCGACGCCAAAGAAAAAATGCAATGAGGAAATGAGGGAAAAACGAATGAATGACTGTTTTCAAAACTCAAATGTACCAGCTGAATGAATTTATAAATTTGAATTTGGAATTCTAAACCAAAGAGGAGATATTTCAGATCAAAGTGGTCAGTACGACAAAACGATAATTTCATAAGGACCCAATATAAATCAAAGATTGGGCAATAAGAATATACAGAATAAGGAATTTTATATACTTATCGAAATAAAATGTGCTTAGATAATAGGTATACAAGTAAATTAAAAGTGTATGAAATTCTTAAAGGAACTGTATCCGCGACTGGTGATGGCTGCTGGTAATAAGAGGGCTAATTCTTTTCTCGCGTTAAGTCTAAGTGTAGCTATTCAGCGAGGAAATGCAGCCAGCGTAATTGGCACGATACTACGGGGAGAAGGATTGTATGTTAATTTAAGTATTTAGTTTTTTTATTAGTTTTTTAATACTATATATTTTTGTAAAAAAAAAGTAGAAAAGTGTATCAAAATAAGTCCATTTAGTTGCTTTATGATTTAAAAACTTAAGTAGATAGCTATTTACACTCATATGAGCATAGAATTTTTATAAGTGGTAGCGCCACGCTGCAGCTATATTATGGTTGAATGGGTCGGCTCGACCGGGGAAGGAACTCCCTCTCACAGAATACCAGCGTAAAATAGCATCTTAATACTGCTGTGTTTCGTATGGTGAGTGTAGAGATCCGGAGACTCTTTTTTACTGGGAACTAGGCATTCCATCTTAATCCTCAGAGGTGACAACGCATCTGCGTTTTGATTCTTAATCGAGGATAGATGTAGATGTCTATGGGTCACAGCATCCACTTACCATCAGGTGGACTGTGTGCTCGTTTGTCATCCTTAAGTATTTTATAAAAAAGAGTTATAACAATTCTATTCATATAAGTTTCTTAAGAAGTTATTTATACATATTTGACCTTCCTTTTTTCTTTACAGGGATCCGTCCCGACTACCTATATGTATATAATATTATTTCTATTATCAGTAATGAGCTATTGTTATTATTTTATTGCCATCGATTCATAGACATTCTGTTCGCGAAGTCTATTTGGGAAGTTAATTCAAAAGGTGCTTCTAGGAGACGTGAGAACTTTGAACGAGACTAGACTAGAAAAGGATAAATGTCAGGTGTTAGTCTCCATTATTACGATAATGCTGTCTGTGAGAATAATTTGTAGCACTGATTCGGGCGGACGACAAGTTTACGACCATGCTAATAGTGATTAATAATGGCATACTTATCTATTGTTAGGTACTATTTAAAATTATGGATCAACTTAAATTGAGTGCCTACATATGTAGAAAATTAAAAATTCTACAGATTCAATTTTTTTAAATACATTGTACTTTTTAAGCATCAAATTTTTTTCAATAACCTTCATTTTATTGGTTGTTGGAATTTTTATAATAGATAATATATTTTTTGTTAAACATTTTCAACAAAGGTTAAAACATTAAAGGATAAAGTATAATATTGCTAATGATTACTAGATAAACATAACAGAAGTTCTGAAACAAATATGTCAAATAATTTTTTCGTTTGGGCAATAAAGAGACACAAAGTAACCTTGTAATAAAAATCCGACGTCAAATATTACGTTGACAATATATTAGTAGTCGAGGAAATAGCTACAATCAATTTAAGGTCTGCCCGGGGGGTGACTCTAAGTGATGGCGGGGGAGAGGGGCAAATTGCTCTCTAATGACAAGAACCTCAAGTGGTCTCAAGGTGCTGCATTGACATTTACTAATCTGATGGAAAATACTTCGAAACAAAATAATAAATAAAATAATATACCTAGTGTCCAAAAGCTTTAGTTGGTTAAATTTTATACATTTAAATGGTTTGTATCAAAGACATAATAGTTATATGCAACAATTAATGAGAAATCTTTGAAGTAAAAAAGAAACTTATACTTTGCTTATCGTGTTTGCATTTTGTGCGATAACACTAATGGTTTTCTGATCTGGAATTCCTACACTTACTTGCCTCGAGTAGAGGCGAGACACGTGTCGTAATCGTCGATGGTGTGTCTTCCCTAGTGTAGTGGTGTTGGGAGCAGTGGTGCTGGAATTAGTGGTGACGGGATTAATGGGCGGGAGGTGCTCCTCAGAATAGGTAAGACACGTCATTTTATTTTATTGAGCGGACGTGTGCGGGGTAATTCTTGCCAACTTTAATACAGGTTATGGATTTCCTCAAAGTAACACCTGATTCTATTAATACATATAATGAACATTGGGTCCTTGTGCTTGGGAGCTGGGCAATGGCCTTTTTGCAGCTTCTTATAATTCACGAGCAGAGTTCAATTGCCGTCGGTATCACTGAAATTGTCACGCAATCGAAGGTTTGATCAAGTTCTTGGCCTTGAAGTCCAACTCCTTAATAAAACGAGGCGCACCATTTATAATTTTAATTCTAAAATAATATGTTTTTGTGGCTCAAACTTATTGATTGTCGGTCGATTAATATAAGTTAAAAAATGTATAAGGTAGATCCGTTATTGGCTGTAAGTTTATTTCTTAAGTTTTATTTACATTGTAATTAGTGCTGTGGATCTTGTAATAAATAAATAAAAAAACAACCGTACCTACCTGTAGGAAATTAAAAAAAAAGTGAAATCCTTTCCAGCGTAGGAGTCAATCTGGGTGGGAGCATCCCTCCCCCTATTCCTGCTGTCAAGCAGCAGTCCGTGCACTGTGTTCTGGTTTATAGAGTATAGAAAGCCCCTGTGTTTACAGAGTTTGCCAGTTTTAGATGCATTCCACCTCAGTCCTTAGTGATTACAACACGTAAAGTGATAAACCTTAAAATACTTAGATGAACAAATAAGCGAGTACCTACAATTTGCTCAAGGATAGGTTTTTCGACACCAAATAAGAACTAGGTACATAAACTGCGAGATACTATGACTTTAAATATAGAAGGCTATAAAATAGGTATAGGCTTCTATGTTTAAAATGATGGCAAGTGGCTGTTGTGTACCATCTAGGTACATAGCAGTACCATCTTACTCTTTTACTCTCACTTGCCTACCTTCTGGTGGACTATTAGTTTGTTTTTCACTTCAATTTATTTAAAAAAATATTATTTATAGTCTATATTCAATAAAAAGGTTTCTGTTTCTATTTTTGTTTCAAAAAAAATAACAGCCTCCATTTGGCTGTGCATATATGGATGTATAGCTATCGGATTATATAGTCGGATTTGAGGAATAAGTCAGTCACTTCAAAAAAAAGGACATTTAACAATCGAAATTTTACTTTCGTGCGTTGAAGAAATCAATATATTTCATTAATTTCAAATAAATACAATTCATTTTATTTCAACTTCACACGTCCGCCATTTTTTTTTGAATCTTCAATCGATTTCTTTTGCAAATACAATTTTATTAATTTCGAAAAGATTCGTAAAGGATCCGGAGAGGAAGGAAAGGAGGAAAAAACGCAAAGGATTCTTTTATAATCTAAACACTTTCATAAATATATAGATTTTGCGGCCTGGTGGAGAAGAAGAAGAGATACCTATTATTATACGAGTTTATGCACATATGTCAGATTTTCTTAAATAATACTTTACAGATCAAGTTCACTCTAAACGCAGCATAAAGCAATGAATTTGTAACGCTGACACTGGCAAAACATTCTGATCACCACCAATTACCCAGATTCTCTGGTGTCTACAAAGATCAATATTGTTTTCTCGCTCTCACTCCAGTTTATAGCCAACTCTTCTCTTTATTGCGCGCTGCCTTTAAGAAACCTTAATAAGTTTGGTTTTGATGCCAAAATGAATTAAAGCCATTGCTTCTTAAACAATAAAGTACTCTTAAGCTAGGACTCAAAGCACAAGATAGACTGTATGGGGAAGCATTAAACCCAAATTCATTTTTAATCAAAAAATGCATCTTATGTTTATAACACAAGGTCTACATTGTAACACATAAGTTCAAGTATATAAGCCCTTTAAAGAGGAGTGATACCGAATGACAGTGGTATTACGACTATCGTAATAAAGCTTATGTTCGCCCAGCCAAACTGGCGCATTAATAAAATGAAATTACACAGTGACAACACCCCGTATGTGGGCGTGGCGGGCTCCAATACCAAAGAATGCGAGAGTACATCACTACGATGCCACAACGAACGCACGCGTCGCTCGTTCGGAAACCGAGCGCAGTTTCTCAACAATAAAAAAAAATTGTGAGTGACAATGTGTATGAGTGATATATTAAAATACAATAAATAGAAGACAATAATTTTCAAACGAAAGCAATTTGAAAAGCAATAATTTTTTTTAAAGTGAGTGAAATGGAATCCGAAATTGACAAAACGCAAACTAGGAAAAAAGCGCCAAAACCTTTTTCGATAGAATCAATAATAGGTAGCACGGATAGAAAATCGCCTGAGATCGATATAGAGAACAATTTGTCAGAAAATTCTAAAAACTCGGAAGACGATGAGACGGAACGATCAGAAGATTTGAACCGCATGCGTTATTATCTAAACACGCCATTTTTTAACCAAACTGGAGTAAGCTTTCCATTTCTACTTGGTTATCCGGAACCGTGGCTGTCTCGAATGCTTGGGTCAAATGTACCTAGTCAAAACACAACGACTGAGAACAGGGACGAAGAGAAAAGAGAAAGTCCGTTGAGTGTAGGCAGCGAGATTGAAAGTGATGGAGCAGAAGACAACGCTCAGGGTGAGAATAATATTTATTAGCGCATTTTAAAAAAAATCATTTATTTTCCTGGTCAATTTTGACCATGACTACATAGTCAAATATTGTTGTAATTGGTTAATCGAACATTACTTACCGTGGGTCTTGACTAATGGAAAAAGCCCGAAAGACCTTATGGGCCTCTTTGGATAGCAGGATACCGTATCGTATTTTATACATGTAAAATAGTCATATAATCGACAACTACCTAAACCTGTCAAGCATTGTAAATATATATAATTACTCCTATAATTTGAGAGGCCTATATTAAGGAGTGAAAAAGAAGACTCATAAAGAAGTAATATTTTGTATTATAATATCAAGAGTATATGTTTGAACACATGTGATCTCCCGCCCTAACCTACTCTTGTCCAATGCAGTGATTAATATCCTAATTCTAATCTAAGATTCTAATACATTTTGTCAGAAGACATATTCATCTTATACAATAAATACAACGTAAAGGCAATAAAGTCTCACAGTTGAGAAGAAGTTAATTTTAAGACCTGATTGTTGAAATATTATTTATATTTTACGTGGTAAAGCCATGCTACGGAGATTATTTGCATATCATAAGGGACCACGCAGCGTGGTCCACGCTTTCACAGTAGATATACCAGCGTAAAATAGCAGGCCATTGCTTCTGTGTTTCGTATGGTGAGTGTAGAGAAACGGAGACCCTTTTTACTGGAAACGAGGCATTCCATCTTAGCCATCAGCGACGACAACGCATTTAGATAATGATTCCTAATCGAGGATGGATGTAAATATCTATGGGAGACAGCAACCACTAACCATCGGTTGAACTGTGTGCTCGTTTGTTACCCTTACTCTATAACAAATATATAAATTACTAACTTCTAGTTTGAGAGTCGAAATGGCGAATCAATTCCACTTTCAGAAACCCATATTTTTCAGTTCTCTAGAACCTATAAATAATAGGTACTACTATTTTTAATGTATATGTGTACGTTCGTATATAAGTAAACTATTTCATCTTGAACACTCGAACATCTCACAACACTATTAAGCAACGCGCAATCGCATAATGAACACCTTAACTTTCCAATATTAGTTCTTCAGTTTTTTAACAAATAATATTGTTTACTTACAGTATAAACTTGGTATTGTTGTTACTATGAGATACTTTATCTTCATTTATATCGGATTGACTGAAATTTTACTTGTTTACATACAATTTTTGTTTATTTTTATATCTATATGAAATGTATGTATGAATGTATCCCTTAAAAAACAAAATCAAAAATTATATCAAACAAACGATTATTTAGAAATTTTTATAAGGCTTTGAAAATTTCGGGAATCAAGGAAGTGACACAACATTACTGTTTAAAAATATATTTATTGCTTTTCGAAGTATTGTCCGCGAAATTTGACACATTTTTTCATATGATGGAACCAATCATTGAAGCAACCATTTCATTCGGAAGTTGGGGTCTCCAAAACGGCCGTTTTGTAGGCGTCCACAGCTTCTTCGGGTGATGAAAATCTCTGTCCACGCAATTTATTCTTTATTTAAGGGAAAGTATAGAAATCATTAGGGCTTAGGTCGGGACTGTACGGTGGATGGTCTAATAATTCTATGTTTTCTTGCTCTAAAAACTCTTTTGTTCTGTGTGCGGTGTGACAACTCGCATTGTCGTGATGGAGGACGATGCGGCGGTTGCAGTTCTCTTTACGGAGTTCAGAAATGACCTGTGGCAAACAAATGCTAGCATACCATTCTGCATTAACCGTTCTTTGTCCCTCAAGAGGAATAGTCGTAACATGGCCGGTTTTGGAGACAAACGTGGCCACCATTTTTTTTTTGCAACACTCCGTGAATGAACAATTTTTGTTGGCTTTAACTCATTTTCGAACACCCAAACTCGTGACTGGTTTTTGTTTCGGGTTCGTACGCGTATATTCTGGATTCGTCACCTGATACGATGTTGTATACAGCATTTGAGGATCCTGCGTGGAAGCTTTCGAGAGTTCTGACGCACCAAGTAACGCGAGCCGCTTTTTGCTCTTCACAGAGCGAATGCGGCATCCATCGGGAAAACAACTTTTTTACACCTAATGCAAGATTATTTGTATTTGACTCATGCCAATGTCTAAAGTTGCCTGAATTTCGCGGTATGTCACATGTCGATCTTCCTCAATCAGCTTACGCACAGCATCAACGTTTTCTTGGGTGACTGCAGTTTTTGGACGACCTTGACGGGGATCATCACTGAGCTTGACACGTCCACGTTGAAATTCAGCAAACCAGCGATAAATTGTGGTTTTGGATGGGGCTTCATCACCAAATACAGAAATCATCCGGTCAACACACTGTTTTTGTGTTAAACTTCTTCGAAAGTCATAATAAATCATCGCTCTTGAATTTTCTCGAGTCAATTCCATTTTCTCAACGACTAAACAAGTTTGACAAAGCCTTGTGGCAAGACCGAGAATCTTTTTTTTTAAATAAATAAATGGTATTCGATTTTTTAAAACCAAAGAGTTTTCAATAAAAAAAAATTTTAATATGACAGGAACAGTGGAAATATTCCATTCCCGATACTTTTAGTGCAGCCTAGGCAACTTTTGAACGCCTCGTTCGATTTTGATTTAATTGGCGACATTCGACTCAGTTTTTTAAGTGAAATAAAAATTGTTTGTCAGATATTGAATAGATAGATCGAAGAACTTAAAAGTTATCTCAAAATATGATTATTTAGAAATTTAAAAAGTTTCATAATTTAAAAACCGTTATAAATAATTTTTGAACGCGTCATTTGATTTTTCGACGCAAGTTTTCAAGTACAAAAAAGTATCTTTGACTGCTGGAGTTAATTAGTCAAATATTTTGAGTTATTTAGAAAAAACTTGAAAATAAATTTTTCTTTGTTTTTTTACTTTTTGAATATCTTGAACTTGAACTAAATTGGAATTTGGAATATCTTGAAACTGAAAATGAACACTTTCGAACGCCGTATAGCTCATTTCGATCGGTTGATTCTACCTCTGCACTCTACCCATTACTTAACTTTTCACTTATTTTTATTTCCTATTTAGGTTGTCTGGAAGAAATTGCTGCATAGCAATAAGACCGCCTTTTGTTTTTCTCTTTGTTTGTTTCTTGTTACGTTGTATTTTTTAGTGTTTAATAAAGGGTATTGTATTGTTTCGTTCTAAAGATATAGTACGACAAAATTTTATTTATACATACATATACAGCACATAGTGTGTGCGTGTGTGTGCACATACACGGCTAGATGTCCAGCCGGAAATAGTCGGAACAGCTTCCTAGGACTTCAAAACGTGGAGATCTGATGAAAATTCTCATTCTCAAAATCGGACCGAAATCTGTAATTTTCTACTTTGGATAATTACTAATTTTCAAAACGGAAAGTTAAAAAGATTGACTTGCATTCTCAATATTACCATATCAAAAAATAGGATATTTAAAAAATAGTTAGGTATGTAGGTATCTGTCTTTGACGACAGATACGACGATATACTAAGGTGATTTATCTTTTTTTAATTTAAAGCTTATCATATTACAACGATTAGTTGTATATATCAAGTTGTTAAACGTTCTAAATTTTGTAAGTTTTTAGTTTAAATTATTCTTCGAATTCCAGAAATAAGTAAGTAGTTTTTTGTAAATTATCAATGTATTTATTTACTAGGTATAATATTATTTTAATATTTCCAGTACTATCCGTAAAGCCAATGGCCTCTATCAGATAGAGTCATATTACAATTTAATTTTTGATTGTAATTTAAATTCATAATACAATTAATGATAATCAAAATGATAATTAGTACTAAAATGCCCACTTTATCGCACTGCCTGGCACACCCCTGCTCTGATTTTTGAGAGAGTTTGAAGCAGAAAAGAGAGACCGCACTGTTCCAACAAAGTAGTGTTGGTAGATTTCAAATGTCAGACCAAAAACTGTCAATCGTAGGACTGCACGTCAGAAGTGAATATTTAGCTTCATAAACATAAATAATAAAGCAGAGATATATTAGGTATATTATACTATAAATATATATATACATTTAAAAAAAAACATTGAATTTATTGTACTGGTAGAGTAGATAATCCATAGTAATGATAGTAATGGTCTTAGAATAATTAAGTTTTAAGTTTTCTTTTGTGACAGAGAACGTACAAAGGCACTTAAATGAAGACATTGCCATTGTAGAGCTAAATGATTTTTCCTTTTCCTTTATCACCATCAGTATCATAAAAAAGCTCTACATCATGTGCAACATGGGTTCAATTTCAAGATAAGGTAGTTAATTACAGTTGATATTTTTTTTTTAATTTTTATCTAACGATATCAATTATTCTTGTTTCAAAAATCATCTTTGTCGATTGTTGTATTATATAAGCCTCTCCTATATAGGAAAAAGGATGCATCATGCATTGCTCTGAGCATTTATTAATTTCAGTGTCTACCGGCGGGGATTTACGTCAAGTTGCTAGCGTACTGAAGCGTTTATCCCCTACCAAAGCAACTGGAGTATAGTATCTACTAAATTTGTAAAGTGCATATTTGTACATATTTGAAAAGGTGGTAACGACTAAGTTGTGGCCATGATAACTTGTGATTGGGGGCGTTCGAAATCAATTTTTTAACACAATCTACATGTTTGAGAAGTTAAAAATATTTCTTTTTGTGACGTCTGCCAACATACTTTGAGGCAATGTAGCGGACTCTTTTCTGCTCCAAAATTCTCTTTGAAATAATGAGAGGCCTATGCCTAGCAGACCTATAGAGCCGTGGTAGCTCAGATGGTTAACGTTCCCTGTAAATGTAACAGAACGCGAGTAACCCGGGTTCGATCCCCGCTGGAACCAATGAAATTGTTAATTGCAAATTTAAGTGCTGATTTACCACGTGCTCGGCGGTGAAGGAAAACATCGTGAGGAAACCTGCATGTCTGAGGAACAAGAAAAAAATTTTCGAAGACATGTGAAGTTCGTCAACATGCATTGGGGTAGCGCGGCGGACCCTTCCTTGCCCTAAAACCCTCTCAGAAATGAGGGGAGGCCTGTGCCCAGCAGTGGGTCGTATATAGGCTGTAACTTTACTTTACTTTACTTATGCCTGGCAGCGGATCGTTTATAGACGTTTACAACAAACAATCGGATTATTTTAATAAGGTATTTACTTACATGATATAAAATATACAATATTTATGATCTTTGGAATTACTAAAATGATTGTCATGAAACTTGATGAATATATATAGAGCAATGTCACGAGTGATTTTGGCTTTATGATATCTGAAAAACTTGGAGTTTTTTTAGAGAAATTAAAAAAAAAACGAAATATTAAGGCGAAATAGTATCGCGGTCACGAGTGGCCGTTTGGCCGTTTATTGCACGTTATTTATTTGATATTTCTTTTTACAATGAAATATACTCTTTTATTTTAAAAATAAACCCATAATTCCCCATAGATTTACTGGTGAACACATAAATAGAATTTAATTGAAATTGCTTTAAATTCATTCGAATGAAACTGTTTTTTCCCTTAATTAACGTACCTTAAATTGTAAATTTTGAGGAAACTTTGCGATCTTTTGAAAGGAGACAAAATGTGTCAATCGTGTCGTAACCATCATATGATGACTATGAAACTAAACTTTATACGAAGCTTTTATGCCGGTATTGAGAGACAATCTCGAGCCAATGTATATACGCAAATTTTGACATTGTGAAGTTTAAGCTTAAACTCGAGAATGGTTCTAAAATACTGTCCTTAGACCCTGTGCTGTTGAGTTTAAAGTATAATTTCGGAAGCCTATTGCGTTCAAAACGATGACAGTTTGAATTCACGTCCCCTAGGTCCGAACACATCACACGCCGATTGTAAGTCAAACAGACGTACATTTCATAAATCCGTAATTAGTAACGGCTCCTTGAAATGAGAAAAAATTTAACGCCTCTCAAGTGGCATCTGTACCGTGAAATTGTCGCATTTCCGAATAGAATCTATCGTTTGGCGCAAACCTTTGCTATTTGACGGCTGTCTACTCTAGTTAGAAAACCTGGTATGTTTTACAATACTATTATCTTTTTATAATAACATTGAACAAAAAATACTGCACATTCTAGATATTGTAGCTTGTTATTTGAATTAATGTATTACCTTTTAAGACGTTTGCTTGTATCGTTAGAGAATTACAACATAGTCAATTACCGCTTCACCGTATCTCGTCTTATAATTAACGTGTTTCGACAAAGCGAAGTAAAAAAAATATCTTGCGGTTACCTGACCCCATTTTACGTCTTGTATAGACCTGATCGAAATTAACTTGATTAGCGACGTGGAGGGTTTATGACGTCTATTTGCTCTCTAGGTGTGAGCAAACCCTTCACACTATAACTATAGGTCTACGTACAGCTGAAGACTGTTTACAGGCAAATGATAACAGCACACCTATCTGTAGGTTTGAATAAAAATAATTTTATTTACACCGAATACTAACGTGAAATAGCAGCATAACGCTGTATGTGTTCCCTATCGTGAGTGACGAAAACCGGACACCCTTTCTTTTAATAGATAACGAGGTATTCTATCAAGTCCACAGAAATGACATCGTCTAAGCATTTTGATTCGTAATCGGTGATAGGTGTAGCTGTCTAATGGGCCACAATACTCACTTACCGTGAGGTTTTTCTTTTTTACTCTATTGAAAAAATATAACTAAATATAATAACAACCTCTAAATAGCTACCATCTTGCTCTTCACACTGACACACTCTTTCTAAGGCGTAATTCATCACCTGTCGTAATGTTTCCTGACTTATCCATCCAATTTATTCAGGGATGATGCCTTTAATTGCTGAATTGTTCGAGGATTGCTGCCTTTCAAACACCCCCAGAAAAAAAATATCTGAAGTAGTTAAGTCAGGTAAGTATAGCGACCAGTTACGCTCGTCACCCATACTGATATTTTGAATGAAATCAGCTTTTAGCCTTGCCAATTCTTGAATTGATTATCGTTGGAATTGATAATCGAACATGAGAAGGGATAATAGTTTTTCATCATCATCCCTTCTCATCCTGATTGTACCAGAATAGGCGGCTTTAGAAAATACCAGGAAGATCTCAAGAGATTCTATAGATAGCAATTTAAATGGTCTCATTTCCACCAGGCTTAAAATAGCTAGACCCAGATTAAGTCCATATATATATATATATATATATATATATATATATATATATATATATATATATATATATATAGTTATACCGCCATCTGTCGGAAGCCATAAGATCTGCCTGAGATATTGCGTAGTCCCAAAGGGCCAAACATGAATGACGGATTTTAATAATAAGCTGTCCCGCGGCATCTGTAGCTCATAGTTATTAGGTCTTTTTTAACTTTATTGCTTCATCATCATCATCATTACAGCCCTTCACCCTCCACAGCTGAATATAGGCCTCCCTCAAGGAATGCCACAAAGCACCTGGTACGATCGACGTCCTGCATGTCTTACCAGGTCGTACTCCATTTCTAGTGGGCGGGGCGCCCTACACAATGCCTACCGGTGAGAAGCTGCCAGTCGAACCTTTCCTGCCCATCGGTTATCGGTTATTCGACCCATATGGCCGGCAAATTGCCACTTCGGCTTACTAATCTTTTGGGCTATGTCGGTCACTCTGGTTCTACTGCGGATATCTTCAAGTTTAGCACGCAGAGATACCCCGAGAACCTACTAAAACTCCTTAAACTAACTTTAAAATTAATTCTACATATCACCCTAATGTATAATCTACTTGCAACGTCATATCATCGCATGTTATGAGATTTTGTGATTTATTCCCAAATATTTAACATTTTAATTATTCTTCTTTTATCCACGGGATAAGATGGCGACATGGACACGTTAAGTTGCTTATGTTGCCGCTGGCATTATATACTAAACATATAAATTTGAAAATTGCACACGAACTTACTGTACAATGATGGTAAGTATCCATTGCAACCCATGAACACCTTCAGCCAACAAACAAAATGGACTACAGATGCATTGTCACCTCTGAGGACTGAGATGGACTACTTCACAGCCTGTAGTCTAGCCATCACGAGTCCACTTCTGAACATTGACCCGCATAGATTACCACAAAGTACCGTCCTGAGCCACCTGCTTGTTTCACTGGTCGTCACTACATCTAGTGGGGGGTGGGCTGTCGTCGTAGATACCAGCATAAAAGTCACCACAATACTGCTGTGTTTCCAGTTATAAATATATGTATGAATGAATATATATATATATATATATAATATATAAATAATGATTGAATGAAAGGACCTTTTTTACTGGTTACGTGATACTTGTATCTTAATTTTTGGGAGTAGCAACATACCTTCGTATTGATTATTTGTCGTGTATAATAGGGATGTAAGCAGATGTCTATACCAGAATATATTTGATTAAAACTACTTTTACAGATGTTATGGCGTTTAATTTCTTAATTTTTAATTCCTGAAGTTTCGGGTGCTTTCCAGCACCCGTTGTCACAGGAGACTGAGGTAACTGACATCATTCTCCCGTGACCATAGGTTTTTAACAAATTAAACACGATAAAATCTGTAAAAGCAGTAAAAGTAGTTAATCAATGTGTAGTGTTCGCGCAAATATAAGAAATCATTAGATTATATTTATCATCGGATCGGATGGGCTGTGTGCTTGTTAGTTTCCATTACTCCCATAGAAATGATTTCCTCTTACGAAATTCGCCAATAAGCTGGATTTTCGGCTTCAAGCAATCAGTTGTAATTACTATCAGCCACCTTCGCCGGTTTCCCCTCCACCTAGCTGAAGGCGTGTTACATAGTGTTTGTCAAAGAGCGGCTTCCATTCTACTAAGCTTATCCTATTGCTTCTTCAGTTTGCAAATACCATAAGGTTTTTAAGATTTTAAGATGTTTTTAGGAATTGAGTGCCGTGACGGAGTGTTTCAGTACTGGCAGATAGCTAACAAAACTAAATATTAGATACTTCAATTTAGTGGCAATGTAAGAATATCCTCTTCCCCATATAATCCCGTGGGTATCGTAAATGGCGACAAACAAATCCTGGTTGTGGAAAATGTGGACAGTAGCGTCTTCCCAACAAGTAAAACATAAACAAACTGCAGTTAGCAATCAACTTGTCAAGCTACGGTAATTAATCCCACTTATTAAGTAATCTTGGGGAGGCCTATGTTCAGCAATGGATTCCACTCGAATGTCGGGGTCATTTTGGCCAATATGGCGCATCTGTCGAGAACTTTCCGAAGTACTAAGTAAGTATATAACAAGTATACCAAATATATATATATATATATATATATATATATATATATATATATATATATATACTAAGTATGTATATTAAAATCATATATCAATGGAAACGTTATCAAATAAGCTATCAGATTATGCATAACAGATATATATGTTATATATATATATATATATATATATATATATATATATATATATATATATAGTACCTGGTTGACCAAGCTTTGCTCGGTATTTTTCGCTCGATTTTTTTTAATTCGTGTGTTTTGGAAATTATATTTAGATACAAATTACATACTGATGAAATATAAATAATATTTTTTGATCTTAGCGACATAAGTAACAGAAAAAACGGAACTGGTTATTTGAATAAAAAATCATGAGTGCAATTATTTTAATTTAAATTTTCGTGTTTTTAAAAAATACTAAAAAAGAGCTCGAAAAAATAGATTTTCTCAAAAAAGAAAGGAACTTGAAAAAAAAATTAAAAAAATCGGTAGGTCGGTCTGGGCTCGAACCGGGGTTTTACGATCCTGTGACCGCCCATTATACCAATTAAGCTATTTATAATCATTAACAATCCGTCAAAATTTACCTTCTTATTCTAACGATATTGTAGCAGTTTTTCAATGCCTAAAAACACGGACAAAAAGACATTTACTAAAAATAAATCATAGCTAGATCGATTTAACGCCCCCGAAACTCCCTGGACACTAAATTTTATGAAAATCGTTGGAGCCGTTTCCGAGATCCCGATTATATATATATATATATATATATATATATATATATATATATATATATATATATATATAAGGTCAATGTGGGCAAATTCGTCATACTTTTTGAAAGTTGAATTTGGTTAACTAAAACTGGTACACTTAATACTTTAATATAAATTTGATGGTTGTAAGCGATACAAAATTTTGTTGTCTTGTATACACATCTATTTTAAACAAAAAAACAGCACTCTACATGTAACTAACAAGGTTTTTTTAAAAGTCGGTCGTTAGACGGATTTTCCCGAGGACTGAGGCAAATCCGTCTAGTAGCAAATTCGCCTCGAGTTACGCCGTTTTATTAAGGTATGCCATTTGTAAACAAGTAAATGCAGATTGTGAAGAAAAATGTTTTGTAACATCATAAAAATTAGGTTTAATTTACGTTTTACTCCCTAAAATCTTTTTTGGGGGCTAATCCGGCCTATTTTTATAACCAGGGACTTTAAACCTTTCTAAAAAGTTTGAAAACTAAATATTTTTATTTATCAGTTTAATTTTTCAGGTACATTGAAACAATCCTATCTTATTATGACAATGGTATTTATGGTATTAACTTAAATAAACAGAGTTATTTTTAATGAATTTGGTTAGGTATAACACCATTATAATTTTAAACAACGTTGCACTTCACATGTTGTATTAAAAATTGAATTAAGGTGATTGCACCTTAAAAGTGGCGGTTCGTGCCGCGATAGAGACAGGAGACCACGACCGGAGACTGCGACAGGAAATTGCGACTTTTACTATATGAGCGGCAGTTCGCGAGCGAGACACAGACAGGAGACAGATATGCGAGAGACGAGACAGCGACACAGTCGCTGCCCTGGACGAGTAGTATCTCGTGTCTAGTTCAAAAAGCACATGACTTTATTGTTTAAAAATACTTTTTATGACGAAAACTGTGAAACGCCTTGATTTATAAGTATTATTAATTCATTAATTCGTAAAGGTAAGTTCTCTCCAGACAGGTAAGACTCACCAGAGCCAGGGCTCTGTAGTATAGACTAACTTCTGTCTGAGCTAGTCTATACTACAGAAGTTTGCTACGATGAGTAAAATTGCCAAAGTGACGTCACACCCGATCGGATTTTGTTCGGGATCTGTCGACATGTTTTTGGTTCGAAGTACAAATAATGATTTTGAATTTAACATAAATTCTTAGTTAGACCGAAAAAACTAAGAAGAGTTTGTTACGAAATAAATACCTAATCTTCATACAAATACATAACCTTCCTAATCAATTAAACACAAAAAAATAATATTTCATAGACCCAATTGTTAGTTACCAGTGGACTTTCAAAGTAGGTATAAAACTAAAAATGGAAAGGATGAAAAAGGTTGACTACCTCTGCAATGGGGTAATTCCGGTATATGACGTTTTAGCCCCTTCGAAATTAGACGGATTTCCCCACTTGAACATTTTGAGGTTACGTATTTTTTATAAAAAATATTTCTGTATCTACTGGTTTATATTCAAAACAAATAAAAAAATCCGTTGAAACACTTATTAAACTACATGTTATGCATAGCCAGAAAGTCGTAACTTGTAAAATTGAATATTTACGTTATAAGAAACGGCGGCACGCAACACTTGAGCTTCGAGTTCGTAGCACAACTAAATTTCGAATGCATTTTTTGACAATTGTAGACAACCCTGCTTCATCTATGAATCACAGTTAGAACTAAAAACTAATCCTGTTTTATCGACCGAACCAGTAACAGCGTAACTATTCTGGAATGAATAGTAAACGCATGTGTACGGAATAGCCCCGTAGACGGATTTGCCCACATTGACCTTATATATATATATATATATATATATATATATATATATATATATATATATATATATATATATATATATATATATATATATCATATATATGTTACAAATAGTTTGCTATCACTCGACGCCATATTATGGCGTATGACATATGCGCATTTTATTTGAGACGCCAGAATATGGCGTTTGGACACACGAGGGGTTAGACTGTGATGGATGGGTTCAAGGAGTTAAACTTCGTGTAGGCTTAACCTTTTACATTTTCCAGCCAATATTCTCGAATCACGTTTTTTGAAATTCATTAATTAAATTTCAAAACAGTCATGGTTTCTGTGACGCTATTATACATGTGCCACTTGTTGCAACAGTGATTTTCGGGTGACAAACGAGCACGCAGTCCACCTGATGGTAAATGGATGCTGTGACCCACAGACATCTATTTTCGATTAAGAAATTTAATTTTTTTGTTGACTTATGTTACATATTTTACCGTATTATAATAACGGTTTAATTCTGTGACCTGGTGCTAAAAGGGCCAAATTACGTTTTTATTAAACAGTAGATACAGTACTGTACAGTAGCACATATTTTATGTTATTAAACAGTATGGAATTATACATTACAATGGTTTTTTTTACATAGTATCTTTTGAAAGATTATCAATAAACGTACGCCCTTTTAGCATAAACAAATTTCATAATATTCAATAGTATGGCTTTAAAATCTCATTTCTTAAAAAACGTACTTTGGCCCTGTTAGCACCAGGTTACAGAATTTTAAGAGTCGATAATATGTATTTTATAATAGATAACCAAAAATGATATTTAATTTAGAAAAAATACTGACAATCACCTCATACTCATACTCAAGATCACCTTAACCTATAAACAAAGATGGTAAAGCATTAACCAGCTCATTTGTTGAACTTAAAGTAAATGAATTGGTTAAGCTTTGTAAACTAATTTAAAAAAACAGCCTTGTAATTAAACGGCTAGACATGGAGTTAGGCTGTAATGAGTAAAGAACGATGATACCGTACTTTAAAACATGCGGCTATGTTAAGATACATTTCAACAACCATACCCGCTAACCACACTCCAGTTAAATGTTTCCAGTGGCAATTTGCCATCTTTTACTACGAGAACTCATGATGTCCCCTATAGATCTTCTGACTTTTTCTTCATTATCACATCGTAAACAGTCTACTTCTGGACACCATGCTTAACTAACAAGGTATTTCAAACTGAACAAATTTACATCAATAGTTTTAGCATTACAGTTCGGCCTTAGTTATTTTCATGCATATTTCATATCAAGTTTTGTTTGCTTTTCACAATTTTATTCGTATCTAAAATTTAGGTTGAAATTACAGAATAATAACAGGCCTATAAAAACTCTATTGCTGAACTTGTAATGTTACTGTTGATTTAATAATTTCACCTTTCGGTGGGTCATGTGCTCCTGGTACATTATCAACTATACATCCATCCATTACAACCTATAAATAGTCCATTGCTGAAAATAGGCCTCCCCCATACAGCCTCGGGGTTTTACCATAGTTGACTCGTATTTTCAGTTATTCGAAATGTCTTTACCACTACAACAATAATTATTCTAGGGTAATTTCATAACGCGCAGCTAAGTGACGTCATAAAAGTCGATAGTCGATATCATTTGAACAAGATCTCATTATGATTTCTTATATTTACGCGAACACTACACATTGAAATAATACTAGTTTTAACGGAATTTATCGCGTATATTTAACTTTTTTACCCGACGTTTCGAGAGCTTTACAGCACCCATGGTCACGGGAAGGACTGAGATGTTCAACGTCCAGCTGTCATAGTTAACCGCGGTTACCATAGATTAAAATTCTGCAGTCTTCTCTTTCAATTCGGAAGTCTGCAGTCTGTGAACATGTACAAGATCGCCCCCGTCACTACATCAGATTTGATAGACCACAAATCCTCGCTAAAGAACACCGATTCCTTCCAAGGATGATTCGCGAGGCTATTGAAATCAAAAAACATCCTAATTTCAATAGAGAAGATGGCTGGGTGCTACCATCTGCTTGGGATCCTATAATAAATAAAATTAAATCCCAACCCAAGTATACAACTGCAAGACTCCATGATACCATAAGCTCATACTGTGTAGATCGGAACAAAAGTTAAAATTTTAATCTATGGTAACCGCGGTTAACTATGACAGCTGGACGTTGAACATCTCAGTCCTTCCCGTGACCATGGGTGCTGTAAAGCTCTCGAAACGTCGGGTAAAAAAGTTAAATATACGCGATAAATTCCGTTAAAACTAGTATTATTTCAAGATCTCATTATCTATTAAGCGCCGATAAGTTCGTAGCCGGTAAGCCCGTGAACTTTAACAGTTAATATTTCGTTACGGCATAGAAACTAAATAATAACCGCAATAGAACAAGCGTGACATTTCTTAAAGGTTGTGATCTATAGTTATGAGGTTATCATTATGGTTCTCCAAGTACATCCTTATCCCTAAAATAAATAGCTAGGTAGATAATTATAACTTTTAACAAAAAGTAAACACTGACTAAAAAAGAAGTTATTCATTTGCAACCCTTGTGGAACGTGGATTAGTACTGGTCACTTATTATTTCTCAGAAGTTTTTTGGAGCAGGGAAGTGTCCGCCGCGCAGCGCTGTTGCTTATGGCAGATTTCTTAATATGTTCTCAAAACATTTTATTTTTATTTTTTATGAACACGGATCTTCATTCGTCTTTTTTTTTTATAAAATAACGATGACAAACGAGCACACAATTCACCTGATGGTAAATGGGTGCTGTGGCCCATATACATCTACATTTATCCTCAATTAATAACCAAAATGCATATGCGTTGTCATCCCTGAGGACTAGGATGGGATGCTTCGTTACCAAGAAAAAGGGTTCTCTACACTCAACCTACGAAACACAGAAGCATTAGGCTGCTAGTGTACGCTGGTATTCTGAGAGAACGCGGTCCTGTCCCGGTCGAGCCGACCCACTCGTGCTACAACCACAATATAGCTGCAGCGTGGCTCTACCGCGTACAAATCAATCAATCAGAACCTTAAATGTGAATTTAAGGTTCTGATTACGATAGACACCCGAGTTTTTAGAAGTGAAACTTCTTTAGAACCGAACCTTCTTTGATACCGATGAAACGAAAAAGCAACACTAAAAAGAGACAAGCATATACATCCATAGGATTTAACCTGCGAGAGAATGAGATAGAATACAATGTAGACCGTGAACTCAAAAGTTATGGGTTCAAATCCGCCATTTGATTACTATCTTTCTAAATAATTTTTTTAACAAATTTACTAAGTAAAAAAAATTAACCATATTGAATACTATATATACCCCCCATGAACAATTACACAAATAGACGGCCCCCAGTCCCCGGCGGCCCCGCTATTCCTGGCTACGGTGGCGACCATGGTAACGGCGGGGCAGAGGGTGCTAAGAATCTCCGGTGGAGGTTCGGTTGCCACCTACGACGACTCGACCTGGCAACATTTAACGCACGCACACTGAGGACTGATGAGAAGATCCTGGAGCTGGAAGAAGAGATAGACAAGTTGCGCTGGAGTATTATAGGATTATCCGAGGTCCGAAGAGAGGGGGAGGACACGATGATTCTCGAATCCGGCAACTTGTTCTATCACCGGGAGGGCGACCATCTGTCCCAAGGAGGTGTCGGATTTATCGTCCACAAGTCTCTCGTAAACAACGTTGTAAAGATTGGGAGTGTGTCGACGAGGATCGCGTACCTGATACTCAGAATCACCAAACGGTATTCGCTGAAGGTCATACAGGTTTACGCACCAACCTCGGTACATCCCGATGAGGAGGTGGAGGAAATGTATGAGGATATTTCCAAAGCCATGCATTCCTCCAAAACCCACTACACGGTGTTGATGGGAGACTTCAACGCAAAACTAGGCACAAGAGAAAGCGGTGAGCTGAGGTTAGGGAAATTTGGAGTAGGGCAACGGAACCGAAGGGGCCAGCAGCTGGCCGACTTTATGGAGAAAGAGGGACTCTTTATGATGAACTCTTTCTTCCAGAAGCGGCCCCACAGGAAGTGGACCTGGTCGAGCCCCGACGGTTCGACAAAAAATGAGATTGACTTCATTATGACGACCATACGCCAACTGTTCAGTGATGTCTCAGTGATCGCAAGGGTGAAAACTGGCAGCGATCACCGAATTGTTAGAGGCACACTGAACCTAAACGTTAAGTTGGAGAGGTCTCGACTAATGAAGTCAACGCTCCGTCCCCCACGTGCTCTAATCCAGAATCCCGAAAACTTTCAGCTCGAGTTACACAACCGCTTTCAGTGCCTACAAGATTGCAATGCAGTGGACGATATGAATGACAAGCTCGTGGAAAAACTGTCCATGCAATCGGAGCTAAGTTCTGCAAGACCCGCCGCAGAAGAACACAAAAACTCTCCGATCACACTCTTAATCTCATGGCTGTTAGACGGGAGATGAGGCTGCAATCGTCAACAGATTTGACAGCATACAGGCAACTGAACAGACAGATCTCCAAATGCATGCGGCGAGACTTACGCAACTTTAATACTGCTCGTATTAAAGAAGCGATCGAGCGGAACCAGGGCTCCAAAGTCTTTGCCAGACATCTGTCTGCCCGTAAGAGCCAACTGTCAAAGCTGAAGACTGAGTGTGGCAGCATCGTTTCCAGAACACCTGAGATTTTGAGTGAGATTGAGAGGTTCTATGGGCAGCTGTACACATCATCGTTGGAGCCACACGCAAGTGTGAGTAACGATCCAAGAGCAAATCTTATCCGACACTATTCCGATGATATCCCGGACGTCAGTCTAAGCGAGATTAGAATGGCTCTGCAGCACCTTAAAAACGGAAGGGCCCCAGGCGAGGATGGAATTACAGCGGAGCTTCTGAAAGCGGGTGGAACACCGGTACTTGAAGTCCTTCAGAAGCTCTTCAATTCCGTCCTCCATGGTGGCACTACTCCAGAGGCGTGGAGCAGAAGTGTGGTGGTCTTGTTCTTTAAGAAAGGCGACAACGCTCTCTTGAAGAACTACAGACCGATTTTCCTTCTGAGCCGCGTCTACGTGCTGTTTTCGAGAGTCATTACGAATCGTCTCGCACGCAGACTCGACGACTTCCAGCCTCCCGAACAAGCCGGTTTCCGAAAAGGTTTCAGTACCATAGACCACATACATGCCCTGCGGCAGATTGTACAGAAGACTGAAGAGTACAATTTGCCACTTGGCCTGGCGTATGTGGACTATGAGAAAGCCTTTGATTCCGTCGAAATTTGGGCGGTGCTGCAGTCCCTTCAGCGGTGCCAAGTTGACTGTCGGTATATCGAAGTGCTGAAGTGTTTGTACAGTAGGGCTACGATGGCTATCCGAGTACAGAACCAGAGCTCGAAACCTATCCAACTGCAGAGAGGGGTAAGACAGGGTGACGTTATATCCCCGACACTCTTCACCGCTGCTTTGGAAGACGTTTTCAAGCTACTGGACTGGAAAGGATACGGTATTAACATCAATGGCGAGTACATCACCCACCTTCGATTTGCCGACGATATAGTCCTTATGGCAGAATCGCTGGAGGAAGCACTATGCTCAATGACCTCAATAGTGCCTCCCAACGGATAGGTCTTAAGATGAACATGGACAAAACAAAGATCATGTTTAATGTCCATGTTACACCTATGCCGGTAGTTGTTGGGAGCACTATGCTCGAAGTTGTTGACGAGTACGTTTACCTGGGACAAATAGTCCGACTAGGTAAGTCCAACTTCGACCGAGAGGTCAATTGACGGATTCAACTCGGCTGGGCAGCGTTCGGGAAATTACGACATATCTTCTCGTCAGGTATACCTCAATCTCTAAAAACTAGATTGTACAACCAGTGCGTGTTGCCAGTGATGACCTACGGATCTGAGACGTGGTCCTTCACTGCTGGCCGTATGAGGACGCTCAAGGTCGCTCAGCGAGCTATGGAGAGGGCTATGTTCGGAGTTTCTCTGCGTGATAGACTCAGAAATGAGGATATCCGCAGTAAAACCAGAGTGACTGACATAGCCCAACGGATTAGTAAGCTGAAGTGGCAATGGGCCGGCCATATAGCTCGAAGAACCGATAACCGATGGGGAAGAAAGGTTCTCGAGTGGCAGCCTCGTACCGGTAGGCGTAGTGTAGGGCGACCCCCCACTAGATGGAGTGACGACCTGGTAAGATATGCAGGAAGTCGATGGATGCAGGTGGCTCAGGACCGTGCTTTGTGGCATTACTTGGGGGAGGCCTATGTTCAGCAGTGGACTTGTGAAGGGCTGTAATGATGATGATGATGATGATGATATTGAATAAAATTATCTTAACACACCAATCCATTTATCATACCAATCTAGCGTCTATTTTACGTACCACCTTGAGAGTCAATCAATTTTTGTTGGATTAAAATAACTTTACTTATAGAATTAGAATGCAGTAAATAGCGCTACAACAAAGCAATTTTAATCGAAAGAAAATAATCTTTTGATTTATTTAATTAAAATTAAGACTAAAAGTAAGCTGTTACATTTATTTGCTATAAAATTCAACTTTTATCTTTTATTTTATAGCCTACTTGTAGTTGAAAACGATCATATTAAATATATCATTTGTCGTGAATTTTTTTATCTATATTTCATTTCCTTGAAGGTTTCACTTCTACCGCATTCTACATACACAAAACTTCATTTTTTTTTAAAGTTACTTTCGCATTGATATTTTCTCCAGTATCATGGGGGCAGTTTACACACATACATTTCATAAGGATAAATACCCAGACACGGAACAATTATTATTTGTAGGCCATACAAATAATAATCGGCTCTGTAGTGGCGGGTCAGAATATCCACTAGCCCATATCGTCCCCTGGGTGTCGTAAGAGGCGTCAGAGGGAAATTGAAACTTAATGACGGGCAGCAGCATCTTCTAGTTAACAACTCAAAATAACAGAAAAAACTGTGGTTGACAACCCGCTTGTCAACTATGGCAAACCAGGGGAGGAGGGAGGGGTTTGCCATAGTTTTCCCTAAGAGGCAATCTATAGGGGAGGCCTACGTTCAGCTGTGGACTTTTAGGCTTTAATGGTATAGATGATACAAATACTTATTCCATGCGTGATTCGAACCCGTAGCCCTTAATGCTGCAACTTATTACTAAGGAACTGCACCACGGAGCAGTCAAATAGTTAATTCCCAATAGCACAAAGTTTCGACTTACCATGCCATAGTACCGTAGCAAGTAGTCCGTACCAAGTAGTAACCGTGTATGTATTTTTTAGATTACCCAGAAGGCTAACCTGAAAAATACACATCATCATCATCATCGTCATTACAGCCCTTCACAAGTCCACTGCTGAACATATGCCTCCCCAAAGTAATGCTCCAAAGTACGGTCCTGAGCCACCTGCATTCATCGACTTCCTGCATATCTTACCAGGTCGTCACTCCATCTAGTGGGGGGTCGCCCTACACTACGCCTACCGGTACGAGGGTGCCACTCGAGAACCTTTCTTCCCCATCGGTTATCGGTTCTTCGAGCTATATGGCCGGCCCATTGCCACTTCAGCTTACTAATCCGTTGGGCTATGTCAGTCACTCTGGTTTTACTGCGGATATCCTCATTTCTGAGTCTATCACGCAGAGAACCTCCGGGCATAGCCCTCTCCATAGCTCGCTGAGCGACCTTGACCGTCCTCATACGGCCAGCAGTGAAGGACCACGTCTCAGATGCGTAAGTCATCACTGGCAACACGCACTGGTTGTACAATCTAGTTTTTAGAGATTGAGGTATACCTGACGAGAAGATATGTCGTAATTGCCCGCATGCTGCCCAACCGAGTTGAATCCGTCGATTGACCTCTCGGTCGAAGTTGGACTTACCTAGTCGGACTATTTGTCCCAGGTAAACGTACTCGTCAGCAACTTCGAGCATAGTGCTCCCAACAACTACCGGCATAGGTGTGACATGGACATTAAACATGATCTTTGTTTTGTCCTTTTCATCTTAAGACCTATCCGTTGGGAGGCACTATTGAGGTCATTGAGCATAGTGCTAAGTCCTCCAGCGATTCTGCCACAAGGACTATATCGTCGGCAAATCGAAGGTGAGTGATGTACTTGCCATTGATGTTAATACCGTATCCTTTCCAGTCCAGTAGCTTGAAAACGTTTTCCAATGCAGCGGTGAAGAGTTTCGGGGATATAACTTCACCCTGTCTTACACTCTGCAGTTGGATAGGTTTCGAGCTCTGGTTCTGTACTCGGATAGCCATCGTAGCCCTACTTTACAAACACTTCAGTACTTCGATATACCGACAGTCAAACTTGGCACCGCTGAAGGGACTGTAGCACCGCCCAAATTTCGACAGAATTAAAGGCTTTCTCATAGTCCCCATACGCCAGGCAAAGTGACAGATTGTACTCTTCGGTCTTCTGTACAATCTGCCGCAGGGCATGTATGTGGTCTATGGTACTGAAGCCTTTTCGGAAACCGGCTTGTTCGGGAGGCTGGAAGTCGTCGAGTCTGCGTGCGAGACGATTCGTAATGACTCTCGAAAACAGCACTTAGACGCGGCTCAGAAGGGAAATCGGTCTATAGTTCTTCAAGAGAGCGTTGTCGCCTTTCTTAAAGAACAAGACCACCGCACTTCTGCTCCACGCCTCTGGAGTAGTGCCACCATGGATGACGGAACTGAAGAGCTTCTGAAGGACTTCAAGTACCGGTGTTCCACCCGCTTTCAGAAGCTCCGCTGTAATTCCATCCTCGCCTGGGGCCCTGCCGTTTTTAAGCTGCTGGAGAGCCATTCTAATCTCGCTTATACTGACTCTGTGTCGGATAAGACTTGCTCTTGGATCGTTACTCACACTTGCGTGTGGCTCCAACGATGATGTGTACAGCTGCCCATAGAACCTCTCAATCTCACTCAGAATCTCAGGTGTCCCGGAAACGATGTTGCCAAATGTTGCCACTGCTTTGACAGTTGGCTCTTTCTGGCAGACAGATCTCTTGCAAAGACTTTGGAGCCCTGGTTTCGCTCGATCGCATCTTTAATACAAGCAGTATTAAAGTTGCGTAGGTCTCGCCGCATGCATTTGGAGATCTGTCTGTTCAGTTGTCTGTATGCTGTCAAATCTGTTGACGATTGCAGCCTCATCTCCCGTCTAACAGCCATGAGATTAAGAGTGTGATCGGAGAGTTTTTGTGTTCTTCTGCGGCGGGTCTTGCAGAACTTAGCTCCGACTGCATGGACAGTTTCCACGAGCTTGTCATTCATATCGTCCACTGCATTGCAATCTTCTAGGCACTGAAAGCGGTTACGTAACTCAAGCTGAAAGGTTTCGGGATTCTGGATTAGTTAAATGTTGCCAGGTTGAGTCGTCTTAGGTGGCAACCGAACCTCCACCGGAGATTCTTAGCATCCCCTAAAATACACTTACGGTGAAAATCTAGTCATATATATATCGCTTGTTTGCGAGAAGCTTGACATAATTCAAAAGGTGCAAGTTTTGGGTATGATGATTTAAAAGTTTAAAAAATAAATAAATGTATATTACAGTATGTACTGAAACATTGACTATGTTAAATCTTCTTCTGATTTATCAGTATCAATGTAAAACTAAAATACAAGACTAAAATGCAAGAACTTTTGTTATAATTTCAAGTTTTCAACAATAGGGTATCACTTGTGACGTTATTACGGATAAAAAATAATGTTTTTTTTGTGTTATTTAAACATAAGTCTATTTTGATAATAAGTATTTTATTCAGATGAGTTTTTAATGAAATTAAGTCATTATTGAAAACAAGTATCTTTATCATCAGCCTTTTAATTTATAGTTAAATAGACACAATATTTACTGTAGGTAACTTAACTAGGTACTTAAGAAATAAAATAATTAACAATAACTTTCACTTAAACTTAAATCACTTTAACATTGGTCTTATCTAATTTAACAATAACTTTCAAATAAACTTTAAATCACTGTAACATTGTTTATAGCTTTTTGGACTTATCCTAAGATGAAGAACTTTTTACTTGCGTATCTAATTAAAAAAATATTTAAAAAATCAACTTAATGTTTAAATTACGACTTTAAAGAGAGTTATAAAAAGGAGCGTAATATCTGGGAATGGCATTTTTTCTGATCAACTCCAACAAACCGTCTTTTTTCTTCTTATTTATTCCTGGTTTTACGTCATACGCTTTTTTCACTTCAACATCTACAGATTTTTTCTTTCTTATCACTTCTGCTTTTGTAAACTCTTGCTGTTCATAAGAAGTTTTAAAAAATATGGCTCGAGGATGATTTTTATCTACTTTCACAACTTTCAAGTCTGCAAATTTGATAGTGTTTCCTTCTTCATCCTTTGTTATGTTTACACCCATTTGAGAACAGACACTTTTTCAATCGAGAAAATCATCATTGTTCATTATATTTACCCGAAAAGGTGTAGGGTTTGATCTAGCAACTTTGATTGCACTAATAAAGGCCTCAGGGGTGTACATTGGACCACTTCTGATTTGCTTTTTAACCTGCCTTTCAATGAGGGAATACGCAGAGTCACCCTCGTTTTGGGTGTGTCCCTTAATTAAATATTTGTGAGTAATTGTTTTTATGTTTGGGTAATGTTGCACAGCAAACATGTACATAGATAACATAATTTTATTTTTTTGCTGGCCCACACAGTTATCGGTATAAAATATTACATCCACTGTGCCGTTGTTTTGGGCCAGATTTTGTAAATATTTAAATAGGCAGGTGCCTAGATCATTAACGCCCCTGTTGGCTGTAGCTTCATCCCAAACATAACATTCTACATCTTTAGAATGAAGATCGTATATAGTGAAGTTAAAGACATTTAACTTGCTTACATAATAAAATAATGAGATATCCCCTTTGGGGCATTGGAACACAGCTTGCATGTCATAAACAGCGACAACTGCATCTTTATTTTCCTTATCCTTGACTTTTTCTGCTCGGCATAGGTCTTTCTCTTTTAAATGCTTATCATATTCTTGCTTCTTCTTTTCTTTTTCTTCGCCTTCACAGTTCTCATAAGCAACGCAACAATCACAACGATCTTTTTTTGGTTGGAATAGTGAAATATTATATTCTTCTGTAAAAATTCTGTAGAACAGAGTATAATTCCCATATGGAATGTTTTTAGACTTACAGATTTCTATGTAATCTTTATGAATATCGACAATTAATCTACCACCATCTATATATTCTTTGGAAGAGGTGGCTCTACAATAATGGGAATCCATTCTTGGAATAGAATCAATGTGTTCCTTTATTGCTTTACGGATAGTATCATCAACTTTTGCGTGATTTTTGTGTTTCCCTCTATTATCGTCCGCTAAAAGATTCCCTGCAACTTTATTTTTTTATCTAAGACTGTTCGGATAGGTCGATCTGTGATTCCAAGCGTATTTTTAAAAAACAATTTGCACACTCTTTTTTTTTCTTCATGCAAATTAAAATAAAATGCACTATTGTACCGGCGCTTTTCTCTGGTGCCACCTTCACGTACATAGCGATACTTAGGTTTTATATCCTCTATACAATTAGAAATATAATTCCACTGTTTTAAAATACTGCCTAGCGACCAATAATCATCGAATATAGACATTCTTTCAGCTTCAGTAAACTTCGTGCTGCACTTCAATTTGCATTTTTCGAAACAGACATTTTTAATTTTACGCGCAGGTACAATTTTTTTAGAAGTACTCACATAGGATTTTCCTTCATTTCTTAGTTTTTTCATAACATTCTTTTGCCAGTTATTTTCATCTCTTTTACGTTTTCTTCTCTTCCTTATTGCATTTTCTGTATTTTCTTGATCTGGAACATGATTAGCATCACTGCTTATGACTAAATCTGATTGTACCGGCAACTGTCTAAATTGTTCATTATAATGTTCACTAAAGTAGTCAAACATTATTGGAGACACGGGGGCTTGACTGTCAGGTGGTTGGTAGGGAGGATCCTTGACGGAATCATCACTATCTGTAAAAGAAAAGAAATGTTAACGGTCTAATAGTAATATTATTTAACTACTACCAACTTATCTCTGCTAAGCAGGCCTTGAATAAATAGAAACATATTTGAAAATATAAACTCGTAAATTGGTATAAATCTGAAAAATTACCTTCAATGAATGAAGTAGATGATGAAGAACTTGTACTGCTATTGGAAGAGCTCGAGGAAGAGGAGCTGATGGAGCGACTCCGTTGAGTATTTCCACTGCTATGTACCTTTGAAGAAACATTGCCCTCAATTTCGTTGGTATCATCGTTTTCTAAAAATCAAGTAAACAAGTAAATTAAAACAAACAAAGTGAATTAGGAAAAATAGGTTATAAATAAGTAACTATAATTAACCTTTTTCATCTGACACTGTTTTCGGAGGTCCATCTACACGGTGATTAATTAAAGCCAATATTCTTCTCCCTCTGCTATTTCTTAAACTGGAATCCATGACTATCAAAGAAGTACCTTAAACATAAAATTGTTATTATCAATAATGACTTAATATAAAATAGTGCAAATAACATCAAGAAATATTCTGTGACTTTAACAACAATAACAGTGTAACTTACAATATGACATTATTGAAATAGTCTATTGATTTATTTTTGCTATCAAAAATGTACAATAACGAATTATGACTTTCGATATCTGTTTGTGTTTCCAGAAAGAACGACTTAACGGAAAATATGACGGTGGTTTTTTAAACGTATTTCAAATAAAAGGTCGTCATAAGTATAGTAATGACATCTTTCTATTAAAGGGTTACGTGATATTATTGACTTACCTTGCAAAAAGAACGTCGTAACCCAAAATTTGTCGTCGTCGCTGAAATCAAGCACGTGCACAATCTAAAACGTTTCCACGCTAACTGAGATGCTACGGTCTCGAAACAAAGCAGCAGTAAGATTGCGACGGAACATAAAGGCACAACCTCTCTCGCTCTCTCATTTTTGTACTTAGCGTAATGTCGTTTTTGCAGCAAATAGAACAAAATTTTCTGCGTTCACCTATATACTTAACTCAAAACTGCTGATTTTTGAATTATGTCGAGCTTCTCGCAAACAAGCGAGATATATATATATATATATATATATATATATATATATATATATATATATATATATATATATATATATATATATATATATATATATTGACTAGAAAACGAATGATGCTCACATAGTATAATCAATTTTAATATCTAATATTTAACCAAGAAATTCAAGAGAGATGATAAAGTTATTGTAATACGAGTAATTGCTAATCAAAGTCTCAGAGACTTTCTGATGTTGTTCAAACCAAATGCTTGCTTTCAGTAATAACTTTACACGCACACGGTATTCCCCTGATGGTAAATGGGTGCTGTGACCCATAGACGTCTACATTTATCCTCTATTAAGAATCAAAACTCAGATACGTTGTCACCTCCGAGGAATAATATGGAATGCCCCGTTTCCAGTAAAAAATGGTCTCCGGATCTCTACACTTACCATATGAAACATCGCAGTATTAAGCTACTATTTAACATGGACTTCTGTGAGAGCGTCGTCCTTTCCCGGTCGAGCTGACATATAAGTGCTACAACCATAATATAGCTGCAGCGAGGCTCTATCACGTATAAAAGTGAAGTGACTGTTCGAAGCAAGAGTTTATATTATATTGAGAAGAGTTAACTTTGATCTGTTTTTGTGTCGCACTTCAACTGAATCCACTAGGGTGGGACTGTACATAACTTGTTATACCTAAGAATGATATTTATTATATGTGTCTTATATGTGTCGAGTATAAGAAAATTCCTCATAAAGGTGAAATAGTTTGTACTGTAACTTGCTATAATTATGCATGCATTAGAAGTAAACTTTTTAAGCAGGCAGTAGAGCGGTTTCACGTCACAAAAACATTTTTCATCTGTTAGTAGATTTTGTAAACATATTAGCTAAAGTCGAGTAACTATACTACTCATTGATACTAGCTAGCCAGGCAGACGTTGAGCAACTCTTTCCGTCCGAATTCACTGCGAATCAACGGAGACTGCCCATAATTGTATAAAGCGCAGGCCTTCTTTAGTACTAGTAGAGAAATAAATTAAAATAAAGTATTAAACCACTTTTGATCATTCAAATTCGCGAGTTTGTTAACTTATTGGATCACAAAATTTGGAGAGGGTGATGATTGCTGAGATAGAGGTATAATTCCTAGTTCAGCAATCAGAGTCACATACTTATTCACTATATAATTATCAATAAAGGTATTAATATTTTACTCTCACCAAAAAATGCAACACTACTGGCGGGTAGATGTCATTTTGACGTTACCTGTCAACTGTCATGAGGTTATTTATCAATTTATTAATGGGGCTATTTGAATTCTGATATGTTGTGTTATTCTTATCACTAAATCAAAACCAAATCACCAAAGAAATCCACCAGAAACGCAATAAACGCATTCACGAATTCACAACTACACGACCAAGCTTGGAATAAAATAAATAAAATACCACGCTACCTACATTATTTCAAGTCACTTGTCAGAAATGACATTTGACAAACAACCACGTCTTTTTCAAGACTATAAGGGTACCATCATGTGAAACCATCAAAAACTTGGGATCACATTTTTATTTTTAGCAAGTTATTTAGTTTTATTTATTTTCTTATTTTATTTTGAATAAAATCATTGAACTTTACGCTTTTTTACGGTGTAGTGTACTCGCCTGGAATGGAACGTCCATTTCAGGACAATAATTTTATTAATTACTCCTTTATAATTAACTTGACCACTGCGTCACCTATTGAATTCAGATATTGTGATTTTTTTGGCTCTAACTAACTTAATTCTTGTGAATACTTGATAATACGAGTACAAAGGCTAATATTTATATATAAGGATAATTATTGCGAAAGTTTCTGTAGTTAAAACATTTCGCTCACAATATTCATATTTAAAAATCTACACGACAGTTTTTTGCCCAAAATGGTGTGAAAAATTTAAACAGATCCGGAACGTGACCACAATTTTTTATGGTGTCCGCTTATCGAAATTTACCGATAAACATCCAATTCGAACGAACTGCATTATAAAAGTTCACAAACGATTTAACTTCGCCGCTCGCCTTCCAGGTAGGACTACCACACATTTAATACTTCTCATAGGACGTTTGATTAAATTCCTATGTGTGTATGTTCCTATATTCAAGTTTTATTAGAAAAGAACTTTTTAAATATAGTTTCCATCATAAAATTGATTTTCAAAACTTGTCTAAAACCTAATATCACTAAAATATCTTGCAAATACGGGATGTATAGTTCAACTTTATCCTGTCCTTAATTTAATTTTTTATTTATGTCTTCCCTACTTGAACGTTTTATATACGAATGCGTTCCAAATTCGTTATTCAAAATTCAGATCGCGACCAAATGGCGGGAACTGGGCTTTATGCTCTTACAAAATTATTTTTTTGCCATGAATTACTGTTTTTCTTTCTTAAAGTTAGTGTCCTAGAGGCTATTTTGGCTTACCTTAAACTACAAAATCAAAGTTTCCTATATATTACGATTCATTTAGCGCATTCGATAACTGTCAATCGTCGTCGAGTCGGCCATAAGAAGTAAATAATATATTTATTTGCCGAAGGGACCGACTTTATGGACGCTTTTTCATGGAAATTGCACAATTGCACACGCAAATACATAAAATTTCGACAGTGGGTTCCTTGTTTGGCACTTTGTGACCGCCGTAAAAATACAAATGTGTTCGTGGCGCTACAAATTGCTACTGGAATTTAAAATATTAATTTTATGGTATAATTCAATTTCAAAAAAAAAAAAAGAATTTTAAAAGTATAAATTTTTACCATCACCAACCGTCCGCGGCTGGGCATAGACTCATTACGATTTGTGGGATTTGTAGTACCATAATTGTAGAGTCATAGGCATTGCAGTTAAATAAATAATCTTGTATTTGTAGTGGCGCCGTATATCATCGCCTCATATCGTCACTGGAGTGTCACCAGCGGGAACTTCTATCCTTTTAACCTACAGGGAAATGTTAATACGACCTTAAAGACTCCAACGGGTAGCTATTATATCCCTTAGCGTGTATGTATCTAGTGTAGATATGTGGCAGGATCAGGGTGCGACATTTCGAAAAAAAAAAACAACTACAGCAATTTGATAAAACGCGTCGTTGGTATCGCTGGGGTGTATTAAGGGCTTGGCGTAGACTCCCATGCGCTATTTGTTTGTTTTTTTTTTAATTACATACTGATACCATACGCCAGTAACGATAACTATGGAAAAATTATATCCTAGGTTTCCCAAGACTACGATTTCTAGGTCATGTTAGCCTGTCGCCTCTATTTTTGTAAAAGAAAAATGTGTAGTTGTGTAGTCTTCTCTAATCCAATATCCTCTTACTAACGAAAGGACTGTTAGCTCGTGTTTCACTCATGATATGATAAAAATAAAGATAAAGATTTTTCAAAAAATGCAAAAAAATAAATTATGTAAGCAGTAAAATAATTATTGATAACAGTGTCTTCGTGTCTGCAGGGTCTGATCTGTCGTACTTAAAACGGATGGAGCCACACACTCAGCCTAGCTCAGGGACCGTTCAGATAAATGAAGACAAATATTGAATTTGTTAAATACAAACATGTTTATAATTGTAAAAATAAAATTGTAATGTTTTTATATCCAACAAATCCAAAATTACGAGTATTCAAGCATAGCAAATCAACTCCAATCAATAATTATAATAAAAATATGTCAATTTTAAAATTTAAGAACATTTATTTTATGTTTTACCAGAATTATTATTAACTACCACTCATGTATTCCGTACTATAGTTTAAAAAAAAACACCTAAAACCGTCAGTTGTAGAACTACACGTCAGTATAGTCAGTAGTGAAAACTTCTTAGCTGCACAAACTTGTAAAAATTATTTTTGGGTTTATAAAAAATATTTTAAGAAGTATTTTCATTTGAAATTAATTTTATCAACGTATTAATATGATAAAATTTTCATTTTTACATGAAAAAGAATGATTATTATATATAACGTCATACGAGCGTGATAGTGACGCAAGTTCAGTGTTTTTCCCCATCCCAAAAGTGCACAACGTAGGCACGATTTCACTTCAAAAACTTTCATTTCAATAAATAATAAAACCTGAGCTATAAATATTTTTGTATTATTATTGCTCATCTGAAAATATAATTAAAAGTGTTTTATTCATTTTAAAATTATGGAGACTTCAAGACCTTGCTAATAAAAATAAAACAATGCTATACCTGTCAGTATTGAAAAAAAACAATACATAAGGACACATAAAACACATATTATATATTACCAAGTTCTATTGTCTGCCTATTCCAAGTAATTGGTATCCAAAACTCAAATCTAATCGATAAAAACACTGGTAGAACCATTTATTCCTCATATGTCGTTACAACGTCACTCTAATAGACCCGACACGGACGTTTCAGATCAAATGGACGATAAAAAACGATGGCCGAGCGTTGCGTCGTCAGCGTCACGCCCAGTAGCTGTTTTGGCCAGTGCCTGTTGGGCAATGTCAAATAGTTCGAACTTATGAGGGTATCGCTGGGGTACAATAATATTGATTCCACATCACCAGCATTTAATCAAGTTTTTTTGCAAACATATAGATATTAAGAAGTTGGTTCGTTTCGTTTATTCCAAGCGATTGTGTTTAAAAAAAAGTTATTAGACATTTTAGATAGACCTTACAGCAGCAGTATTTTTCTAATAACTAACAGCGAACTCATTCGTTTCGGTATTCATTGTTCATTCTTTATTATTGTGTAAAATTATATTTTGCTGTCTTGCTAGATAAAACTCTTACTTAAAACATTGGCTTTTTTAAACATGAGCCGTGGTAGCTCAGATGGTTTAAAGCTCGCTGTCAATATAAAAGAACGCGAGTAACCCGGGTTCGATACCCGCCGGCACCAATGAAATTGTTAATTGCAATTTTAAGTGCTGATTTACCACGTGCTCGACGGTGAAGGAAAACATCGTGAGGAAACCTGCATCTCTGAGAAATAAGAAAAAAATATTTTGAAGAGATGTGAACTTCACCAACACACATTGGTGCAGCGCGGCGGACAATTTCATGCCCTTAAACTCTCTCAGAAATTAGGGGAGGCCTGTGCCCAGCAGTGGGACGTATATAGGCTGTAACTTTACTTTACTTATGGAAATTTTACGACACCCACGAAAACAATTTTCTTATTTAAATCCTTTCATGCCACATGAACCTATAATTAATTAAGGCACACGAAATAAATTTAACAATTTTTTTCTAATCTTAAGAAAAGTTGAGAAAAAAAGTTAAGGGAAAGTTAGTCAAGGAAGTGTCCACCGTGCTGCCACTATGCGTTGGCGTCCTTCACGTCTTCGAAATATTTTTTTTATTTCTTTGACATGCAGGTTTTCTCACGATATTATCCTTCACGACCGGACACAGGGTAAATCGGTACTAAAACTGAAAAAAAAACAATGGAAAAAATCAATACCAAAACATAATATTTCATTGCTGGCTAACATTGAACCTGGTCTGCTTGCGGACTGTGACTGTGATTTACGTCCAGAGCTACCACGGCTCCATACTAGTATATAGTAGGCACCGCAGCGCAGAGGATAAGCTTGACTGCGACGTTGAAATCCACGAATTCATTTCCCGTATATAACAAATAATTTTTCGGATCTAGACGTTTGTTCATGTATTTACATTTTATAAATTTAAAACGTCTCCATGATACAAAATTAATACATTGTATCGAAATCTTATTCTATTAACATTCAAACAAAAGCAATTTTGAAATATTTTAATAAAACTAGTTTAACGGATTTTATTGATCGCGTATATTACTTATTTTATATTCCAGACGTTTCAAGCACTTTACAACACCCATGGTCAAGGGTAAGGTGCTCGAAGTCCCAATATCATAATTAACCGCGACTACTTTGATATACGCAATATGAACTTATAGTATCGTGAAGTCTTATAGTTGTGTATGCTTAGGTTGGAATTTAATTTAATTAATTACAGGATCTCAAGCAGATGGTAGCGCCCAGCCATCTTTTTATTGAAATTAGGATGTTTTTGATTTTAATAACCTCGCGAATCATCCTTGGAAGGAATCGGTGTTCTTTAGCGAGAATTTTTGGTCTATCAAATCTAATGTAGTGACGGGGTGATTCTGTAGGTGTTCACCGACTGCAGGCTACTTTCTCTTTTTGAAGATCAAACTTTGAATACCGTAAATCTAAATATTTGTTTTTTTTACAGGTAATGACTCAGAAATAGATCCAGAAGATTCAAGCACTGACACTCCTCGAGAGAACAGCAAAGCGCGACGACGACGCACAGCATTCACCTCAGAGCAGTTGCTAGAGCTTGAGCGGGAATTCCATGCCAAAAAATACCTTAGTCTCACAGAAAGGTCACAAATCGCATCAGCATTAAAGCTAAGTGAAGTTCAGGTCAGTTGGTGTATAGAACATTCATATTAAGTAAAACCACGTTGCGGCGGTTTATACCACAGTGCGAATGGGCCGATTCGACTGTGAAAGGAACACGCTTTCACAGAACATCAGCACAAAATTGCAGTATAATTCTGCTGTTGAGTATGATGAGTGACGAGAACAAGACACCTGTGAAATTGTTAATAAGACATTCGATTTTAGCCTTCGGGAGTCACAACAAATATGTATTTTGATTCTTGATGCTACAGGTTAATCGATGAAAAATGTAGATGACTGTAGGCCACGGGATTTACTTTTCATTTCGAGCTACATTACTCTTATGTCTGACATCTATGAATCACAATGTTAGCACAAATTTTGCGTTATTTTGATAGAATTAGATATGAAATCAAGTGGCAACCTCGTGCCTGTAAGCGCAGTGTAAGGCGGCCCCCCACTTGATGGAGTAATTAACTGGTAAGATATGCATGAAGTCGATCGATTCAGGTGGCTTAGGACTGTGTAGCATTCCTCGGGGAGGCCTATGTTCGGTCGTGGACTTGTAAAGGGCTGTAATGATAAATGTGGACTTGTAAAGGGTGAAATAATAAGCATGTGGAAGTTATCATAAGCACTCGCCTTAAATTTCACAATGCGCGAGCAACCCCAGTTTGATTCCCGATAGCCCAAATATTGTAAATTGTTATTTATTTTTTACTGTGTATCTCATGTCAGGCAGTGAAAGAAACATTTAATTTTGAAACAATTATATGCTAAAATGACTCCAAGTTAAGGGACATAAATGTTCTATTTTCTAAATAATCATATACTTATTTCTTTTAGGTGAAAATTTGGTTTCAAAATCGGAGAGCAAAATGGAAGAGAGTTAAAGCTGGTCTTGCATCGGGAAGTCATTCTGGTGGAAAGAATGGGTCAGGCACCAAAATAGTAGTCCCGATACCTGTCCACGTAAATCGGTTCGCAGTTAGAACACAACATCATCAGATGGAAAAACAGAACGGTCTTCAATACCGCTTAGATAGAACACAACCATTGCCTGGAAGCTTATTACAATCTCAAACATCAGCATTTCTAAGCGCCGCAAAAATAAATACAGAAAATCGTCAGGAACCAGTCATTTTGAACCCCGTCCTAAATCGCAACACTATTTATGATGCAAACATGTCTGCGAGGTTGGCATCTATGAGTCAAGCAACAAATTTAAGGCATTACCCCAGTCAAAATGGCCGACACAGTTAATTCTTATGTAAAGACATCTATCGAGTTTATTGTGTAAATTAAATGGTAAGTTAAGTGAGCAATATTGCCTAAATATGTAATAAATTTATAATAAATAAATACTGTGTGATAATTGACGTCTTTCAATGTTTCTATCTATCTATCTCTTACAGCCTATAAAAAAGTCCACAGCTTAACACAGACCTTCGCATAGACTGTCTCAGGGAGATTTTTCCATAGTTGTCAGGTAGGCGGGTTGGCAAAATTTAGAGCAAAAATATGCGGATTGGACTATTTAGGGCAAATCAATGTATTAATAAACTGGTTTAAAAGACACTTGTGTAACACTTGTGGTGTAATTGTACGTTGCCCTATTGTATGAGCGCCTATATTATATTTATTTTGTCAAGGCTATATCACAGAACATAATTAATCTCTACCGAAAGGGCTGTACATATATTAGCAACCCAAGCGAGAAACGTGAAACGAAAATGAACGTTATCAATTGGTAGCATCGCACAAAGCGGTTAAGACGAGTATGTTATTACTCTAGTCTTGTGGATACCACCGTTTTTCTTGGTAATGCTATTAACGCGAAGCTTCAATTAGGTCCCTATATATCTAAATTAGCAGGCAGACTTAGTTCTGTAGCATATGCTGTAAGAAAGTTTATTTTAGTTACTTTCATAGTGTAATGTCTCATAGAATCTTGTTATGGGGTAATGCGACTGAAATTGAAGTCATATTTTATATTGCAAAAGAGAGCCGTACGGGCGATTTATAACTTATATCTTAGAGTAAAATTTAAATAATTTAAAATATTAACTTTGAGTAGTTAGGTTGTACCAGTTCTGGCGCACTTGTAGAAAGGTTGTACCAGTTCTGGCGCACTGAGTCAGAAGTGGTACAAGTACGACGTTCGTCGACTCACGATCCTAAAAAAAAAAAAAAAAAAAAACAGGTTTTGGCATGCTCTGATCACGAATCTGCGGTCCATTTTTGCGTAGGATGCACGGTTCCGGAGATGTGCAGATCAATTAACTCTTATCTAATTGATATCCGCTGCGAGTCTCCACCGTCATTAGCGCTCCATTGTTCTTATCTACTTATCTATTGTTCGTTCAATACCGTCATTATCTATTCTTCCTCAGCGTGGTGCTATTGTATTATACTCCTTTGTTCCTATATACACTAACCTGACTCATTAATAAATCACATTACCCAATTTTGTTAAAATTTTTATTTATAATATACAAAATCTTATTACTTATTATCTATAAAATAGGAGCGAAACATCTCATCCACTAACATATCGTTGTACAATGTGTTCTCTGTAAATATACTCGTAAAACTATACATTGAACATCCCTGAAACTTATATAGCAAATACATTAAGCAACGAGGTCCATGTCATATCGGCGGCTGCCTTAATCAAGGATGTCTTGAGTGACTCCAAATTGGGATGAGGCTTTGAGCACGCCCTTTCCTCCAAGTGTTGCCATATCTTGTAATCTAACGGATTCAAATCTGGACTGGTCTTTGTGTCGGATGAAGTCGATTTCACGCGCCGCCAGCCAGTCTTTTTCTTTGTTTTTAAAGAACGTTACCTCCACACTAGGTTTTTCTCCTGTATCGTGGGGGCAGTTTACAAACACAAATTTCACAAGGACAAACATCCAAACTCGGAACAATTACTTGTAGGTCGTACAAATACTTGTTCCGTGCGGGATTTGAACCCGCGACCCCCAAGCGCAGCCACTCATTGCTAAGCCACTACGCCACGGAGCTGTCAAAAGTCTTGTGTGCTCTTCGCTCTATGAGCTGACGCCGAATCTTGTTGGAATACCCAGTGCCTGTTATTGAACATGGTATGAGAAACAGGTTACACAAGGTTCGTCAGGACTGTATTTTGATACACAACTGCATTCGTTTTTAAACCTTTCTCACAAAAATGTACCTCTGTTAAGCCCCAATAAGAAACTCCCTACCACACCATGAGCGAGGATAGAAAATGACCCCGTTGGACACGCGGAATACGGTTGCTCGCTTCTTCACTACTGTGTGCGTACACCTTATCATTTTGTTTGTTGTAGCTCTCTTCTACGGTAAAAAATTTTTCATCCGAAAAAAGAATTTCCCGATATTTTTTTCCCGCGTACCGCTTCAACAAAGCGCGGCATCTCTTCAGTCTCAGATCCATTAGACGAGCATTCAAACGATATCCTGTTTTTCTTCGATATGCCCGAAGCCCTAAGTCTTCATTTAACGCCGTGGTTCTGCTTAACCCCATCTGAAGGGCCAACAGTTTCTGCTTCCGTTTGGGATTTCTTTGAATTCGCACCTTTACAGCTTTTATCACTGCTGGAGTCCTAACAAATCGAGGGCGACCACTTCTTGACCTGTCATCTACACTAGAGTCTTCATTGTATCGTTTGATGGTACGATAAACGAATCTTTTGGTTATATTCAAATTTTTCAGTATATCAAAAAATTTAATTGGCGCGTAATCGCAACTGCAACACGGTCTTTTTTAAGCGTCCACAAACTCCCAACCACACCATGAGCGAGGATGGAAAATGACCCCGTTGGACACGCGGAATACGGTTGCTCGCTTCTTCACTACTGTGTGCGTACACCTTATCATTTTGTTTGTTGTAGCTCTCTTCTACGGTAAAAATTTTTTCATCCGAAAAAAGAATTTCCCGATATTTTTTTCCCGCGTACCGCTTCAACAAAGCGCGGCATCTCTTCAGTCTCAGATCCATTAGACGAGCATTCAAACGATGTCCTGTTTTTCTTCGATATGCCCGAAGCCCTAAGTCTTCATTTAACGCCGTGGTTCTGCTTAACCCCATCTGAAGGGCCAACAGTTTCTGCTTACGTTTGGGATTTCTTTGAATTCGCACCTTTACAGCTTTTATCACTGCTGGAGTCCTAACAAATCGAGGGCGACCACTTCTTGACCTGTCATCTACACTAGAGTCTTCATTGTATCGTTTGATGGTACGATAAACGAATCTTTTGGTTATATTCAATTTTCAGTATATCAAAAAATTTAATTGGCGCGTAATCGCAACTGCAACACGGTCTTTTTTAAGCGTCCACTCCATATGTAAAAATGAGTAAAATTCTAAAAAGTATACAGTTTTATTTTCATGAATAATTCTAATTCAATAAACTTTTATGTGGCTAGCATTCCAAAACAAAAGTTTTTACTGTGTGACAATACTTATGACCTGACTAGGTATATGCGTTGGTACGTGGGTGTACATGGACAGTCTGTTAGCAGCATAAACATTATTTTCTAGACTGGGGTGAATCTTTTTCAGATGTAGTTGTACATCTAGTGTATCCATGATATTACTGCTATTAGTAGATTACTACAGTACAATCTACTCAATGACTAACATAGGAATGATCAATTATGTGATTTCTAAATATTAAATTGCATTTTTTCTGTTATACAAAACCTATTTGAGTCATCAATACACTGAATAAGACGCAACACGAAGAATGTGAGATAAGGTTGTTGACGCATAAAGTTATTATCAATTCTACTGTAGAAATTCTTTAGATTAGAATTATTACTTACTGGTACTATATAAGACCAAGCAACTGCAGTCATGGAGTTAGTGTATGGTCGTTTGACCGCAATGTATCTATCAATAATACATTTGTGTTACTTCAACGCATCAAAGGCCATAGATGTAAGTGTTTAATCTATTGACAAACTTACTTTCCTTTCTGTTATTTTTTTACGTGTGTATGATTTTGAACGACAGGCCTGTTGATCTAGTGGTTAGTGACCCTGACTGTTATGCTGGAGGTCGTGGGTTTGATTCCCACCCAGGACAAATGTTTGTGTGATGAGCACGATCATTTGTTCTGTGTCTGGGTGTAATTTATCTATAATATTTATGTATTTAGAAATATATAAGTATGTTTATCAGTTGTCTAGTACCCATAACACAGGCTCTGCTTAGCTTGGGACTAGATGGCGTTGTGTGATAGTTGTGGAATATTATTATTATTATTATTATTTAGTGTTAACAAATTATATTTAAATATTTTGTGTGTGTATATGATTAAGCCGTGGTAGCTCAGATGTTTAGCGCAAGCTGTAAATTTTACAGTACGTAACGCGGGTTCGATCCCCGCCGACACCAATTAAATTGTTAATTGCAATTTTAAGTGTTTATTCTATTGACACACTTACTTTTCTTTCTGTTATTTTCTTACGTGTGTATGATTTAGTGTTAACAAATTATATTTAAATATTGTGTGTGTATATGATTAAGCCGTGGTAGCTCAGATGGTTAGCGCAAGCTGTAAATTTTACAGTACGTAACGCGGGTTCGATCCCCGCCGACACCAATTAAATTGTTAATTGCAATTTTAAGTGTTTATTCTATTGACACACTTACTTTTCTTTCTGTTATTTTCTTACGTGTGTATGATTTAGTGTTAACAAATTATATTTAAATATTGTGTGTGTATATGATTAAGCCGTGGTAGCTCAGATGGTTAGCGCAAGCTGTAAATTTCACAGTACGCGACCCAGGTTCGAACCCCGCCGACACTACTTAAATTGTTAATTGCAATTTTAAGTGCTGATTTACCACGTGCTCGGCGGTGAAGGAAAACATCGTGAGGAAACCTGCATGTCTGAGAAAATTTCGAAGGCATGTGAAGTTCGCCAACACGCATTGAGACCGCGCCGCGGACATTTCCTAGCCATAAATACAAAGACAATAGCAGAAAGTAAAAAGTTAAAAAATACTTTTTTAACAATGACAGTCATTAGTTGATCATTAGTGAATGTGATTCTGTTTTCTTAAATTACAGGAAGAAAAGAGCAGAAGGAAGAAATGGGATGATGGGAAGTAATGAAGAATGAATTGTTATGTGAAGTTTGTTGGAACAAACATATTTTAGTCACGTGTAAATACTTTTAACATTTTGGTTCAAAATGACACAAAATCTAAAAAATATTAGATACATCATCGACATGGACGGATTTTACATTACATATCCTCATAAACATTTTCAATGTAGAGAAATGGCTATTCTAGACGTAAAACTATCTAATAAAAATGATTCGTTTATCGATCATTATTTGTTTCGGCCAAGTTATCCTTTCAATTATTTGTCGCCAAAAGACAAAAAAACTGTTCGTTATTGTGAAATACACGTGCACGGCATTCCATATTTTGATGTGACCGAAGAATTAAAATGTGCCTACAAACAAGAGAACATCATTCCCATACTAAATTGGTATATTAGAAATTTGTGCAAAGACGAAGTGATCGCATACAAAGGTGGTTCAACAGAAAAACAATTTTTAAAAATGTTGACGACGAATGATAGAATTTTTAATATTGAAGAATACAAATGTCCAAAATACAATGATTTGGTAAATGTCATAAATTTAAACAAACGTTATGTGTGTAATAATCATATATTTGCAAAAAATAATCACAAAATTTTACATTGTTCTTGTGACGAAGTGTGGGTTTTTTACAAGTGGTTATTACTTGAAACTAAAATTTTAAATTAATCATAAATTTTCTTTGATTTCCCAAAAACATTAGTTATAGTATACTATATAATACAAAATTGGTTCAACAGAAAAACAATTTTTAAAAATGTTGACGACGAATGATAGAATTTTTAATATTGAAGAATACAAATGTCCAAAATACAATGATTTGGTAAATGTCATAAATTTATGATTATTACACACATAACGTTTGTTTAAATTTAGCGCGCGCCTGCTCTACTACCATATGTTAGAGGAGTCACGGACAAGATTGGCTACATCTTGAAGCGAGCGTCCATTAAGACATACTACAAGCCGCTGAAGAAGATTAGTCAATTTTTACCATCCATCAAATGTAATATTCCTCTACAAGATGCAGGTGTGTACAAGCTAGATTGTGAATGTGGTCTCTCTTACATAGGTCAAACAAAGAGATCTATAAAAACCCGCGTGAAGGAACATATAGCTGATGTGAAGCACCGACGCTCCGGGAAGTCTGCAGTCTGCGAACATGTTCAAGATCGTCCCCACCATTACATTAGATTTGATAAACCACAAATTCTCGCAAAAGAACACCGATTCCTACCAAGGATGATACGCGAGGCTATTGAAATTAAAAAACATCCAAATTTCAATAGAGAAGATGGTTGGGTGCTACCATCTGCTTGGGATCCTATAATTAACAAAATTAAACCCAAACCCAAGCATACCACTGCAAGACTTCATGATACTATAAGCTCGTTTTGGGTAAATCGGACCAAAAATTAATATTAAAAAACTGAAGGTAGCCGGACTAACTATGACATTGGGACGTCAAACATCTCAGTCCCCCCGTGACCATGGGCGCTGTAAAGCACCCGAAACGTCGGGATAATAATAACAATAAATTAATGTAATTAAACGCGATAAAATCCGTAAATAATAGTTTTATTCAATGTGTAGTGTTCGCGTAAATTTAAGAAATCATTTTATGACATTTACCAAATCATTGTATTTTGGACATTTGTATTCTTCAATATTAAAAATTCTATCATTCGTCGTCAACATTTTTAAAAATTGTTTTTCTGTTGAACCGATTTTGTTTTATATAGTATACTATAACTAATGTTTTGGGAAATCAAAGAAAATTTATGATTAATTTAAAATTTTATTTTCAAGCAATAAACACTTGTAAAGAAACCCACACTTCGTCACAAGAACAATGTAAAATTTTGTGATTATTTTTTGCAAATATATGATTATTACACACATAACGTTTGTTTAAATTTATGACATTTACCAAATCATTGTATTTTGGACATTTTTATTCTTCAATATTAAAAATTCTATCATTCGCCGTCAACATTTTTAAAAATTGTTTTTCTGTTGAATCAATTTTGTATTATATAGTATACTATAACTAATGTTTTTGGGAAATCAAAGAAAATTTATGATTAATTTAAAATTTTAGTTTCAAGTAATAACCACTTGTAAAAAACCCACACTTCGTCACAAGAACAATGTAAAATTTTGTGATTATTTTTTGCAAATATATGATTATTACACACATAACGTTTGTTTAAATTTATGACATTTACCAAATCATTGTATTTTGGACATTTGTATTCTTCAATATTAAAAATTCTATCATTCGTCGTCAACATTTTTAAAAATTGTTTTTCTGTTGAACCAATTTTGTATTATATAGTATACTATAACTAATGTTTTTGGGAAATCAAAGAAAATTTATGATTAATTTAAAATTTTATTTTCAAGTAATAACCACTTGTAAAAAACCCACACTTCGTCACAAGAACAATGTAAAATTTTGTGTTTATTTTTTGCAAATATATGATTATTACACACATAACGTTTGTTTAAATTTATGACATTTACCAAATCATTGTATTTTGGACATTTGTATTCTTCAATATTAAAAATTCTATCATTCGTCGTCAACATTTTTAAAAATTGTTTTTCTGTTGAACCAATTTTGTATTATATAGTATACTATAACTAATGTTTTTGGGAAATCAAAGAAAATTTATGATTAATTTAAAATTTTAGTTTCAAGTAATAACCACTTGTAAAAAACCCACACTTCGTCACAAGAACAATGTAAAATTTTGTGATTATTTTTTGCAAATATATGATTATTACACACATAACGTTTGTTTAAATTTATGACATTTACCAAATCATTGTATTTTGGACATTTGTATTCTTCAATATTAAAAATTCTATCATTCGTCGTCAACATTTTTAAAAATTGTTTTTCTGTTGAACCACCTTTGTATGCGATCACTTCGTCTTTGCACAAATTTCTAATATACCAATTTAGTATGGGAATGATGTTCTCTTGTTTGTAGGCACATTTTAATTCTTTGGTCACATCAAAATATGGAATGCCGTGTACGTGTATTTCACAATAACGAACAGTTTTTTTGTCTTTTGGCGACAAATAATTGAAAGGATAACTTGGCCGAAACAAATAATGATCGATAAACGAATCATTTTTATTAGATAGTTTTACGTCTAGAATAGCCATTTCTCTACATTGAAAATGTTTATGAGGATATGTAATGTAAAATCCGTCCATGTCGATGATGTATCTAATATTTTTTAGATTTTGTGTCATTTTGAACCAAAATGTTAAAAGTATTTACACGTGACTAAAATATGTTTGTTCCAACAAACTTCACATAACAATTCATTCTTCATTACTTCCCATCATCCCATTTCTTCCTTCTGCTCTTTTCTTCCTGTAATTTAAGAAAACAGAATCATATTCACTAATGATCAACTAATGACTGTCATTGTTAAAAAAGTATTTTTTAACTTTTTACTTTCTGCTATTGTCTTTGTATTTATGGCTAGGAAATGTCCACGGCGCGGTCTCAATGCGTGTTGGCGAACTTCACATGCCTTCGAAATTTTCTCAGACATGCAGGTTTCCTCACGATGTTTTCCTTCACCGCCGAGCACGTGGTAAATCAGCACTTAAAATTGCAATTAACAATTTAAGTAGTGTCGGCGGGGTTCGAACCTGGGTCGCGTACTGTGAAATTTACAGCTTGCGCTAACCATCTGAGCTACCACGGCTTAATCATATACACACACAATATTTAAATATAATTTGTTAACACTAAATCATACACACGTAAGAAAATAACAGAAAGAAAAGTAAGTGTGTCAATAGAATAAACACTTAAAATTGCAATTAACAATTTAATTGGTGTCGGCGGGGATCGAACCCGCGTTACGTACTGTAAAATTTACAGCTTGCGCTAACCATCTGAGCTACCACGGCTTAATCATATACACACACAATATTTAAATATAATTTGTTAACACTAAATCATACACACGTAAGAAAATAACAGAAAGAAAAGTAAGTGTGTCAATAGAATAAACACTTAAAATTGCAATTAACAATTTAATTGGTGTCGGCGGGGATCGAACCCGCGTTACGTACTGTAAAATTTACAGCTTGCGCTAAACATCTGAGCTACCACGGCTTAATCATATACACACACACAAAATATTTAAATATAATTTGTTAACACTAAATAATAATAATAATAATAATATTCCACAACTATCACACAACGCCATCTAGTCCCAAGCTAAGCAGAGCCTGTGTTATGGGTACTAGACAACTGATAAACATACTTATATATTTCTAAATACATAAATATTATAGATAAATTACACCCAGACACAGAACAAATGATTCATCACACAAACATTTGTCCTGGGTGGGAATCAAACCCACGACCTCCGGCATAACAGTCAGGGTCACTAACCACTAGACCAACAGGCCTGTCGTTCAAAATCATACACACGTAAAAAAATAACAGAAAGGAAAGTAAGTTTGTCAATAGATTAAACACTTACATCTATGGCCTTTGATGCGTTGAAGTAACACAAATGTATTATTGATAGATACATTGCGGTCAAACGACCATACACTAACTCCATGACTGCAGTTGCTTGGTCTTATATAGTACCAGTAAGTAATAATTCTAATCTAAAGAATTTCTACAGTAGAATTGATAATAACTTTATGCGTCAACAACCTTATCTCACATTCTTCGTGTTGCGTCTTATTCAGTGTATTGATGACTCAAATAGGTTTTGTATAACAGAAAAAATGCAATTTAATATTTAGAAATCACATAATTGATCATTCCTATGTTAGTCATTGAGTAGATTGTACTGTAGTAATCTACTAATAGCAGTAATATCATGGATACACTAGATGTACAACAACATCTGAAAAAGATTCACCCCAGTCTAGAAAATAATGTTTATGCTGCTAACAGACTGTCCATGTACACCCACGTACCAACGCATATACCTAGTCAGGTCATAAGTATTGTCACACAGTAAAAACTTTTGTTTTGGAATGCTAGCCACATAAAAGTTTATTGAATTAGAATTATTCATGAAAATAAAACTGTATACTTTTTAGAATTTTACTCATTTTTACATATGGAGTGGACGCTTAAAAAAGACCGTGTTGCAGTTGCGATTACGCGCCAATTAAATTTTTTGATATACTGAAAATTGAATATAACCAAAAGATTCGTTTATCGTACCATCAAACGATACAATGAAGACTCTAGTGTAGATGACAGGTCAAGAAGTGGTCGCCCTCGATTTGTTAGGACTCCAGCAGTGATAAAAGCTGTAAAGGTGCGAATTCAAAGAAATCCCAAACGTAAGCAGAAACTGTTGGCCCTTCAGATGGGGTTAAGCAGAACCACGGCGTTAAATGAAGACTTAGGGCTTCGGGCATATCGAAGAAAAACAGGACATCGTTTGAATGCTCGTCTAATGGATCTGAGACTGAAGAGATGCCGCGCTTTGTTGAAGCGGTACGCGGGAAAAAAATATCAGGAAATTCTTTTTTCGGATGAAAAAATTTTTACCGTAGAAGAGAGCTATAACAAACAAAATGATAAGGTGTACGCACACAATAGTGAAGAAGCGAGCAACCGTATTCCGCGTGTCCAACGGGGTCATTTTCCATCCTCGCTCATGGTGTGGTTGGGAGTTTGTGGACGCTTAAAAAAGACCGTGTTGCAGTTGCGATTACGCGCCAATTAAATTTTTTGATATACTGAAAAATTTGAATATAACCAAAAGATTCGTTTATCGTACCATCAAACGATACAATGAAGACTCTAGTGTAGATGACAGGTCAAGAAGTGGTCGCCCTCGATTTGTTAGGACTCCAGCAGTGATAAAAGCTGTAAAGGTGCGAATTCAAAGAAATCCCAAACGGAAGCAGAAACTGTTGGCCCTTCAGATGGGGTTAAGCAGAACCACGGCGTTAAATGAAGACTTAGGGCTTCGGGCATATCGAAGAAAAACAGGATATCGTTTGAATGCTCGTCTAATGGATCTGAGACTGAAGAGATGCCGCGCTTTGTTGAAGCGGTACGCGGGAAAAAAATATCGGGAAATTCTTTTTTCGGATGAAAAATTTTTTACCGTAGAAGAGAGCTACAACAAACAAAATGATAAGGTGTACGCACACAGTAGTGAAGAAGCGAGCAACCGTATTCCGCGTGTCCAACGGGGTCATTTTCTATCCTCGCTCATGGTGTGGTTGGGAGTTTCTTATTGGGGCTTAACAGAGGTACATTTTTGTGAGAAAGGTTTAAAAACGAATGCAGTTGTGTATCAAAATACAGTCCTGACGAACCTTGTGTAACCTGTTTCTCATACCATGTTCAATAACAGGCACTGGGTATTCCAACAAGATTCGGCGTCAGCTCATAGAGCGAAGAGCACACAAGACTTTTTACAGCTCCGTGGCGTAGTGGCTTAGCAATGAGTGGCTGCGCTTGGGGGTCGCGGGTTCGAATCCCGCACGGAACAAGTATTTGTACGACCTACAAGTAATTGTTCCGAGTTTGGATGTTTGTCCTTGTGAAATTTGTGTTTGTAAACTGCCCCCACGATACAGGAGAAAAACCTAGTGTGGAGGTAACGTTCTTTAAAAACAAAAAAAAAGACTGGCTGGCGGCGCGTGAAATCGACTTCATCCGACACAAAGACCAGTCCAGATTTGAATCCGTTAGATTACAAGATATGGCAACACTTGGAGGAAAGGGCGTGCTCAAAGCCTCATCCCAATTTGGAGTCACTCAAGACATCCTTGATTAAGGCAGCCGCCGATATGACATGGACCTCGTTGCTTAATGTATTTGCCATATAAGTTTCAGGGATGTTCAATGTATAGTGTTACGAGTATATTTACAGAGAACACATTGTACAACGATATGTTAGTGGATGAGATGTTTCGCTCCTATTTTATAGATAATAAGTAATAAGATTTTGTATTTTATAAATAAAAATTTTAACAAAATTGGGTAATGTGTTTAAATTAATGAGTCAGATTAGTGTAGATAGGAACAAAGGAGTATAATACAATAGCACCACGCTGAGGAAGAATAGATAATCACGGTATTGAACGAACAATAGATAAGTAGATAAGAACAATGGAGCGCTAATGACGGTGGAGACTCGCAGCGGATATCAATTAGATAAGAGTTAATTGATCTGCACATCTCCGGAACCGTGCATCCTACGCAAAAATGGACCGCAGATTCGTGATCAGAGCATGCCAAAACCTGTTTTTTTTTTTTTTTTTTTAGGATCGTGAGTCGACGAACGTCGTACTTGTACCACTTCTGACTCAGTGCGCCAGAACTGGTACAACCTTTCTTCAAGTGCGCCGGAACTGGTACAACCTAACTACTACTTTGGCACCGCAATATATTTATGAAAATGTAATATATGTACATAAAAACATAAATAGCTTTTTTTAAAATAAAGATATTCCGTACTTTAAACACTGGGAACAAACAAGCTTGTAATACCAGTTACTAGACTCCACAGAATTAGTAATTCATTTATGAGGCAATGTCGCTTTTACAACAAAATCCCAGAAAATGTACAAAATTTATCATTAAACAAGTTTAAGTGTTTTATTAAAGAAAAATTGTAAAAAAGGGTTATTATAATATCAAAGAACACATAAATGAAAATGACCCCAGGGAATGAGGTGATCGCCACCATGCTTTTCATATGAAAATTCATTCATAAATTGTACAAAATAAATTATTGTAAAGTGAAATATGTTTAAAAAAAGTCCCGCTGGGTTTCTTGCTAGTTCTTCCCAGAACATAGGTTTTTCCGAACCAGTGGTAAATAAAAAATGATTTTCAATAAGTATTATGCAATAATGTATAAGTATTGATTAAAATCATTCATTTAATTTCATTCATTTCAATTCACACTGCTTCCATCACCGTTAACTAAATTTATTTGGCTGTCCGTATATATACTATATATTATACGTCCGTAACATCTTTCCACTTTTTAAATTTTGTGATATTTACGGATTGACATATTAACAACCCTTCTTTAATTTACGGCTTGGAGGAATGTGAAATATTAAATTATTATTTTTTAGGTATGTATATCATTTTAATCGTACTTTTTTTAAATAATTTAATTAAAAAGTCTTTATTTCAAATAAATACTACTGTCACCCTACTTGGAATGACTGGGAGGCGTAACTTTCGGTAAGCTTTTAGTAGTACGTTTATTTTTGATGAAACCAACAAAAGTTCGGCTTTCAGGAGAAACTAAATACAGAAAGCGATTATATTTTTACTACAACATAGAGTTCAATATAACCTAACAAACATTTCCAACCATTTATTTGAAGTATATTTCCGCAAAATTTCTATATTTGTGAACAATTTTATATTAGTCAGTGAAAATACTATTTTTTTACGTTGATATAAAGCTGAATTTCTATTGATAAAATAAATTCGTACCCTTAACCTTATCGTTTCAATGTTATGGAAAATTGGATATTATTAACACATGATACGGGTTAGTTTTAAATATCAATTGTACCTGTCAAAGGGCTGTCAAAAGCACAGACTATAATGCAATTGCCCTTTGACATTCGTCACAATGAAAATGAATGATAGCTGTTATTATTGTTTAATTGTATAAAGTAGGGTGAGTATTTTAGATAGAAGCTTAAACTTTTAGATAGAAACTAAAAATGAAGGCCCGTCAGTGTATATCTCAACATTACTATGGCCTTCGTCTCTTCTGTGGAATAATAGTTTAAATACACACATATTGATAAAAACACGGGGCCAAATTGTTCTGCTGGTCGCAAAAACTTTAATGCTGTGTTTAATAAGAGGTATCATAATGCTTCAAGCTATATATAAAAACAACCTGTATTGTAAATTAGCAAAGAAGTCCTTCACACAACAGCCAATACTTGAAAAGCTTGGTATTACTCAATAATTGTGGCTGTAGGTATGTTTTTAAGAAGAAGAAAGCCTCAAATTGTGCACATCTAAATTCGAATTTTGAATATTAAAATACAGAAAAAAAAAATGCTCAAACATGTACGGGATTACCAGTTGCAAGAAACTTAAACAAATATAAATTACATTGTTGTATTTGTTTAGAACTTCCTTTTGTGCCTAGGAGTCAGTCTGACATTTGACATTTGTACCAAATGGCAGTGCTTGCAATGGTGTCCAGGCAAGAGTGTATAAATAGCCAATAGAATTACAGTATATGAGACTTCCCATCTTAGTTCACAGAGGTGTCAGTGCATCTGCACCCTTCTTTATTAGAAGTTGGTTACAGTTGTCCATTAGCTACAGCAGTCACAAACCATCAGATGGACTTTTTAGTTCGTTCGTCATTTTAATTTTATAAAAAAACGTTTCAAAATGTTATAGCTGAATAATATTAAATATCTACTTACAGCACTGTCTGAAAGGACCATTATTTAAATTAAGACTATATTATGATTGCAGCACGAGTGGGTGTAATACTATATTGTGATTGTAGCACGAATGGATCGGTTCAAACGGGGAAGGACCACGGTCCACAAAATACCAGCGTAAAATAGCAGATCAATGCTGCTGTGAGTATAGTGTTCCTTTTTCTAAAAACGAGGCATTCCATCTTAGTCCCCAATCGTGGCAACGCATAGCTGCATTTTGATTCTTAATCCATGATAGATGTAGATGTTTATGGGCCACATGGGTTTTTTAATAGGATAGGGTGACATACTAACACATACAGTGTGCAATTCTTGTATATATATACATATATATATATATATATATATATATATATATATATATATATATATATATATATATATATATATATATATATATACATATATATATATATCGGGATCTCTGAAACGGCTCCAACGATTTTCATAAAATTAAGTGTCCAGGGAGTTTCGGGGATAATAAATCGATCTAGCTCGGATTTATTTTTAGAAAATGTCTTTTTGTCCGTGTTTTTAGGCAATGAAAAACTGCTACAATATCGTTAGAATAAGAAGGTAAATTTTGACAATTTATTACTGATTACAAATAGCTTAATCGGTATAATGGGCGGTCACAGAATCATAAAACCCCGGTTCGAGCCCAGACCGACCGACCGACTTTTTTAATTTTTTTTCAAGTTCCTTTCTTTTTTGAGAAAATCTATTTTTTCGAGCCCTTTTTTTAGTATTTTTTAAAAACACGAAAATTTAAATTAAAGTAATTGCACTCATGATTTTTTATTCAAATAACCAGTTCCGTTTTTTCTGTTATGTCGCTAAGATCAAAAAATGTTAGCAGATGTTAGCTGTCACAGATCCCTTGTGCTCTCTGTAACAAAGATTTGCTCACTTGTTTTAGGGCAAGAAAGTATCCGCTGCGCTGCCCCAGGGAGCTTTTGGGAGGGTTATGGTAGAATAATTCCTCTGCACTTCTTCAGTTCGTTGGCGGTCTTCACATGCAGATATCCTTGCGATATTTTCCTTTACCGCTGACAAAATATAAATAAGCACTCCAAATGTTAATCAACATTTATGCCATTGACTAAGCCGTATATCGTAAAGATCTGACAAAGTGACCTTTAATACTATTTGGTTGATAAAACGGATTGGGTTCTTTGGTTAAAATTCCAGATGAAGCCAACATTGGTCTTAAACAGTTAGTGATATTTATCCAAAACATAAATTGGAATCTGTAGTGATTGTGATATCCAAGTATCTCTCACAATGCTTTCTAGCTTAATATAAATTTGCTATAAAATATTTTTTGTGTTTGATTTAACTTTTTAGATTTTATTTAATTGTTTTATTTTTTTATAGAATAAGGGTGACAAAAGAGCACATAGTCCACCTGATGGTAACTGGATGCTGTAACCCATAAACATCTACAACTATCCTACTATTATAAATCAAAATGCAGATGCGTTGTCACTTTTGAAAACTAAAATGAAATGCCTCGTTTCCAGTAAAATGGGTTTCCGGTTTTCTACACTTACCATAGGAAGCACAGCAGCATTAAGCTGCTATTTTACGCTATTATTCTATGAGAGCGGTGACCTTCCCAGGGCTAGCCGACAGAATCATGCTACAATCATAATATAGCTGCAGCATGGCTCCACAATGTAATGTGTAATGTATAAGAAATACAATTTATTTACAATACAATTAATTTGAATTGTACAGTTAAATTTCGTTAATATTAAATAGGATGGATTCAAATAATTGTACTTTAAGCCCGCCGTTGAACCATCTATAATGCTGGCTATTGTACGATCACACCTCTTTGTAACTAGCATCGTTTTGTCGCGCGACTCCGCCCACAGATTAGCGTAAAGCGAACCTATTACCGACACATCTGTCTAACCTTATGCCATACCGCTACTTATTGTTATGCTTTGATTTCACTTTTAAAATCAGCTGATCTACAGCAAAGGTAAAGGAAAAAAGTTATTTTATTGTAAAAATAACAAAATACTTGTAGTACCTAATGAAATAAACGAAATCCTTTATATCACAAGAAAAATTCTATTTTACAATAGGGTAACTAGAATTTCCTCCTGTATCGTTCAAATCTAGAATTGCTCATGTACCAACACCCAGATTTGAAGACTACATATATTTAGTAACCCATACCATACTTATTAATCTGAGTCATACACAAACATGTTTCGTGTCGGATTCTGAGTCGTTACAAATTAGAGATGAAACTAATATCCGTTTACTATTCGGTATTTTAAGTACTTGTTAGCTTTCCGGCTGGATACCGAATATTTAATAATAAACATAAAATAGTATTTGAAATACAAAATCATGTAAAAATCGTGACCATGTTTGCAATGCGTATATTCATGTTGGTTTTCAGATATGGATGTAAACTAGTCTAAATGGTTTTAACATTATGTAATGCATTTGAGGTTAGCTTAATAACCCTGTAATTCCCACATTTATTAAAGTTGCTTTTATCTATAAACTTTTATAGTCTTACTTGTTCCAATTAAGGATGCACATGTCCGTAGGCCTATGGCTATGTGTATGTAACCATATAAAGAGAGAGCCATATGAGAAAACTCATTTTTAGGGTTCACGGGTAACTTCATCTCTTGTTTGTATAGTTTCGTATATAGATACATGAAATTGTGTCTAATGGCTAGCTTGAGAACTTTTCGTTAAGTAGTTGCTGACAATACTGGAATTTGGAACCCCTGTTGTTGATTTTATCTTTCGTGATCGTGTTTATTTTCGAAAATAAAATCTGAAAAGCGATTGACCGCTAGGCCAACTCTGGAACGAGAACATTTCCCGCTTTGTACGAGTTCCACGTTCGAAAATCTTCTAATTTGTTGATTTCTGAGCTTGAATTGTATAACTACCTACTTTTAAAAATTATTAATTTTTAAAGCGGGTAGTTAAAATTTCTCTTGTGTCGTTGTGGCGACTTATGAATATAAATGGACAAGTAAAGTAGGTACCTAGATCCGGATTAGTTATTTGTACGTCATACGAACAGTTGTCTCGTGCAAAAGCCAAATTAACAGCCGTGCCAACGTTTTACCGCTATCCTACAGCGCCGTTAATTGAACATAATAATAAAATTCAGCTTTTGGTAAATTACAATCGGGGCCTCGTTAGAATATCCACTACCCCATATCATCACGTGGGTGTCGTAAGAGACAACAAAATGAAAGAATCAGATGGGGAGCAGCGTCTTCCTAATAAGAACTAAAAATAAAAAATCTGTGCTTGCCAAGTCGGTTGCTAAGAGTGGCAACTATGGCAAATATCCCCTCTGTGAGGCAAATTATGAGGGAGTCCTATGTTCAGCAGTGTGTTTTTATAGGCAGTCACGGTAACGGTCGCGGTAAATTTCGATCAAAATAATCAAATTAATGTAAATGCTACGTTAAATATTTTTAAAGAAACATAATAATTTAATGGTACAATATTTTATCCATCGGTAATGATTACGGAATCCACAGCTATATTTCGAATTATCAAACAAATACAAATTATTCAATTTAGTAGAAACACAGACTATTGTTAATAATACAGTTTCAATTCTCTAGGGGTGTGGTCACACCATTTGCCGAAATGACTTTAGGGGGCGCGACATTTTTTTCGACATAACACCCTGACAACTGGCAAACTGATATTAACAATGACTAATTGTTGTTTATCCGAGTAATAATATCAACCGTGCTTGTTTTGTTGCTCTGAATAGTTGAATTCAATCTTAAACTTTATAGTTTAAGTACTTATAAATTCTGATGGGCGATCATACTTCACTTATATTTACTGAGTCGGGTAGCGATAGCGTAAGATCATCCATTGCTCCATATTATGCAGTGGGACCCAAAGGAAAACATCGAGAGGAGACTTGCATGTCGAAGAAATAAGAAAAAAATATTTCGAAGACATGTGAAGTTCGCTAACAAGCATTGGGGCACCACGGCGGACAAATCCTTGCCATAAAACTATCTCAGAAATGAGAGGAGGTCTATGCCCAGCTGTGGGACGTATATAGGCTGTAACATTATGCTGTGAGTGTTGCCAGAGGCTACAAAGAGATATGGAACACCAGTGTCTTCATGTTAACAACTCAAATTATTTTTAAAAAAAACTGCAGTTTTAATCGAAACATATTAAACAAAAACGTTAATACCGCCTAAAGATGGGCAGTAGCACATTTCTAGTAACAAATCAACCTAATAAAAAAGAAAACTGCAGTTGTCAATTCGTTTGCCAACTGTGGCAAATATGGCAAATATCTCTTTTAATTCACAAGTGTATTATTGATAGGCTGTAATGGTTACATATTTTTTATAGAATAAGAGATGAACGAATAACGAACAAACAGTCCACCAAGTGATGATAAGTGGATGCTGTGGCTCATAGATATCTACATAAATCCTCGATTAAGAATCAAAATGCAAACGCATTGTGACCCTTGAAGACTAAAACGGAAAGCCACATTTCCAGTAAAAAGGGTTTTCGATACTCTACAGCATTAATCTGCTATTTCGCACTGGTAATCTGTGGGACGAGCGTGGTCCTTCCCCGGTCGAGCCGACCCATTCGTTCTACAACCATAATATATCTGCAGTATATAGCTCTACCCCGTAACAAAACCACGTAATTACTTTACCGAGCCGTAACCCCGAGTTTAGAAGATGAGCGATGGATTTGTGCTTACTGATAACGAGCGATGTAGTTTCAACAGTCACGTAAACTGAGTGAAGTCTGTGTGCCCAAGTACCGATTTTAATGATTCTTTTTTTATTTACTAATGGGAATAATAGGGGTTTTTATATTTGTGGCACGTGTGCAATAAATATATATAATAAAAGCTTATTTTTAAAATATATAAAATACAGGACGAAACCGAGTTCGACCAACGCCAATATCAATCAAATAAATGTTATTTTCAGTTTTATGTGCTCTTATACGTGCTCAGCGATGAAAACTACGTGAAAAAACATTTATATCTCAGAAATTGAAAAAATGTGACCATGTGAAGCCTGCTAAATAAGATTAGAGAAAAACTGCTAAAATATCGTTAGAATAAGAAGGTAAAGGAGACGGGCGAATTTGGGCCTTACCGTTACACAAGTGAATAGTAAGAATCGAAATACACCCTAAGGACTAAGAAGAAATGTTTGGTTTCAGTAAAAAGGGTTTCCGATTCTCTACACTCACCATACGAAACACAGCAGCATTAATTTGCTTTTTTATGCTTGGTATTCTGTGAGAGCGTGGTACCACCACTCATTCTTACTACACGTATATAGTTATAACGTGGCTCCACCACGTACACCCAGAGCCTGCTTACCATGCCTACCCAGAAGATTTACAGAGGTGAGAATTTATGTATTTATGTATGTAGAGTGATGTGGTCCGTAAATATAGAATTTTAATAACATGACTATAACACCACCATACAGATCATATTATAGCGGTGAACCTTTGTCTCGACAAAAACATAAGTATTATATATTGTGGGTATGTGACCTAAAAGACATTATATCTTAGGCCTCTGGGATGTCAATGCATTTGCTCAATCTAAAATGAATGTAGTTGACTATTAGCCTTGGATACAATTACCATCAGGTGAACTATATACTCGTTTATTACCTAACTTCTATAAAAAGATACACACTATAGATGCGATATATACGATATTAGAAGACCCTTAAATTTTAGGAAAACGACAAGTCATTGCCAGTGTGGCTTTGACATTCATTAAAGATTAACGCCACACAATGGTTTTGTGCTGGACTGGGATTATAACATTTTTGTCCCTATCTTAATTATATTCTAAGTGTATTCATTTCTTTATACAATTTTTATAAACTCGTGTATTTTGTGCCGATATAAAATTGGTACAGTACGTTTAACCTATTGGAATTTATGTTTTGCATACATTCTTTGTAAATTTTCTTATAATTCTTCATAATCGGATACAAAACTAATTATTTAAATTTGAAAGCAAACGATAAAATTCATACCAGTCATTTCTATACCAAATGTTAATTGTGATATGATCCTTGACACTGTGCAGTATAGTATACAACATGTAACAAAAACCCTGTGGTTCCCGTTAACTGCGGTATCGGAATCAGTATCCAAGCGTATAGAAACATTTTTTTTAAAAGACTCATTTAAAAAATTTATTTTAATAAAAAAAATATTTGCAAATTGTATGTGGTTTTATTTCCTCTAACTCACACGAGTATCGGTAACGCGGGGTTTTTGACAATCCTCTTATTCCTCGGCCAATGCAGAGATAATAAAACCACATACAATTTGCAAATTATTATTTTTTCATTAAAATTAATTATTGTAATGTTTTTTTAAAATATATACGCTTGAATACTAATTCTGATAACGCACTTAACGGGAACCACAGGGTTTTTGTTAAATGTTGTATATTTACTTTAAATCTCTATTTACAATAATCTAAATAGAAACAGGTAACTTGCAAATTGACGATTTTTTGTTATATCATCATCATCATCACTACAGCCTAATACTGCTGCTGAATATAGGCCTCCCCCTCTTTTTGCATATTCCTATGCAAATGTGGAGGCGTAAATCATCGTACATCTCGTCCCGCCATTGGGCATTTATTTATTTATTTAAATAGGTCCCATCGATCATCACCATCGATAATATCAATAAAATTTGTTACAATCAAAATACTACATTTTTAGATAAAGGATATGTCTTTACAGGTTTACACATTATTATAAGAGAAAAAAAACTAAACAACATATAAACTCTAAAACAAAAAGTAATAAAACTAACTAATCAAAGCAAAAGCAACACATCCAGTAATAATTACAATAAATAATAATTTTGTATCATTAATCTGGCAAGGCAAGTAACAGTAAGTCTTAAAAATTTCTTTTAAATATACGTTCGGGGTCGCTAAAGATGTCGATGTCATAATTGTTTAAGCTGTTGTAAGTTCGCATACATCTGCTTAACGGAGAAAACTTGCCTATATTGGTTCTACTGATGGGAATATTGAACAAATTAGTAATTGGGTGTCTAGGAATATGATAGGGGATTTTAAAGCAGACTTGCTGCAGTAAACTTGGCGAAATTAACTTACCGTGTAGAAGTACCTATATGTAGCGTCATTAAGTCTAAAAATTTTCGTCGGTCAGCCAGTGAAGGTAGCTACGACTGCCTCAACGTTCTTTGAACTCCAATAATTCCATAGCGTAACATGTAACAGCAATAATTTTAATTTCTAACTTGAACTCAAAATGCATGTAAGTTGTCACCTCTGAGGAATAAGATGGAATGTCTTATTATTATAATAAAAAATTAATAATAAAATTAAATAAAATTTACTTTAACACACAGAAATAACCAAAACTACATATTGTAGTAATCAATGGGCTCTAGCTCAGCATAAATTTTGCAGTTGCCTACAACGCTGTTATTCTGCCAGCGCCCAACAAATGAAGAGTTACAGCACGCGCGCATCCCTGCTTATATTACATTTAGTCACAACTGTTCATATTAGAGTACATCTCGTGGTTTCCCAAGTATTAGCGAGTATTAGGCAGTTCAAATCAGTAATTAAGAAATATTTTTTAATTATCATAATTTTTTCCCATAATATTTATATAAACGATTATTGGGTAGGTACAAGTAACACAACCCACACAGATCCATCTTACCATTAAACTATCTATGGTTTGGATGTCTATAATCTAGAATATACTGGGTGATTTTTGTAACGCCTGGAAAAAATAGGTTGTTAAAGGTGAACGGAATAAAGCCCATATTTATATTTAACATTAACATAATATGAAATTGATTTGTCAATAAATACTACTAATTTTAAATAAGCTTTCGGTACTAAAAAAGAATAACAACAAAAATTTTGAACCAAATAAATAAATTAAATAAAAACTATCGAAATTAAAATAATATGTGTGCAATTACTCGTATTTACTGATAGATCGATTTCATAATATGTTAATGTAAAATAATACTAAATTATAAAAAATCAGTGCCATCAACACCAGTGGCTTCTATTCCGTTCACCATTTACACCCTGTTTTTCCAGACGGTAAAAAATTCCTCCAGTATAACCAAAGACCTCTCTATAAGTATAACTTTACATACCTATGGTACGAACAAACTATGGTAAGCAGAGCATACTTTTTGATGGAGTTAAAATATATAATAAACTACCAAAAGAAATAAAAATATTAAATAGTTTTAACATCTTTAAAAGCAAACTAAAACAACATATAATGAATAAATTCTAAATCCGACCCTGTCCATATGCCGACCGCTTATCAGCGTTATCGGTAACGATAAGAAATACCTTACTTACTACCCACTTCATTTATTACTATCTACCAAAAGATTGCTAACTTGTACATCAATACACAAAAAGATAATATTGGAAGTATTAAGTTGTATGCCTAAACTAGTAAGAAGTTGTATGTCACGAAACTCTTTCCTCCCTTTTTAATGTTAATATATATATATGTTTTGCTATCTGTATGCTCATAACTCATTTATAACTTGAATATTGTAACTTCTCATTAAATGAAATGTATATTTCTTTTGAGAATAAAATATCTTTAACCATAACTTAAGAAAAGGAACGAACTGGTATTGAAATACGTTATTTTCATGCAAGGAACCTTCCTTCTTTCTCTATCCTGGCCAGCCCATAAATACTCGTATTCTACTAATACTCAGCACACATACGAGTAACTACTAATACTCAAAAGTCTCTCAAGAGAGGATTTGCCATAATCGCACAACTTAATATGCGCATTGGCGCTCGTGTCTCACATTTTTGTCATTTTTAGTCGTCAGTCTGGTGATTTTCTAATCTATCGGAGTCCAATCGTGATGCGGATAGAAATTGGTGCTGCTGTGCTTTGTATGTACAGTAACGATAATGAGACACAGGTGATTAGTAGTGACGTTATTTCATTAAAAGTTAGGCCGGAGTGAAAGCGCACCTACACTTCGTTTACCAACCGTAGACGGATTCATTCATTATCCATCGTTTACGTGAAAGGAGAGCCGTATTATTAACTCAGGGATTCAGCGCTCGCTGTAAATTTCGGTGTAAATGACCAACCCGGGTTCGATCCCCGCCGACACCGATGAAATTGTTAATTGCAATTTTGAATGCCGATTTACCACGTGTTTGGCGGTGAAGGAAAACATTGTAAGGAAACCTGCATGTCTAAGAAATGAAATAAAATTATATTTCAAAGATAAGTGAAGTCCTTTCCCTAAAACGCACTTCGAAGTAAGGGGAGGCCTGTGCCCAGCAGTGGGACGCATATAGGCTGTAATTTTGATGTGAAAGGATAGTGGTAACTGTAGTCTATAGTGTGATTCACTATTTGAACTAAAACAAAATAAAATCGTTTTATTACCTAAAACTGAGCAGGAGGTATCCTTTCATCATCGAGTAGATAAAGCATTCGTTCCGCCCCTGAGCTATCACAACTATTTTACTAAATATTTATTTGGTTATATTGTATTTTAGATACTGACTTCCTCATGAGAAGTTTAAGTGTTTAATTAAATAATAGTATAATGGCTTCTGTAAAACAATTTCGTGCAATAGAGCTGCGCATTTAAGAAGCCGCGTGTCGTTTTAAATCTATTTTCGCGTCGTATTTGTGATGCTAATGCGAGACGGTGCGTTGACGCGTTGAAGAGTGGAGAACGCTAGTGATGGAAACAATTCATATTATAATATCGATAAATTCCGTCGCCATATAGTACGTGCTCTTATGGCTGCTGATAGACTTCGTAATGAGCAATATAGCGCAACGATTCAGTTAGCTAAAGTAGCAATTGGCAGCCTCGTAAGCGAAGTGTAAACCACTCTGCACTAGGTAAAGTGACGACCTGGTAAAAGATACAGGAAGTCGGTGGATGCAGATGGCTCAGGACCGTACTTTGCTTCATTCCTTAGGGGAGGCCTATGTTTGGCAGGGAAGTAGTAATGGGCTGTAACGATGATGATTGTTGCCGATAGACGCGTTTTAAACGTCTTATTTTTGCTACAAATATGTTAAATACTCAAATTGGTGTTTGGGAGCAGTGACCAGTACCTAATAATAATAATAATAATAATAATATTCCACAACTATCACACAACGCCATCTAGTCCCAAGCTAAGCAGAGCTTGTGTTATGGGTACTAGACAACTGATAAACATACTTATATATTTCTAAATACATAAATATTATAGATAAATTACACCCAGACACAGAACAAATGATCGTGCTCATCACACAAACATTTGTCCTGGGTGGGAATCGAAGCCACGACCTGCGGCATAGCAGTCAGGGTCACTAACCACTAGACCAACAGGCCGGTCATATTGCGATAGTCAATCCGCTTGCGTAATCATTCTTTTACATATTAAATAGGTTAATACAATACAGGCCTATAATTCTTCTATACATTTTGTCTTAGCAAATACTTCAAAATGTGCAATAATTTTATTCTTTTTTAGATTTTTGAAGTAGTCTTCTACTTTTTCATAATCATCATTATGAAGCTGAACATAGGCCTCCCCCAAAGATTGCTACAAAGCATCGATTTTCTGCATGTGTTATCAGGTCGTCACTCCATCTATTGGGGGTTACCCTACATTTCGCCCACCGGTACGAGGCTGCCACTCGAGAACTTTTTCCCCGTCGGTTGTCGGTTCTTCGAGCTATATGGCCGGCCCATTGCCACTGCAGCTTACTAATCCGTTGGGCTGTGTCGGTCACTCTGGTTCTACTGTGGATATCCTCATTTCTAAGTTTATCACGCAGAGAAACTCCAAGCATAGCCTTCTCCATAGCTCGCTGAGCGACCTTGAGCGTCCTCATATGGCCAGCAGTGAAGGACCTCGTCTCAAATTCAGTTTTGAGGTATACTTGGCAAGAAGATGTGCAGTGATCTCCCGAATGCTACCCATACGAGTTGAATCCGTTGATTGACCTCTACAACCACTATTGAGGTCATTGAGCATAGTGCTTAGATCCTCCAGCGCTTCTGCCATAAGGACTATATCGTCGGCAAATTGATTATGAGTGATATTGATTCTTCAATACGAGCTGTATTGAAGTAGAGTAAGTTCCACCACATGCATTTGGTTTCGCTTCAGTTGCCTGTATGCTGACAAATTTGCTGAATACTGCAGGTTCATTTCCCCTCTAATAGCTATGAGATTAAGAGTGTGATTGGTGAGTTTTTGTGTTTTTCTGCGACGGGTTTTACAGAACTTAGCTCCGACTGCATGGATAGTTTTCACGAGCTTGTTATTAATATCGGCCACTGTATTGTAGGTAATCTTCTAGGCACTGAAAACGGTTTTGCAACCCGAACTGAAACGAAGTGCGGTGATTTCATTAGACGAGACCTCTCCAACTAAAAAACTAGGTTCAGTGTGTCTCTAACCATTCGGCGATCGCTGCCAATTTTCACCCTCGCGATCACTGAGACATCGGAGATTCTAAGCACTCCCTGCCCTTGCTACTACCCTGCTACTATCGTCGCAATCGTAGCCAGGAATAGCGGGGCCACCGGGGACTGGGGGTCATCTCTTCGTAACTCTTATCTTGGGGGTTATTTTCCATAGTTGCCACGCTTGGTGAGCGGGTTGGCAACCGCATTTTTTATATTATTATTGTTGTTATCAGCAAGACGCTGCTGCCCATCTCCTTTCTGTCTCCCTCTGTCGCCTCTTACGACACCCACGGGAAGATATGGGGTAGTGGATATTCTCAACCGCCGCTACACGGCAAACTTTCGTTTTATTAAAAGTTAGTATGAGGATTACGGTTTAAAGGGCTATATTATTTCCTCTTCTTCTTTGCCTCGTAGGTGCTATAAAAATTATGGAGTTCAATTTTGGTTTAAGAACAAAATTTGAAATGCCTTTCAGGAATAAGAGCAATCGTAGTACTGCAAAATTTTTAATAAACACCAAATTTAGGAATGAGAGTGTCACTTTACTCTACGTTTTTTCTAATGTTCCTGTTAAAGCTTTAAATGCTTTAAATCCTTTGCTTTTGCAAAGTGTGGTTGATGATAAAAAAGTAAATATATACTTTTTTTAATATACATCCCACTGGGGATAGGCTGTAACTTTACTTTACAGACCTCCTCTCATTTTTGAGAGAGTTTTAGGGCAAGGAAATGTTCGCCGCACTATTTTATTTTATTTTTTAATTATTTAAAACTTAAATGTAACCACCTTAAGCTAAAGGGTAAATGGGGCGACTTAATTGCATGTGACATTCTCTGCCAGTCAACCCTGGGTGCCAAGGACAATTGTTGGCATGTGCGAACATAATACATAAATAAAGTGTACATATATTAAAATATATATACAAAGTACATACGTACACAAAACGTTTAAATATACAAAATTATAGCTTATATATACGTACAATAATAGATAGTAATACATAGATACATATATATATATATATATATATATATATATATATATATATAAATAATGTTTGAATAATATATAAAGAAATAAATATTTGAAGTAAAAAAGAAAAGAATAAAGAAAAAATAATGTCAATTAGTAATTGTCCTCGGGTAATGTTGTCGTAGAAGAACTTTGAAGACTTTTTTATTTGTGAAGACATTCTTAATATCATTGGTGAGGGTGTTCCAAAATTGTATAGCTTGTACCGAAAAAGACGACCTGAAAAAATTAGACCTGTGCTGTGTAAACCTTATCCTCGGACGATTTGTACCGGCTTTGCCTACAACATTATTTTTATCAGGTTTGGTATTAAGGCTACAGTCTTTTAAAGTTGACTCACATCGAATCATTAGCGCCACTTTGATTTCTTTTTTTACAGCAAATTATTGTTTCAGAGTAAAATATTTTGATAACACATAAATACCCAGATTATAAGTAATGGCTAAATTTTTTTTGGTTCATCTATGTGGTCTATGTTAGATAAATCAAACGGTAAATAGAGCTCTCTCGCACCCAACGCAATTTCGAGCTTTGTTCGTGTACCATTATAAGGCAATCGATAATAAAAAGGCGAAATCTATTCAGCGCGTTAATAGCTAAACATCTTCATCTCCAAAATGCGCTGTTTCTTTTTTTCTAAATATCTTTCATTGTCTTAAATAAGAGGTCTCAATTTCGTTAAATTTCGTTGTTTTCGCCTCATAAAAAACTATTTGTTTCATAGCAATAGCTGAAAATATTTATGCTATAATTATTTTTTTCTCAAGGGCAGGTGTTTAATTAGACAAATATTAAAAAATAATAATTTAAACCACTTTATTTCAAAATTAATAATTATTTCGATCGACCTATAAAATATTGACTTTATAAACAATAATTGCGGGCAATATTCCTTAGTAGCCGCCGAGCGGCTGTAGCGTTCAGACGTGTTGTCTATGCCAAATTTTTGCACTTCCTCTCGCTCTAACATTCCTCTTTCTCTCTCTTTCCCTAATCTTGGTTGCGCGTTGTTACGAATTGAAAGTTTCTCTACTTTATTATTTTTTGCATATAATTCTTTAAGGGTTTATAAATCATTTTGTATTTGTTTTATAACTTTTAATTTCGATATGGACCATAAACGTAAAAAATATGCTTGTACCAGAAAACCTACCTACCTACCTACATATTATGTAAGTTCTTCAAGGAAATATAGAAGTATTATACATTTTTGGATTGCACATGATGTTTTGTTTACAAGCGACAGTAGCCTAATGGCAGGGAGCGGACCGCGAACTCAAAAAGGTCGTGGGTTCGAATCCACCATTCGACTACTGGCGTGAACCACTCGTAACACAAGCAATTTAAGCTTACCACGAGTGGTTAATGTCCTTTTTTTTTAAAAAAGTACCTTATGTTTTTATAGAAATACTTTTTTAATTTAATTTTTAAGTGTCATAGGGAAAATTTCGTCTTTTTGATTTTCAACTAGAGATTTCCTTGTTACCGGTAGCTGCTGATGTCGAGTTAATGACATTTTTAGATACGAAAACTATTCAGTAATACACGTAGACTACAAGTAAACCTTAAGTAATATCCTCAGCATCCCGTAATTTATTGTACGCCCACTATGGCCAATTTTGGATATAATGTGGCGTCAAATCTGCCTGCCGTCTGCTTACGACGTCCAATATACGGACGTCAAATAGGAGACTTAGCGCAATGTTCGCAAATTGTCATGCTGATCACAGAAACGTCAAAATCTAAAAAAAATTGGACGTCATTTTTCTTCCTCTTTAGCTTCCTGAGCTAATTGATTCTCGCATGGAACGCTCGATGCCAATCAAAGACCCTCCATACATCATTCAAGCCATTGCGAATAAATTAAAAAAAAGCGCTAAGTCGTCCGTCGATGCTGCTGTACAAGAATAGTAATTCATGCATATAGGTAAATGCTATACAAAGTTACATTATACTTTAATGAGAAACTATAAATATGTGTGATAGTGGACTGTTTGTACTTATATAGAAATTATTTTGAGTTTTTTTTAATCTATTTTAGTATTTAGAACTACTTGACGTACTTGACGGATTTTCGATAGTGTCATCGACTTATTACGAAACCCTCAGTGCACGACTCATTCTAGCACTTGCCAGATTCATTTGAATAATCAATAATACGAGTACATGTTATACAGGTTCTAGATGATTATCTTTTAGAAACCTTTTCAACAAAACAACAAAAATTATACAAACTTAAAATATATTTTTTTTGTGTAACGAATTTTGTAATAAAAGCATGGAACAAAAATAGATACGAGGTAGAAAATCTGTATGTGAAAATTTGTAGCTAACAAATTATCAATAATCCTGTATATTAGATAAATTGATACTGGAAAATCTTAGTAGAGCTACTTTCCACGCTACGGCCAGAAAGATAACTGCGGTGGCGGTACATGAAGTGGCGGGGCAGGGAGGGTGTAGATGTGTCACCAGAACGCAATTTTTCTGTTTTGCTCTGAAAAACTGGGCTCTTAATAATACCAAACTTGATAAAAATAATGTCATAAATGGTTCGTGTATATATTCAAATAGCAACATAAATTCAAATTTAAATATTAAAGTCACAACACTAAAGCTTTAACGAGGCAACGATGCGTAAAATTTATACTCTTGTCGAGTGCACCCTCGCCTCGCCTCAAATCTGACAGTACGACAATCACAAATTTACTCTCGCACTATGAAGCCAGGGTTTCACACTACAAGCTATGACTTAAGTTAAACATAATTAAATAAATGTACCTTAGGTTTGAAATAGTAGTTCATAGTCAAAAATATTTTATATTCACACAACAAGCTATGACTTAAATTAAACATAATTAAACGTTCCTTATGAAATTATTATTCTGGGTCAAAATATATTTTGATACAGTTAAGTTTTGAATTCGAACACCAGTACCAAAGTACTAGACGTACGTCTCCCACTATTTAACTTGAGATATAACTTCCACATATTTTATAACCCCCAATGCAAACAGTGGGGTGTTAAAAGTTAAACGTTTGTATTTGTGTATCCGTCAATGGCATCGTAGCGCCCAAACGGATGGATCGATTTTGATTTAGTTTTTTTTTTTTTTTTTGGTTGAAAGGCACTTTATTTCAAATTTGGTATCCTGTTACTTCAATAATAATGCAAGAACGTGATGCTTGACCTCGACTATTGGAATGGTGGTATTAAGTGTCCAGTGATGGATAGAGAGGAGAAGAAAATTAGAATAAATTGGTGAAGGGTTCGAAGCTACTTCCACACTATATGAAATTACGGTATATGACGTAGCAACGCTAGTTAATGAGTATATGGATAAGTGAATAAAAGAATGAATGAGTAATATTTCAATTTCAAAAATTTTATTTGTGTTATGTAACTGTTAGAGATGACTATAATGGACCCAGTGCATTGGCAGTAGTAGAAAGATGCGTAAAATATTAATTAAAATTAAAATTTTACTTCAGAAATTCTCTTTAAAATTCTCTCATCTTACTTATACATACATATATTTTAGGGATCGTAATCTTATACTGCTTAGTATTAATTCTTTATCCTAAAAAACTAAGAGACTCATAATATAATATACAATGATTTCTTCTCATAATATATAATGATTTCTTATATTTACGTAAATACTACAGGTTTAATTACAGATTTAATAATGCTTAATTTTATTCAAATTATTCTCGACCTTTCGTTACAACATGGTCCAACCAAATCATAGACTTCTTTGCAAAAAAACGCTAATTCCTTCTAAGGATGATTCGCGAGGGTGTTGAACTTAAAAAAAGGTTTTGGATGCTACCATCTGCTTAGAATACCATAGGTTAATAAAATTAAATCAAACCTTAAACATACCACTGCAAAAACTGAAATTCCTATAAAGAAAAGAAAATTTTAAATAAGTACTGTAAGCTCGTTGTGTGTAGATCTTACTAAAATATCATTTTTAAAGTTAAAGTTTATCGCCCACACACCTCGTCCCCGTACCGTAAGCGCTATAAAGCGATCGAAATATTGAGAATTATAAAAGTTAAAATTAAAGACGATAAAATTATTAAAATTAGTTTTATTCAAAATACATATAGGTAACTCCGTTTATTTAATAGAAGGTAGAAAATAATAGTGTAGTAACTTAAATCTCGTTTTAGTTTAATATATTGAAAAAACTTTCATATTGTGTAGTAAACATACCCCCGACCACACGCAACATTTATATAAAAAACACAAAAGTGGTAATGCATAATTCTCATACACAATATTGTTTGTGTGTCAAGTGGCGCCAGGCGATTAAATATTTGTTATCCACATTATCGCATATTAACAAGTTATTGTTTCACTTTTTTGTCAAAATCCGGTGGATACAGTTTTTTGTAAAATTCTGGCGCCATGTAATACGTGCTTAAAAAGCAAATGACCACACCTATGATATTTTTATACATATATAATGAGTTTTTTCATAAAAAAAATTTGCCTTTCATATTTTTATGAATAATAAAAATTAAATAATACTCTCCTTTTCGCCATAAGGCTGATAAAGGTGCTACCGTAAATGTCGTAGAATGTGAGGAATTTCAGTTCCATCGCTGATGTCGACATCACTAAGAATGTTCTGATTTCACGTGTACGGCGATGAAGGACATGTGAACTGACGCGCGTGCTCTTAGCACTAGTCGAATAGTGATATAAAATTGATAAGTATTAATCTAAATTAATAAAATAAACACAAATTAATTTCTCTCCTTGCTCTCTTTGTTGAAAATATTTTTATATATAAAAAAAGAGAAGGCCCATAAGTAAAGTTAACTAAGTTATGCTTGTTCGTACCTTGGCAGCTTCTTAACAATTTTTGCCATGGAACTGAAAAAGAGGTCAGTTTCATCTAAATCGTTTTGGGAGATGTTTTTCTGTTAAAATTATTTGTATTAATAAATTCTAATTTGTTTTAAAAAATTCGTGCGAATTATTTTTCCGTTTCAGGTTACTCTTCATATTTCCATCTTCTTTGAACTTTTTATTAATATCTTCATCTAATGATTTCTTAAATTTACGCGAACTATATACTATTATTTACGGATTTTATCGCGGTTGATTAAACTTTAATTTATTTTCTTATCCCGACGTTTTGGGTGCTTTACAGCACCCGTGGTCACGGGGGGACTGAGATGTTTGACGTCCCAATGTCATAGTTAGTCCGGCTACCTTCAGTTTTTGAATATTAATTTTTGGTCCGATTTAAGCAAAATGAGCATATAGTATCATGAAGTCTTGCAGTGGTATGCTTGGGTTTGGGTTTAATTTTGTTAATTATAGGATCCCAAGCAGGTGGCAGCACCCATCCATCTTCTCTATTGAAATTTGGATGTTTTTAATTTCAATAGCCTCGCGTATCATCCTTGGTAGGAATCGGTGTTCTTTTGCGAGGATTTGTGGTTTATCAAATCTAATGTAATGGTGGGGACGATCTTGAACATGTTCACAGACTGCAGACTTCCCGGAGCGTCGGTGCTTCACGTCAGCTTTATGTTCCTTCACGCGGGTCTTAATAGATCTTTTTGTTTGACCTATGTAAGAGAGACCACATTCACAATCTAGCTTGTACACACCTGCATCTTGTAGAGGAATATTGCATTTGATGCATGGTAAAAATTGACTAATCTTCTTCGGCGGCTTGTAGTATGTTTTAATGGACGCTCGCTTCAAGATGTAGCCAATCTTGTCTGTGACTCCTCTAACATACGGTAGTACAGCAGGCACGCGCTCGACTGAGGCCGGCTTCACTCGTTCACTATGACGTAGGCGCGGAACCCGAAGCTTGTTGTCTTGCAATACTTGCTTGACATGCTGAAGCTCGGCGGCCAGATGTTTTCTGTCACAGATCCCTCGTGCTCTCTGAAACAAAGATTTACTCACGGTAGCTAACTGTGAAGGATGATGGTGAGATTCACCATTTAGATATCGGTTGGTATGGGTCTTTTTCTATACACAGTGTGACCAATAGTGTTATCAGGATTTCGGATGACTAAAACATCTAGGAAGGTTAAAGAATTATTTGCCTCTAACTCCATTGTGAATTGTATTTTAGAGTTTATGGAGTTAAAGTGGTCTAAAAATGCTGTTACTTTGTCAAATGGTAAAATTGTGAAAGTATCGTCTACGTACCGCTTGTAGAACCTTCGATTTACAGGAGCAGTAAGAAGGGCTTTCTCCTCAAAGTCCTCCATGAATATGTCATCGACTATGGGAGACACAGGTGAGCCCATCGCCACACCATCTACCTGCTTGTAGAACTCCTCCTTCCACAATAGATAGCCAGATGTGAGGCAGTGTTCAAGTAATATTGCATATTCTTGCGGCATGTTATTTTATTCTAGCTTCCTACATGACTAACTATGACATTGGGACGTCAAACATCTCAGTCCCCCCGTGACCACGGGTGCTGTAAAGCACCCGAAACCTCGGGATAATAAAAATGAACTAAAGTTGAGTTAAACGCGATAAAATCCTTAAATAATAGTTTTATTCAATATCTTCAGCATTATTACTATTTTCTTTACTATTTTCATTTTTATAATAATGCCATGCCTAGCTATTTTATTTACTGGCTGTTAGTTTTCTTTTTTAAACAAAACTAACTATATTCAGGGGTCAACGAAATTTTTACCAGGTATCCCCACACTGCCTGTATTCTCTGCAGCCACGAATAGGTACTTGATGTATGAAGACGTCTACTGCCCAAAGTGTCAACTTCTTATCACATATGTTTTTTGGATACGCTACTAATTATCATAATGTACATTAAAGATTTAGCAACCAATTATTTATTTAGATAGGTCAGCTTATTTTAAGCACGTGCTTCTAGACTAGCATTTTTTCGATGGTGCACAATTTCATTTGCTATTGTCACCTTTTTTTACACGTCTGCCAATACTGAATGAAGCAGAACGACAAAATTTTTTAACTCTCCCAGCCTGCTTACATCATCTAGTGAGGGTAACAGTGGGTTTTATTCTACTGAGAGTAACCTATTAACATTACGAAACAGAAGATTTTCATTGTAGATTCTGAGCACTAAACTAAAAATAATCACTGCTATATCAGGAAATATCTCGGTCCTTGTCACTCACCAACGGCTCTCCTTTACTGCTGCTTTACGCCGATAATGTGATGGCTACATAGCCTAGTAGTCCTAATAACTTTGAAAAGTATTTGGTTTTTGGGTCAGATTTTGTTGACACCATGAAACATCGATCTTAAAAACTTGGCACAGACACGTGCCGAATACACAGACAAGTGTAGCATTTTTTAGCCGCATTAAACGTAAATTGATTGATTAGAACTACTTTGTTCTTCTTAATAAGGCTGTAAAAATCCGCTGCTGCACGTGGGTCTTTCTCGTTGTAGAGTAAATTTTCCATTATCGTCACTATATATATAGATATATGATCTATGTGTCATATCCCACAATATTCTCCTACGATATCCACGGGAGGAGATGCATTGATGGATAATGGCATATGCCGCAATCACACGGCAACTGAAGTATTAAAAAAGAAGTATGGTGGTAGGTGGAGGTTGTATTATGGTGGCCGTATTAGCTCAGGGTTTTTTTTTGTATAGAATAAGTGTAACTAACGAGCACACATTTCACCTGATGGTGAATGGAAACTTTGACTTATAGGCTTCTACAGTTATCATCGATCAGAAACCAAAATGCAAATGCAATGTCCTTGAGGACTAAGATGGAATGCCTGTTTTCCTGAAAATGGGGTCTCCGGTTCTCCACTCTTACTATACGAAATACAGCTGCATTAAGTTGCTATTTTATGCTAGTATTCCGTGAGAGCATGGTCCTTCCCCGGTCGAGCCGACCCATTCATGTTCGCATGTGTACGTATACGCGGTTTAAGCACTTGCTGTAAAATTCACTATACGAGAGTACGCAGTGCGAAGGAAAACATCGTGAGAAAACATTTATGTCTGAGAAATTGAAAAATATTTCGCAGGCACGTAAAGTCAAAATTCAAGACAATTTTTTGCTCTAAGACCCTCCCAGTAATGAGCGAAGGCCTGTGCTCAGCTGTGAGACGTATACCTATATGCTGTAAGTTTATTTTGAAGATTCATACCTATTATACATTTATTACAAAAATTACGTCCTGCACTAGCTGTAGCATCGAGAAGGTCATGTTTAAATGTAAATTCCAGTAGGTACTGGCTGTCCCCCATAAGAATTACAAATACATCGATATGCTTTTATTAACAACAATAAAAATTTATTACGTTCAAAAGCAATAAACCAATCAATTTTGAATTATGAATTCAACGTAGCACCTCTTTGAAGCACCGTCTCATACTCTATGCAATATGCAACATGGTCTATGGACCTATTTCTTTTTAATTTCTTTACAATGCCGCCGGTCATGCATTCGGGGAATAATCGACCGTGATCACGGAGTGCATTACGAAATTACATGTCAATGTTGTTATTCATTGTTTCATATATATAATTATTACAATTTCATTGTCCTTTTATATCCATTAATCATTCCATGATTCTAAGAAAGTTGTCGCGAAACTACATTATATTAATGCTATTAGAACATTCATAATCCGATTTTTATTCAAGCAGAAGCTAAAATGTATTGAACAATTTATCTCCTATACATTGTACATTGTCACAAAATTCTGTATAATTTATACAAATTCTCAAATGAAGCAATCATTTCTGAGCTCCTCAGTAAGGCTTAACTCAAAAGTCCTCTTCAAACAAAGCAAAAAAATTAAAACAAAAAAAACCATCTTATGGTTTACCAAAATGCAAAAACGTTTTTTCCTATAAGAAAATACAATTCGATCGGGCTATAAACAGGTAATAGGCACCGCTCTCCTCATAACCTTCTAGCCTTCTCTTTTAGAGGATTATGGAAAAGTAAAATCTCACAGCGCACGCTGCTTTAATGCAAGCTAATTTTAATATTTGAATGCGATGTTTTTTGTAATGTATCTCAAAGTTTTCCTTCACTGATGTGCTCTTGACAGTTAAGCAAATACAACTGTGATTAATTATTTCTGATATTTAACTCTAATTACTAACGTACGATGAGATAAAATTTTTCTAGAACCGCTTTCACAAACAGTAGCAACAAATCACTACATACTTAAAGTTATTTAAAGTTTGCCATCAAAAACAGCCTACAGCTGGTCTATCGTTAGTCGCGATGAAATGGTCTAAAAATCACTAGAACGGACCTTAGGGGATGTTTTTTCATCATCTGGTGGATATCTCACGCTTTTGGGCTTAGATAGTAGACCCTTTTCTACGTAAGAGTCTGCCTAGGTAAAGAACACTCTGTTAACAATTCTGCAAAGTAGTAGTGTATAAAAAGTTATCAGATCTCATGTAGAGCCAAGCTTCTATCTCTACACGCTATAAATCTACAAGCCCTAACTTCACAAACTCTACACATTAGTCAAAATATGTGGCTTGGCCGTTTCGTTACTACCAGTAAGGTGGACTACTGCTATATATGCTACTACTACCATTATATGCTACTACTGCTATTAAGTTGATACCTCTTCTTTTTTATTTTTCTTCAATGGAACTATAATATAACAGAAAAGCAATGAACTGTGAATACATTTTTCACCTTACGCCCATGTGACGGTAGCGAAACGGCCAAGCCACATTTTTTGACAGAAGAGTTATGAAGCTTAGAGTTTATGAAGTTAGAGCTTGTAGAGTTAGGGCGTGTAGGCGTTAGAGTTAGAAGCTTGGCTCTACATGAGATCTGATAACTTTTTAGCCATGTAGTCTCATTTTGGCAACATTTTACATGAAAATATTTTTGGTGGGATATAATACTCTAGAAACTGATAAACTTTTATTTTAAACTTTTGACATTGTGTTACAAAAAATCTTCTTCAGGGTCAACTAGTGAGATCCGGTGAGCAGAACATTATCAACCCTCATTCAATGTTGTAATTGATATTATGTTTATGAGTAGGTAATATGTAGAGCAAATGAAATACAGGTTATGCGCCGTTCTTCAACGGTAATGTTAAATATAAAATAAAGAACATATCGAAAAAAACATAACAGCGCACCTGTAGGCTAAGCTCTTGAAATACGCAGCATGTATACTGTCTGGTTGACTGTAAGCTCATTCGCTATATATTCTTTGCAATTTGTAAGAAACTAAAAAGGAGTGCTGTAGTTTTGATCGCATGATACAGTACTGATACATTAAACCCTAAACTTCTTGTAAACTTTAAATTCAACATTATAGACCAATAAAAATCTTCTACTAGATCTGGACTTCTCCAGTTGCAGGGGATCACGTTTTGTAGGCGGATTTACAATCGTATTATTTGCACCTGCAGACGTAAACGTCATGGCTATACTGCCATCTATCGGAAGTCAAGAGATTTTTCTGGAATTTCCTATAGTTGTCTACAACCTCTGGAACGAAAAGTAATGATGGATTTTCTTACGCAGCCACCGCACTGTTACATTGAAGAACGTAAATATTTTATTATTTGACGTACTGACCAAACAACAATCGTCGACAGTTCGACATTATTAAATGTCAATCAGGTAGGCAAATGAATAGGACCAGTTTAAAATGAGCCACATATAGTTGCCATTTAGGTTTAAGGAGACCCTATCATAAAGCTTACTAACTTATTCACAAGGGCTCATCATATAGCGATCTATTTGAAATGATCAGCGAGTCCTTATAACGATGTTATGCTAATACAATAATTGGAATCGTTGGTCCGTCGGTCGGTGCGTCAAAGTGCAGTACTCCACCGATCGATAAGAGCCGATTAAACGTGATTTTGTTTTATGAACGTACGTTTCTTTCCAATTCGTATTCGTGGAACGGTGTACGAGAAACTTTATATTGATATCTTCTGTCTTTTGTCGCAGCCTTATAAACTATTAGAAAGGTTTCACGTCCTATTTTAAGTAGATTACTTTACGCATACAAATAAAAAAAGGAATTCGACCGCATTCATTGAATGCATAGAAGTAAATTTATCTTTTCGTTAATGTTACTGACAATATAGAAAAAAAGTTGCTACTGAAATAAAATATTTCTTTATAAAAGTAAAGTAATGTAAAGTTACAGCATTTTTACGTCCCACTGTTGAGTACAGCCCTCCTGTCATTCTGAGAGGGTTGTATTTTTTATGTCTTTGGAGGATTAACAGCTATGACTTACTTCCACTTGACAGAGGGATTTGTAATTGAAGTCGAAGATATTTATTTATTCATGTATTATATATGTATGGTACAGGATTGATTCCTACTATATTGGGAATATTTCTCGAAAGAGAATCAAAGGAAACGTTTTAAACGGCTAACTCTAAACTTTTAAGTTTGTGTTTATGAAGCTCATACAAAGTGAAGAGTTATCCAATGAAAAATTAATTCTGGATCGTACAAAACAAAACCACTTACAATAACTTACTAATATTAAATAGGCCCGAAAACAATAAAATTAAATTTTATTACTTTACACCTGCAAACACAAAAATAGCCAAATTCTCTTAAACCCAACAGGTTTTTCGAATGGCGTCCAGGAAACGAACTTTTTATTTTTAATTTCTTTTTTAATTGCGGTCCCTTCAATGACGTTCGGAATTATGCCTCGTGCGTTGCGGCGGTGAAATAAAGGAGCAAGATGGCGTGCACTGCATCGGTAATGCACTCGCAGGCGACGTCAGCTTTAATTGATTTGTCTATCCTTTATTTTTTGTATTGGTACGGTGCGTAGCCACTGTTCACGTCATACAAGGTTTTCCGCCAGAATCAAATAGTGAGAACCATTAGGTTGTAAATGATATGCAGAATATTTATTTCCGTTGTACTTTATAATTATTGTTATAATGTTGCACAATTGCATGCATAGCACAGAAAGTAAAGGCGTTTTCGTCTCTGTTTTTAAGAATTTTTATATTCAGTTCTATAAAAACTTTAAATAGCTCTGCAAAGCGTACTGCGAGTATATTACAATTGGATATATTATCTTCTGCTGTTTTATAAAAACTTTTCCTTTTGTGACCGATCGATGAAAGATTAGAACATTTTTTTCAAACCAATATTTCTAGAATAAAATATAAAATGTTTAATATAAAAATTATAGAGTTGCCGTTACAGTAGTAAGTAGGTAACTTAGTAACTTGTAGGTCACTGCTGGACATAGGTCTCCCCCCAAAGATTGCCTCTTAGAGGGATGTTTTCAAGAGTTGCCACGCTTGGCAAGCGGGTTGGGTTGGCAATATAAAATTACATAAAATAAATAAATTTCACAGCTTATTCAGTCAATCTTTCAGTAACTATTTGTTGGAAAAAAAATTAAATTCTTTAGTGCAAATAAAACAAATCTGGGCTACTGTTTGAGACTATTTTAAATATATATCATACAAATTATGCTTGTATCTATTTACTTACTTTATTTTGAAAAAATGCAATTGTTATAATATTCTCGGCCCATAATAATGTCCTCCAGACCGAAGTCCGGTCATGACAACCTGCTTCAACGGAGACAAGCCATCGGCGCAGGGCAGGATTATACTGCCCAAGTGTATACATAAGTGCACTCTATTCCCTCACTCTCATAATCCGATTGGACGATAAACCGACACGACCAGATTAGATTAGGCGCAGGACCAACGGCTTTACGTGCTTTCCGAGGCACGGGGGTGAGACACCGCCAACTTCCTGACTCCGGGCAGCTACTGAGAGTTTCTTAACGGAAACTCAATAATTGGTTTTTTGCCCCGATCTGGGATTCGAACCCAAGACCTCATGATCAGCAGGAGCACTACTATAACCATTAGGTCAACGAGGCAGTCTCGGCCCATACAGCTAAAGAAGCCATTTAAACAAGTACATATACAACATACATTGGTATACAAGATTACTTAATATTCATTTTTTTCTTCATTGGTCTGTAAAAGTCTACTGCTCTACGCAGGTTTTCCTACTACAGAAAGAATTTGCCCTAATCACAACCTACCATCACCATTTAGTAGACCTCTGTAACTTGTCCACATCGCTGATCAATGTATTTTGCATCTGGCGTATTTATGATCTTTCTGACATTCACCATAGTCGCAAAGTAGTACATTTACGTGAAGTACAAGGGTCGTACTTGACTTATACGTCGCCTCCACCAAAATCAATTAAATGATTAATAATATAATGTTATTAATACTTGTGATTGTTAAAACTCTATCTTCATTTGTATATGATTTACATTTGATTTAATTATAAAAGAAAACACGTTATATTATCAATTCTACATGTATCCATTGAGTTATATGTACTACGTACTAGAGAAGCTATTCCAAACAAAAAATGTGCACTACTCTGTATCTGCACATGCGCGGGAAACAGTAGAGTCACGGTAATTTTATATAGATAATATTACCGTGGTAGAGTCGCGCATGCGCAGTTGATATAAACCCCCTAAAATTGTCATAATAAATAATTGTTTATTTAGATTGTATTGTTAATCGAGTACATTTTTTAAAATTTTCGTTTATTTTGCATATGTGCTAATTTAATATAAAATTATTATTATCGGCCCTCCGCACTGCATGAATATCGAAGCCATAATAACAGGTGTATGGATTGCAGTACAGTTCAGTTGAACATAGTAAGTTAGTGAGTGTTCGAAATGCAAAATTTTGTGCGTAGTACAATACGTATGTTGATGCATGTATCAGGGTATATAGTCATATAAAATCTTTTGTCTTTTAACACCTTGCCATTTGTAACGCTTACAATACCTTCCTCTATTAAAATAATGAGTTGTGGACAACCAGGAGAACATCGTCTTTGAGAAATTTGCCACACACAGTTTAAAGCATCAGGAAGTTACTTCAGCAACGGTGTTAATAAGTCGTTAAAATGAGGAATGGTGTGTCCACGCCCAAATACCGATCTGACGCTAAGTTATCGATGCACTGTAAAAATAATACAACGTAATAGATTATTTAGTAACCGCGGCTTGCACGCCGTCACGAATGTACCATCGACAGAAAATTTAAGCTTAAAAACTTATGTCATGCAATGTCTATTTTAATCAAGTTAAATTAACAACCACGAAAATAATCCTTGATATTTAATGTTGTTGTGATGTTGTCATGTTTTATAAGAAATTATGCACGTTCTGTAGACAATTATGCTACTATAGACAATTATACAAAGAAAATATTATATAGTAGTAGTGATATATTTGAAACTATTTATAACCACTTTATCCAGGGTGAGCGCGGTTTATTAGTTGTACAAAATGATAAATAAATTAGTAAATGTTGGTTGTCCAGTTTGAAGGCCCACAGCTGTAGCGCCATTTCTGGTAAACAGAGATTTTGATTAAGATTAAGAGATTCTATAGACAGCTGCACACAACGGCTTTAAAACCATACTTTAGTATGTGTGGGTAACGAGCCAAGAGCAAATCTCATTCGGCGTTATTTTGAAACCTGCCAGCTTCTTATTTAAGGCTTTCCAACGTCCTTAAGTAACAAGTTGGTAGGTGAGGATAGAATTACAACAAAGAAGAACAAAGAGGGTGTAGAATCGATACTCAAAGTCTGCAAGGAGCTTTTTTTGCTTATAACTACCTCCAGCTAAGAGGGCTGTGCGAGTAAGACGATAACACCCTTTTGAAGAACTACACTGATTTCTCTTCAGAATTGCGTCTACATGCTGTTTACTACTGACATTAAGGGCATTGTCTTGATTGCAAATTGCATGATTGCTTGTCTCCCGACCAAGCAGGTTTGGACGTTCGAAGAATATCATGAAAGTGGACAAGACAAAGAACGTATCCGCGGTCCAAGAATTACTCTACGATTGTTAAGAAACTACGCTTACATGAATTGAAGAATATTTTTACATATTAATGATTTCTTATATTTACGCGAATATTATACATTGATTAAAACTACTTTTACAGATTTTATGGCATTTAATTTCTTGATTTTTAATTCCCGAAGTTTCGGGTGCTTTCCAGCACCCACAGGAGACTGAGGTGACTAGCATCCCGATGTCAGTGTGAACACGAAGTACCTTCAGCTTTTTAATTATTATTTATGGTCTGTTCTACTCTAAATGAACCTAACGTGTCTTGAAATCTTGCAGAGGTATGCTTGGGTTTAGCTTTAATTCTACTGATGACAGGATCCCAAGCAGGCAGTAGTAGCCAGCCTCGTTCTCTATTGAAATTAGGATGTTTTTTTTAATTTCAATAGTCTCGATCAAATCGATGTTCTTTCGCGAGGATTTGTGGTCTATCAAATCTGATGTAATGGCGTGGACCGTCTAGGTATGATTACAAACTGCAAACTTTCCGGAACGTTGGTGCTTCACGTCAGCTATATGTTCTTTTACGCGGGTTCTAATTGATCTCTTTGTTTGCCATATATATGAGATACCACATTCACTATCAAACTTGTACACTTTTGCATCTTATAGAGGAATATGACACTTGACGGATGGTAGGAACTGACTGATCTTCTTCGGCGGCTTGTAGAATGTTCTAATAGAAGCTCGCTTCAAGATATAGCCAATCTTGTCTGTAACACCTCTGACATATGGTAGTACAGCAGGCACACGCTCGACTGTGGCCGGCTTCACTCGGTCACTGTGACGTAGGCGCGGGACCCGAAGCTTGTTGTCGTGCAGAACTTGCTTGACGTGCTGAAGCTCGGTGGCCAGGTGTTTGCTGTCACAGATCCCTCGTGCTCTCTGTAACAAAGATTTGCCAATGTTAGCTAACTGTGAAAGATGATGGTGAGATTCACCGTTTAAATATCGGTTTGTATGGGTCTTTTTCTATACAGTGTGACCTATGGTGTTGTTAGGATTTCGGATGACTAACACATCTAGGAAAGTTAAGGAATTATTTGCGTATATACTAGAGACTAGAGACAAGTCGCTACGACGACTTCAGGATGCGCCTCGCGGCGTCTCGCTGCGTCTCACGGTTTTGGCATCTCGAGGCGCAGCGCTATGCCGCGAGCCATTTTCAAATTATCTCAACAGAATGTGTATTTTTTATTAGTAGTATATTATATCTTGTATCCCTACCTTAAAAAGTGCGCGTCGAGTCGCGTCGCGTACCGTCTCGGTGTGAACTGACCCTTACAGGTAATAAAAATTTTCTTTGTGTAATTACGTCTTGCACCTCCAATACCAAACAAAAAATACCAAAAGCATCCTCAGCATTATCCCGTATATAGAAAATTATGTATGTTGTCAACACTGAAAAGAAAGGGTGACATTTTGTAAAACCTAACTTATTTTTAAAAGTTCTAATAAAAAGCTTTTGAATATTTTTTTTCTATGCGTGGTCTAATAATATGCTGCCGGCTTGAAATAAAAATATAAGACACCACATTATATGCTTCTATTAAAAACGCTAATATATAACGGAACTTTATGATGGATGCCAATAGTTTTAAATATTTAACTAAAATAAGTTGTAAAATTTTACATTTTTATATTATAGAGTTAATATTGTTGTTTGTGTTGACGAAGGTTGAAAAAAATTTTTGTTATTAATATTTATAATTATTTAATTAACTGCAAATGTACGAAAATAAAACAGATCATATAATATTTATACAAATGATTTCTTTGCAATCAGTAGTCCTCAAGCGCCAGCGTCCGGTCCCTTCTCAACAGCGTGAACAAATCTCTTTATTATGCTAATAATCAATACCCACGTCCATTGTCTCTTTTAAAACGGATATTGTTTACCATACATTAATTGCTTAGTTTTAAAAACTATTATAACTTAATTTTCGATTTCGATTTTTTAAATGAACTCAATATTGCTATTGCCTTTCATAAAGTAAAAATATTAAATGATTTGCCTTTCCAACTGGATCATTTTTAGCTTTTACTGTGTCATTTTATAATTTTTTCTTATTTATTTAAAAATCTTTATTGCACATAAAGTGTACATTGGCGGACTTAATGACTTCAGACATTCTCTACCAGTCAATCACGAGCTAAGCAGCGAAACTTAAGTAGGTGTCATAAAAAACATAAAAATATGTACAAATATACTTATAAATACATATATTACAACAAATAACCTAAATAATATATTCTCTCACCTGATATATAGCATTCGCTATTTTAATAATACATAGTACACACATTTTAAGCATACTAACAACTTTTTATTTACTTACAAACTTACATATGTAATTTATATCAACCCATACATAAAGTTAAAGCTATATACGTCCCACTACTGGGCACAGGTCTCCTTTCATTTCTGAGAGGATTTTATGCCCCAATGCGTGTTGGCGAAGTTTTTTACTTTTATATGATAGAGTGACAAACAGCACACAGTCCACCTGATGGTAAGTGGTTGCTGTGGCTGTGGTCCATAGACACCTACATCTATCCCCGATTACGAATCAAAATGAAGACGCGTTGTCACCAGGGGGACTAAGATAGAATTCCTCATTTCCAGTATAACGGGTATCCGGTTCTCCACACTCACCATACGAAACACAGCAGCATTAAGCTACTATTTTACGCAGGTATTCTGTGAGAGCGTGGTCCTTCCCCGGTCGAGCTTACCCATTCGTGCTACAACCATAATTCTAATATAACTGCAGCGTGGCTCTACCACGTATAGTTCACATGTCTTCGAAACATTATTTTTCTTATTTCTCAGACATGCAGGTTTCCTCACGATGTTTTCCTATACCGTCTGTAGTAAATCAGCACTTAAAATTGGAATTAACATTTCATGGGTGCCGGCGGGAATCGAACACAGGTTGCTCGCGTACTGTGAGATTTAAAGCGGGCGCTTAGCCCCTGAGGTATCACGGAAATACCATAGATAAACAGAAACATTTAAGAAAATTAACCACTGGAAGAAAAAAGGTAATGATTAGACACCATTATCTTAAAGGCAGCAACAGAAGTCAGTTTCCTAATATTTTGAGGTAATTTATTTCTATGCCTTATGCCTTCAGAAACACAAAAAGTGTAGTTCCCTCGGAGAAACCCAAATACTGAAACTTGCATTTCAGGGATTAATGTGTGCATCGATCGTAAGGAATTGAAAATAGTGTGCGAAGAATTCTTATGCACCTACGCTGATTCTTAGGGAGCTACTTAAGCTTAGAATGATATAAGGATACATGAAAATAAAACGGATGCAGTTATTGAACAGACGATCCAATTTGCACAGAAGTACTTGACCATCAGGGTAACACACTCAGATCATATAAACAACAGGAGATATGGCAAGGAGGCGTGGCACTTGCGAACGCATCTGGCCGCAAAGCGGCCTGATGCCAGTTTCGGTAATTAGTCGAATGTCAACTTGTGACGTCTTCACTGCTCGTGATTTTTGACAAAATGCCGCGTTGTTCAGTGATTGTTTGCAAAAATAACAGCTGTATTGTGAATTACATGAAAGATGGCATCTCGTTTCACACGTAAGTACTAAAATATTAATGTTTTTCTTATTCAATTTATTAAAACATTACTTCGTGGTACTTGAAACACGATGAAAAACCAAATCAAATGTTTTCATTAGGAACAAAAACCGTTGCTTGCTAAGTACAAATCGACCTGTGAATCAGCTGGTCTAATAGCGCAATGGATAAGTATTTTACTGATACTCTCACTCACACGATAGTTTCGTGAAGCAGCCGCTGCCGGCTTTTGTGAGTGAATGATAGCGACGGATGTTTTTGTGTGAATAAGTTTTGTACGGTGCATTGTAAATTCACGCTGTGTATGATGAGATAAGGTTTATAATTGGTTGTGTAGTATGTTCTGATTTATAAAATGCGAGTGTGTGCGCGATTGTGTATCTATTGCTTTTATTATGTAGTAGTTGGCGCGTGGTAGGGGCCAACTGGAGACACCGGGTTCCGATACATTTTCAACTACTGAGCATATCTCCTGTTGTTTATATGATCTGAGGTAACACACATCAGTATAATTAATGACTGGTGAAATAAATTTTGCACCAACCATAGCTCTGTTGGACGGAATTTTTTTAAACGATAAAATCATGGTGATTGTTACACTACAGCTTACCTCAGCCACCTGAGATTGCCAACTTACATTAGCATCGATATAAACCCAAAGTCTTTAACTTTATGTCTAAGAGGAATAACTGTGTTGTTGTAAACAATAGCCTCCAGTGAATTAAAATCTAGTTTAGCTAGACGACGATGGCTACTGACAGTTACAGCTTGACATTTAGCGGGAATACAGCAATGTTATAAATTTATCACCAGTCTTTACACTGAAGATCTAGATTTAAAACGTCGGTCGCAGAATCAACCTCTGCTGAATCAATTTGAGCTTACAGCTGTAAATTATCAGCATACAGAATGTAGAAGTATTTACATTTATGAGCTTGTTGTCCGCAAGTGAAGTCTTTCAAGTCTTGCAGTGTCTAAATCCATAGAAACCGATATTTTAATTGTGAATTTCACCATCATCTATCACAGTTAGCTACCATTGGAAAATCTGTGGAAAATGTTTCAGAGAGAACAAGGGATCTATGACAGAAAACATCTGGCCGCCGAGCTTCAGCACGTCAAGCAAGAATTGCAAGACTACGAGCTTCGGGTCCCACGCCTACGTCCCAGTGACTGAGTGAAGCTGGCCAGGCCGCACTGCTGTACTAGCATATATCAGAGGAGTCACAGAAAAGGTTGGTTACATCTTAAAGTGAGCTTCCATTAAAAGATGGTTAGCAACCGGGTTTGATCACAGCCGGTACCAGTGAAATTGTTGACTGCAATTTTAATTGCTGATTTACCACGTGTTCGGCACTGTAGGAAAACATTGTGAGGAAACCAACCTGAGAAGTGAGAAATTAAAAAAATATTTCGAAAACAAGTTCGCCAACACGCATTAGAGCAGCACGGCCAACACTCCTTGCTCCAAAGCCCTCTCAGAAATGAGGCCTGTGCCCAGCAGTGGGACGTATATACGCTGTAACTTTTAACTTTAACCCTATCATACCATAACTGACATTTTCCTTTCTGAATAATGTAAGAAATTTCATAAGATGTACAATAAACATTATAAAGAGAACATGGTTAACGACACTTATTAAAATTAGATTTGATTCGGTCTCTCCATATCGACTTTCCGTTAGTTGCTCGTAATTACACAGTATACTTATGTTTTGTTCAGAAGCTGACGTACGTACATATACAGAAGTAATAGAATTGACCAGTAGATACCTTAAAATGTGAAGTAACATCAAAATTTCAACTTTAAAAATATCTAACCCATTACAAAAATATACAGATTTCAGATAAAAATAAAACATAACATTCTGGGTACTCATAAAGTGACGTTATAGTCTATCACCGGAGTGACGTTATAGCAAGCGCCAAACCTGCCTCGTTGGTCTAGTTATCGTAATAACGGTTGCTGAATATGAGGTCGCGGGTTCTAATGCCGAGTCAGTTTCAAAAATCATTTACTGGGTTTTTCTGTCTGTCCAAAAATTCTCAGCAGCAGCCCAGAGTCAGGAAGTTGGCGGTGGCTCAGAGAGCCGTTGGTCCTACGCCTGATATCTTTCCAGTCGTGTAGAGAGAGAGAGGGACAGTCCGTCTCACTGGACTATGAGGGTGAGGGAATAGAGAGTGCACCTGTGCTTGCGCATACACTAGGGCAAGCATGGTCAGGGTACACGGTCGATATCTGCAGGCAAATTTGTTGTACCAAACGTAAATAACTACTTCGGGGATAGAGCTTTAAAGAAACGACTACCGTACTTTTTCAATAGTTTACCTGAGGACATTCGACGTGAACCAGTAAAAAACATATTTAAAAATAAATTAAAGAAATATTTATTGGCAAGTATCAGTGCTTAACATTAATATTATGTATTATGTAAATGAGACTTAAATGTTCCTGCAGACAAACTGTGTAAGCAGTTTTGCGGTAATATTTATATTTTAAAACCAAATTTTGTATTTTTAATAATAAATTTTAAAAAAAGTGTAATCCTATACTGCGTGGATGGTTAGTCTCCGTTGAAACCGATTCTAGGCTATGTTTAAAATATTTTGTATCTATGATTTAAACTATACAAATTATTTACTAGCTTTATTGGTCTATTGTGCCAATGTTAGGCTTATCGCTAAACAGTGACAGTAACATTATTTATAATTGTATTACATACAGTGATTTTTTTTCATAACTATTTAAAATAAAGACAATACGCGTGTTAGAGTCATGTTGCATCTATATTACGGTAGTAGCAGGAATGGGTCGGCTAGGACGGGAAAGGATCACGCTCCCACAGAATACCAGCGTAAATAGCAGCTCAAAGCTGCTGTGTTTCTTTTGATGAGTATAGGGAATCGGAGACCCTTTTTTACCGGATTCGGGGCACTCCATCTTAGTCCTCCGGGATGACAACGCATCCGCATTTTGATTCTTAATCGAGGAAGGATATATATAGATGTCTATGTGTCACAGCATCCACTTACCATCAGGTGGGCTGTGCGCTCGCTTTTCGAAAGCTTGTCTTTTGAGATCTTTATATATCTTCGAAATTCTGTGTCCCTCAGATATGCAGTTTTCTCGTGACGTTTCTATTCACTACAAAACACATGGTAGATCTGCAATTTCAATTGCAAGTAACAACTTTATTGATTCCGGCGGGGATCGAACCCAGTTTGCTAGCGTACTTACGGCGAGCGCTACGCCAAAGGTCGTTTTATTATTATCAACATCATCATTACATCATCAACATAACAGCCCATTACAAGTTCACTGCTGAAGTTTAATAAGGCTGAGCACCATTTGGCAAACTAGTCAAGCCTTTTCGACACCCATATGCCCCAAATTCCGACAGCAAAATATTTGACCAGATTTGAATCACATCACATATGGTGCCAAAACGTGGACATTAAGTCTACGTTTATTTTACAACCTTGGCGTCGAGTAAAAGATTATTGAGCAACGGAAAAATTTATACTTGGGGTTTTCCAGAAATATAATTTTTGTTACGAAGGAATCTACAAGGAAACTAAACACACCGCCTTTCGTAGTTGCTAGATGAAATTATTGCTACTTAAAAACAAATATAATAAGAATAAGGTCAACCTGACAAATAACAGGATACTAATTAATAAACAGTAAATTAATTAGCGCCAAAACCCATTGTTATATCAGATTAGACTGTAGACAATAATGTCTGCCAGCAATGGCGCGAACAGTCTCAAAATGGCTGACAATTACCAGCCGGTTGCGTTCCGAATACGATCACAAATCGATTGTATGCAAAAATAAAACAATATGTGCATTAGTTGATTGGTGTCGCGAATGTGCCGAATGCGAATTGCGTCATTATCTATCGATTAGTAATCATTTATCAAGAAATAATTTAAGTGTTAACGGATACCAGACTTTTAATGGTGTCCCATGAAGGTAATGAAGACAACGTCATCCTGTCTATGTGCGCGATTACACGTAGTTTGGTACAGTTGACACAAATCTATGACGCAGAAAAAAGAAACACCATAGAAAATCAAAAGTGTGAATTAATTGTAAACTGTTTTGACATTATTATGTTTGCAGCACGAATGGGTCAGCTCGACAAGGAAAGGATCACGCTTTCGCAGAACCGTGAAATAGTAGCATAATGTTGCTAGTTCGAATGGTGAATATAGGCGTTCGGAGATAACGAAGTTTGAAGTGTTTCTTAATCTAGGATAAATGCAGACTTTATAAGCCAAAGTATCTATTTACGTGGTAGTCAAAACTTTTTTAAAAATCTTTAATTTCTAGAAATCCACTCCCGCATGGTAGTAGTATAATCAAATCTACCAAGATAATAATCTGTATACACCTACGTTATTTAGTGGAGTCTTAGTAAGGCCTATATCTAGTAACTAATTTGATGAAGGCCGATCGAGAAAAAGGAGAATTAACTAAACTACTTGTCTCCGTAATTGTATTAAAAGGACACCAATTTTAAAACGATACCATGTGAATGGTATTAACATTGTAACAATTTAGACAATTGGAATTAGAGGTTTTTGATTACACACTAACTGTTCATGCCAGTACTGCTTTTAAATTATTAAAAACAGTAGGTACTGGCGTGAACAGTTAGTGTGTAATCAAAAATCAATTATGGTACAAAATAAATCTCATGGTTAGTTCGAAACTCTGAAGAAACCGCTTTCTTGGATAAATTTTGTGTTTGATTTGGTTTTTTATGCAATGTATGGCCCATTATCACAGAGTACATTTTAAATTTGATACTAATTGATTTAAAGGTCGTGTTTTGCAATCGATACGATAACTCAAAATCATACGTGACGTGAAAGATTTCAGATGAAGAAGAGCGATGAATAGTTGATAATATAAATGTACATTCTTATAGCAAAAAGCAAAAGGGAAAGTTAAGTTTCCCTGCTGTTTTTATTTTCTTTATTTTTTAACAGAAAACATCTAAATTCAGCACAAAAGAATGTTTTGACGGTTTGGTAACAAAATGGCTTAGTTTTTGACTGCGGTGCTGTACTCTGCAGTTGCTACTCCCATACGAAACAACCATTTGTTTGATCGACCAATAATTGTCTTGGTACTAGACAAATACCATAAAATCTTACGACTACCGATTGATGACGTCATAACCATCTCGTTTAAGTCAGATGTAGAATACCCAGACCGGCAAAGTCAAACGTGCGAAATGTCTACACTGTGTGCAAATTTTCCCTACAACGGGAAAGGCTGCCGGCGGTGGACTTTTACCTATACAGATAAAATAAAAAGGCCTTCCACTATAAATTTATAACCTAATGAAGTGAAATGTAAAAATGCAGGCTTGTTTATAATAAAAATATTTAATTTACAAAAAAAAATATTCATTTAACTTTCCACTTTGTCTCTATCCATTGGTTAATCTATGTTTCTTAAATACCTCGTACCTCGATCAAGAGGCGCCACACGTGCGACGCCTTGTTTCTAATGAACTGGCAATATATTAACAGATACAAAACTTGTCGTACCTTAATTGTAGTATTTGCCCTATTTATATTCAATATCCTGGATTAGATTATAATATTATAAAGAGGTAAAGTTGTTTACATGAACAAACAACCTTTTGTTTGTAGAATAGTATCTGGAACTGCAGTTCAGATTTTGAAATGTCTTTTACCGACAAAAAACTATAGTATTCCCGAGTGACAGAGGCTATCTTTTATTGTTATCAAACAGAATTTAGTCAAGCCAATTGATTCTTTTTAACTGCGCTCGTCAACCAGCCTGAATGGTGTCTATGCATGGTATATATCTTTTAAGTAGTGCACGTTGCCTGGCTGGTACATTCTCGAAAATGATGGTGTGGACATAGTCTCAAAAAATCATAACATCGCGACACAATCACAAGCAAGATTTTATTACGTAAATCATTTCAAATTATGGTAACCCAGCGGACCACGATAATGTACTCAAATCAGGGACAGACTTTTAAAGAATTTTAGAAAAAAATGTACTTACTAATATTAATTTACGCTAGTATTTAAGTAAATGAAATATTGTACTGCGTTATCCTTACTTTAGAAGTAGGATGTTCGTAGTGATTTTTTATATGACGATACGAAATTCAACACTACGTAGCTAAAGGGACAAGTGGAATTTGTATGGGAGGATAATTTCGTCCCTTAGCAAACCAAACTAATTCCTATTTATAATCAAAGTATGAAATACTTAAGATGAAAACAATGTTCTTTGTTCATCATATACAAAATAAGTAACAATATTTAAAAAAATATTTGTTATTTAACTGAAATCTTGGTCGAAGAGTCAAGGACAATTTTTGACGAAGAAAAGTTGATCCACCCATAAAAATAAAATAATTCAATGATATATCCTATGAGGTCAGTTGTATGTTCAAGGTTTTTATGCACCTCAGTGACGACGATAGCTCAGGGGCTAGGCGCTTGTCGTAATTTCACGGTAGACGAGCAGCCCAGGTTAAAACCCTACCAGCACCAATTAAATTGTTGATTGCAATTTTAAGTGCTGAATTAGCACGTACATGGCGGTAAAGAAGAAAACATTGTAAGGAAACCTTTACGTCTGAGGTATAAAACATTTCTCGGACGTGTGATGAATACCAATAAACAGGGAGGCAAACTCTTTTTAGACCGGGAGCTGGTGACAGGTGACGTTCCATGATTTTGTCGTGCATGCCTTTTTAAGGCTTGATAACTAACTCTAAAATATCAAAGATTGTCAGGGCTTTAGCCCCCCCCCCCGCGCATCCTCTTCATAAGGAAAAGCGCTTTTCTTTGTGTTGCGAATTTTCGTGTTTTTCCGTGATCGTATACTGTGTGCCATTGTAGTATACGGAAGTTCAAGCATATTGAAGCTCTAATAATTGATGGCATGCACCCCGCAGCGGCTCAAGATGATCAAAGGGTTCTGAAAACCGGTCACCAGCTCCCGGTCTATTTGCTTTAAAACACTGTAGTAATAGAAGACTTATGTCCAGTTGATTAAAACTACTTTTACGGATTTTATCGCGTTTATTTTTACTTCTTATTTTTAATTCCCGACGTTTCGGGCGCTTTCCAGCACCCATGGTCACGGGGGACTGAGATGACTGACGTCCCGATGTCATTGTTAAACCCGGAGTACCTTCAGCTTTTTTAATTATTGTTTATGGTCCGATCTATGCAAAATGAACTGACTATGTCTTGAGGTCTTGCAGTGGTATGCTTGGGTTTAGTTTTAATTTTATTGATTATAGGATCCCAAGCAGGTGGTAGTACCCAGCCTCCTTCTCTATTGAAATTAGGATGTTTTTTAATTTCAATAGCCTCACGTATCATCCTTGGTAGGAATCGGTGTTCTTTCGCGAGGATTTGTGGTCTATCAAATCTGATGTAATGGTTGGGGCCGGTTAGGATATGATCACAAACTGCAGACTTCCCGGAACGTTGATGCTTCACATCAGCTATATGTTCTTTTACGCGGGTCCTAATTGATCTTTTGGTTTGTCCTATATAAGGATCTACAAGCGGTACGTAGACGATACTTTCACAATTTTACCATCAGACAAAGTAACTGCATTTTTAGAACATCTTAATTCCATAAACTCTAAAATTCAATTTACTATGGAGTTAGAGGCAAATAATTCCTTACCTTTCCTAGATGTGTTAGTCATCCGAAATCCTAATAGCACCATTGGTCACACTGTGTATAGGAAAAAGACCCATACAAACCGATATTTAAACGGTGAATCTCACCACCATCCGTAAACTAGTTAACACTAAAAGTAGTTTTAATCATGTGTAGTGTTCGCGTAAATATAAGAAATCATTACTTATGTCCAGTATTGAGACGGGCTGCTCTTTAAACCGTTGTATTGTCCTACACACTTATATTTATTTAGCTATGACACAAATTTATTGTCGCAATGTAACCTGTAGTCTGTGCAACGCACGTTGCGTCGAATAATGAGGAATGTCTATATACCGTGCGGTTGCAGTGTAAAAATATTCACTAACCTATATCATCCCGTGGGTGTCGTAAGAGGTGATAGAGGGAATCAAATCAGAAGATGGGTAGCAGCGTCTACATAATAAAGACTAAAAATAAATAACTGCGGTTGCCAACCCGTTTGCCAAGCGTGGCAACTGTGGCAAAAATATTCCCCCTGTGAGGCAATCCATGGGGGAGGCCTATGTTAAGCAGTGGACTTTAATAGGTTGTAACGGTAACGGTAACTTTGGTCTATGGTTCTTTCCAACACTTTTATATCCTATACCTTTACCTAAACGAGCAATTCTTGTATATATATAATCGGAATCTCGGAAACGGCTGCAAGTTTCGGGGGCAATAAATCGATCTAGCTAGGATTTATTTTTAGAAAATGTCCTTTTGTCCGTGTTTTCGGGCAATAAAAAAACTGCTACAATATAAGAAGGTAAATTTTGGCATATCACTAACGATTGTAATAGCTCAGGTGGGATGTCGGTCGGGCGTGATACCAGAGTTCCGTGGTTCGCGTCTTATTTCTGGACCGGCTTTATTCCTTTTTTTTCTAGTTCCCTTCTTTTGTAAGAAAATCTATTATTTCAGGCCCTTTTTTTAGCTTTTTTTTTAGTATTTTTTAAAAATACGAAAATTTTAATAAAACTAATTGCACTCATGATTTTTTATTCCAATAACCAGTTCAGTTTTTTTTATTCTGTCAATAAGATCAAAAAATATTATTTGTGTTTAATCAGTATGTAATTTATAAATGTAATTTCAAAAAAACCGAGCAAAGCTCGGTCATCCGGGTACTACGTAACTTAAGCATAAAATAAACGAAACATCACTTTCAGGCAAAGCAATTAAACTTAATAAAATCTATAAAAACTGAAACTTTAAATTTTTATGTATTTCGTTTTTTTTTCATAAGTCTTGTAACTGATCGGAAAGAAATTAATACACCATACAAAGCATGTATCGATTTAAGTAGTTATAGGCCATAAAACGATCATTGCCTATGTTGTCAATGCACGTCGAATATTAAATTATGTCGTAAAACAACAGGGACGCATCAAGTGGTGGAATTCTAATGGCTCATTCTGGATTTTTTTCCAGATAAATGCTAAATGGAAATAAACTCGAAATAACTGATACGACGGACAAGATCGACGGCAGACAAAACGCATCTCAAAGAAAGCATATTTAAAATCTTTGTGAAAGCTGATTTATTGTTCTCTGACACTGTTACTCACTCGTCATGAGATATCCAAAACTATACACCCGATTAACTTGATATTTGGCGAACTACTAACTAAGAAAGGATTTTGGAAAATCCAAGGTGTTATTACTTGTTTGTAACAGAATTACAGACTTCTTTATAATTGTATAAAAATAATGTAAAATTTTCTGCATAATGATTAAATGATCAACAACTTTTTACACCCATCCCGAAATGCATATTAATTACTTATGAAAATAGATACATAAATAAATAAAATCATTCTTTACAAAGATATATGAAAGGATTGAAGATTACTACATAGATAAGAATGTATGAACATTGTTGGCTTCTTCATACCTGTTTACTTGAGTATATATTTTATAAGGTAAAATTGTAACTATTAGGAGAAAAATAGTCTATATTGTTGTTGTATAGTTGTAAGTTTCTTTCCGTTTCTTCTCATAAGGTCTCCCCGCAGTACGGACTTGTTGAAGCGCTGCCTTGGCTTTTGGGCTTTTTGATGCTTCGTAAAAGTCAATTTGGACTTATTAATTACCTAGACTGCACTAAAAGTATCAGGAATTGAATATTTCCACTGTTCCTCTCATATTAAAATCTTTTTAATTGAAAACTCCTTGGTTTTAAAAATCGAATACCATTTATTTATTTAAAAAAAGATTCTCGGTCTTTTCACAAGGTTTTTTCAAACTTGTTTAGTCGTTGAGAAAATGGAATTGACTCGAGAAAATTCAAGAGCAATGATTTATTATGACTTTTGAAGTGGTTTAACACAAAAACAGTGTGTTGACCGGATGCTTTCCGCATTTGGTGATGAAGCCCCATCCAAATCCACAATTTATCGCTGATTTGCTGAATTTCAACGTGGACGTGTCAAGCTCAGTGATGATCCCCGTCAAGGTCGTCCAAAAACTGCAGTCACCCAAGAAAACGTTGATGCTGTGCATAAGCTGATTGAGGAAGATCGACATGTGACATACCGCGAAATTCAGGCAACTTTAGACATTGACAAGAGTCAAATACAAATAATCTTGCATGAACAATTAGGTGTAAAAAAGTTGTTTTCCCGATGGATACCGCATTCGCTCTGTGAAGAGCAAAAAACGTCAGAACTCTCGAAAGATTCTACGCAGGATCCTCAAATGTTGTATACAACATCGTATCAGGTGACGAATCCTGGATGTACCTACACGTACGAACCCGAAACAAAAAACCAGTCACGAGTTTGGGTGTTCGAAAATGAGTTAAAGCCAACAAAAATTGTCTGTTCACGGAGTGTTGCAAAAAAATGGTGGCCACGTTTGTCTCCAAAACCGGCCATGTTACGACTATTCCTCTTGTGGGACAAAGAAAGATTAATGCAAAATGGTATGCTAGCATTTTTTTGCCAAAGGTCTCACACCGTTCTCACACCGCACACAGAACATAAGAGTTTTTAGAGCAAGAAAACATAGAATTATTAGACCATCCACCGTGCAGCCCCGACCTAAGCCCTAATGATTTCTATACTTTTCCTAAAATAAAGAATAAATTGCGTGGACAGAGATTTTCATCACCTGAAGAAGCTGTGGACGCCTACAAAACGGCCATTTTGGAGACCCCAACTTCCGAATGGATTGGTTGCTTCAATGATTGGTTCCATCGTATGGAAAAATGTGTCAAATTTCGTGGAGAATACTTCGAAAAGCAATAAATACATTTTTAAATAGTAATGTTGTGTCACTTCCCTGATTCCCGAAATTTTCAGTGCCGCCATCGTATTTTATATTAAACCATTTCATATTATCCATCAATGATTTTAGATTCACTAACATTCCCTAAGAAAAATAGTTGCACGAAGGAGGTTATTGTTGTTATGTAAATCTATCATCCTAATTATTATTTCATAATTAAAATTTTACATAAATAACTTCAACTTTTGTTTTTCATTTTACCCATATTGTGACAACCCTATTTGTCTAATAGATCTTTCCTGGAATAAGGCTAGAACAAGGAAGAGAAAAACAGGTGTAGAATTAAATCACCGGTGCGTTACTAAGAACACATTAACTAGATACCAGAAGGCCGTTTTAACTTTAATGAAATTTACTTTATTTGAATTATAACTTTTTTTCGATCTCTACCTTGGGATATTAAAAAATTTCAACACGTCATATCTTTATTAGAATTGTAAATAATACGTGTTAAAATATAAAATTAGGGTCCTAATGGCGTCTTTAAATTAAAATTAAATCTGCATGGTCAAAGATTCGCAATAAAAATATATTAAGACAAAAATTATAACATTCCAAATTTAAAAAAATATATAGCTTTCTATAGTTATAGTTATAGTATATCGTATATTCTATTAGTGAGGATCTTTAATTGGCTTACTGTTGTTATTAATACTATCTATCCTAACTATGATAGCTGTTGGTCTTCCAAATAATATAAAATAAAAAATAAAATAACATAAATTTACACCATAGATATAGTATAGTATAAATTGGCGTTGGAGTGATTAGTCTCCTCGCCCTAATCACTCCGTCGCCAATCGCATTAATTATATTCGTGTCGTCTTATTTTACGCAGACGATATAAGTGAATATTTTTACCCACTCACGGTGAAGCCAAAAGGATGATTACAATTTTGGAAGGCATTTGTATGCATGTTCATCTACTCCCTCAAATCTTCGAAACTACTCATCTTACTCGTATATTGACAAATTCAATATCTTTGAAAGTGTTGTGTGCTCATAAAAACTAACATGGCGGCTTATTGCGGACATGTAATGAAACATTGAAATACGTACAATATTGAAAAATATTCAGAAAAACTGAAATTAAAAACTTAAATTATCATATCGCATTCGTACTGCCCGTGGTATTATGCCATGCCTGGCTACGTTTCCTCGCTTATACCGGGTGGCCCATAAGTCCCTTGAAATGTAAAAAAATAATTAGAAAAAACTAATGACATTATGAAAAAGGTTTTTATTTTGTCATAATCCTTATAAAATGGGAATTATTTTTTGAAAATTACATCATCTAAATGTAATCCGTTACGATCGCGGCACTCCTGTAAGCGACGTTTAAAATTATCCATCACTGCGCGGCAAGTAAGCTCTGTAATGTTTGCCATTTCTCTTTGGATATTTTCTTTCAGGACGTCAATTGTCCGCGGGTTGGTTTCGTACACTTTAGTCTTAAGATAATCCCATAAGAAAACGTCCATTGGGGTCAGATCTGGACTACGTGGTGGCCAAGGAATATCTCCTCTTCAAGAGATCACTTTATTAGGGAAAAGTTGACGGACGACCGGCATAGCGACGTTAGAGGTATAGGCAGTTGCTCCATCTTGTTGAAACCAGGTCCGCGTATTGAAGCCTGGAAAATTCTGCAACTCTGGTGTAAAAAAAGTCCTGGATCATAGCTACATACCGTTGTGAAGTAACAGTAAGCACGCGGCCTCTGCCGTCCTCAAAAAAGTAAGGGCCTATAATGCCATGCGCTGACATAGCCGCCCAAACTGTCACTTTAGGGCTATGTAAGGGCTTTTGATGTTTGCGATTTGGATTTTCGCAATTCCAGTAGCGACAAATTTGCTTATTGACATGGCCGTTGATGTGAAAGTGAGCCTCATCAGAGAATAACACGTTATTAAACTAAGTAAAGCGGTTCAACATTTCATTTCCGAAATTTAGTCTGTGGATAGTGTCAGTATCTTTCAATTCCTGTACTATCTGAATCTTGTACGGGTGAAGATGTAAATCTTTCTTTAAAATTCGCTGTAACGATGTTCTGGGTAAGTTTAATGCACTGGAACGCTTACGAGTAGACTGGGTAGGATTTTCACGAATTGAGTGTTTCACTACATCGATGTTTTCTTCCGTCCGTGATGTCCTTGGTCGACCTGACCGTTGTTTATCCAACGTCGAACCACTCTCTTCGAACTTAATAACCCAGTTCTTAATCGTTTGAACACTTGGAATGTCTTTAAAGTTGCGTAAATTCTGATATTCTCGAAATTTACGCCGCGCAATGGTAGCCGAATCCTTGTTTCGATAAAACTCGCGCACACGAAATGCACGGTCCGCACCGGTGAAACCATTCATGTTATTAAAATGTTAACTACATAGATTAGTATTTATTCGTTAAAGTTTTTTTTTATTAAACTGAATTATCCAATGTATTTACAGTCCTCCACCTGACCATGCAGTCGGTACTGCGGTCCATGGAAACTTGCAGCTAACTTCAAAGCAAGAAGGTCGTTTGTCACCTCTACGGACTGAGGTGGAATGCCTTACAGCCTTTATTTATACCTATATTAAGTAAGAGGATGATACCTACTCAGGCGACGGGGTCCAACCACTTAATTCAAACATAAACTTCAATAATTGTTAATATAAATTAGCTGATATTACGAAGTAGATTACATTTCGATACACAATATTTCGATATGATATAAATTATCGATAATGTCAATCTCTACAAAAGTTAGGTTAAAATTTGCAGAATTTCACGTATTTGTAATCATTTTAAATTCAATTGCTTTGCATTCAGTTGATTATTATAATGTAATATATATTATAAAATGTGATAGTCATTCCTATCCATTTAAGTACAAATTGTTCGTAACTGCTCTGAAACACAGCATTTACAGCTAAACATTTCAATCGTACTATAATTAGTACGATTGAAATGTTTAGCTGTAATCGTATTAATTACATTTAGGTATTACACATCTAGTAGCATAATTAATTACATCTATCACACACTAACGTTTACTTTAAAAACCCGAATTTTGCAAATACAAGCGGGATTTATCTTGTGCACGAATGACACTGATACAGGCTGATAGCGTGTACGTGAATGGTCTAGCCTACCTTTCTCGCTCTAATGCTCCGGCTACACGCTCCGTCTTGCCTGTGAGTTGTGAATTCGTAGAATTGTACAAATCGTTGCAGGCGTTGTGGAAAATTAAAAGTAAGGAATATTCCGACAGAAACAAAAAAAAATGAAACTTATCATTTATTAATTGAAAAACTAACTTTCTTATTTGTTGCTTTTTTACAAGTAAACAATAATATAAGGCTCCGTTTAAAAAAAAAACCTCTCCTGGTCACATGGTGACGTGACTAGCTCTCAAAACGCTTTGAGGTTTGCACAGTCCAGTTTACACAAACTTACCTGCACGAGCCGTTGTACAGTCATGACTGCACAAGCCTGGACTGTGCAGGCAAGATGGAGCGTGTAGCCGGGGCATAATATACGAGTACACCATACTCTTTCTCGTTTGCGTTACCAATGTATTCTAACGTCAATTAATAATAATTCTATGATTTTTAAATTTGATCATGGAAAATCTCAAAAATTAGAATTATTTTCGAATAATAATAGTTCTGACGTGATTTTAACGCAGCAAAGAAAGCTCGCAATATCAATGCTGCGTTTGGAGAGTATATGTCTAACGAACACATTGTGCGTTTTTGGTTTAATCAATTCTGTACTAGAAACTTCGACTTAAAGAAATAACTACGGGGAAGGGAAGATTATACACTGAGGTACATAACGATGAATTGAAAATTATTGTTAAGCCGATTCTTATCAAGATATCAAAGAATTAGCATCATGGTTTGACGTTAGTTTATCCAAAACTCATTTGTCCCAAATTGATAAAATTGGAAAAAAAACTCGACAAATATAGAAGTTTTCTTCCTCACACAACTTCCTTACGGAATCAGCTACCACCAGTGTTTTTGCGGATCGATACGACTAAGGGACCTTCAAGAAAATAGCCTACTCTTTTCTAAAATACCAGCACGGCAACGCACCCGCGATTCCTATGGTGTTCGTGAGCGGCGGTCGTCACTGACCATTATGTGAGCCGCATGCTCGTTTGCCCCCACTTATATAAAAAATGGGTGCATTATATGCATGCCATGCGCTGAAGCTTTCTTTACTTTGTTGGTTAGATTCATTCATACACATTCATTCAAGGGACTTTGTGCAGGATTGTGACGTGTGATGAAAAGTGGATTCTCTACGAAAATCACAGGTAAAAAACGCAATGGCTGACCCATTAAAATAATATTAAAACTACAACTAACATACAATTAAAACTACTAAAATACGATTAAAGCTGTCATTATTATTTCGGAAAATCATTATTTTTCTGTTAGAGAAAAATCGTGGCCGTTGAGCTCCAGTACCTCATGAACTCCCGCGCTTTCGTTACTGTGACCGTTCGGCCACAATCAGCCTGTTGTTAAGAGTAACATCCTTTTAAAACGCATAATTGTGATGTGTTCTCCTTGAACAGTGTATACAAAAAGACTAGTTAAAGGTGGGACAAAAACATTTGCCTAAATTCTACGGATATACTTAGTCTGAACATGAGGAAAACTGGCCAAGTGTAATTAAGTTAAAAAAATCTAATTTCCTTAACAATATGGATGTTACAATGGACTTGGAATCTTCAGTCCTCCTACTGATACGAAGCTACAACTAGAGAACTTTTTCTCTATCAGTTATCGGAGTATATATATATATATATATATATATATATATATATATATATATATATATATATGTATATATATATATATATATATATATATATATATGTATATATATATATATATATTATGTATTATGTATGACTGCCTCGTTGGTCTAATCTTGGTTGAATCCCGGGTCGGGTCAACAAAATCAATTATTGAGTTTTTCCGTCAAGAAATTCTCAGTAGCTGCCCGGAGTCGGGAAGGTGGCGGTGTCTCACCCCCGTGCCGGTGGCGGTGTCTCACCCCCGTGCCTCGGAAAGCACGTAAAGCCATTGGTCCTGCGCCTGATCTCTCTCCGGTCGTGTTGGTTTACCGTCCCATCGGAGTATGAGAGTGAGGGAATAGAGAGTGCACCTGTGCTTGCGCATACACTTGGGCACTTTAACCCTGTCCTGCGCCGATGGCTAGCCTCCGTTGATGCAGGCCGCCGTGACCAAAATTCGGTCTGGAGGACATTATTAATATTATATATGTCATTTTAATTGTTTCACAAAGTAGAATGATTAACGTAATATAATCTTTACTAAAATGTAACTTATACGTGTTTTCTACTGCAAATAGCTTGTGATGTTTCCTTGAAACAAACAATAGATTAATTTCGTGGTACAGAATATACAATAGGCGTTTAAACTATGCTAGGCTACTATTGTTTCTAATATTGCCATAACTACAGAATAAATAATAGTACGCCTCCTCCGAAATAAGGAAAATGAATCACTCACTGGGTATCTTTACGTGTACATATGTACATGTAGTGTGGCGCTTGTTACTCAACTTCGCTCAATTTTTTTAAATAAATGTGTTTATACATGTATCACTATGTCTAAAAGGCCTTATCGATTGAATTAAACTACTTTTACCAACTTTATCTTTTTAATTTAGTTGATTTTAATTCCCGACGTTTCGGGTGCTTTCCAGCACCCATGGATTTGATGGAACAGTTACTAAGCGCTTTGCTGCGGTGCTGCAGTTCGAATTTGAGTTCAAATTTCGCACAGAAGTATTGCGGTCTATAAAAAATTGTTCCGGGTCTGTATGTTTTTTCCATGTGCAATATATATTTATAAGACGCCTACACGAAACAAGAGAAAAGCCAGAGTAGGGGCGGTAAAGTTAAAAAAAAGTATGCGGTCATATTGCTTTGATAATTTTTCTTTTTATCCGTAGCGATCGTTACTTTTATTGCTTTTCTATTTAAAAGTGACCTTATTGTAATTTTCGCATGCATTACTTATTTTAAATCCTTATTTTAATTTTTTATTTGTGTAACTACATCAATTTATTGAGTGAAAGAGAATTTTGACGAAATTTTTAGAGTGTAACTAAAGGTCTGTGTTCAGTAATTGGGAGTACTCGTACATAGGCAGTATCCTTAATTTTAGCTTTTAAGCTTAAACTTTTTTTATTTCTTTGTGCATTCCGCAAATTCACATTATTAACATTGTTAAAACGTAATATAAAATTAAATCGAACTAAAACGTTACACACAATATTAAAAAATATATAATAAAGAAAAACTAAAACTTAAAATTCAAATTGTCATACAGTCCTACTTGCCGGGGTATCGTACGAAGAACGCTGGCTGCGTTTCCTCGCTGAATAGCTATACTTAGCTTTGAACGAGAAAAGAACCAGCCATCTTATCACCAGCAGCGACGACTAGTCGTGGATACAGTTCCTTTAGAAAATTCACATAAAAATGTTACTATGGCTGCAGCACAAATGTGTCGGCTCGATTTAAGAAGGAACATGCTTTTACAAAATACCCAATAAAAGCATAAACGTTTTTCACTAAGAACAATACAGCTTAGTTCCCAGTCCCTTTTTACTATAAACGAAGCATATGAGTTTGTCTTCAAGGCTAACAACACATTTACATTTCGATTCTTAATCGTGGATATATGTTTATGAGTATCAGCATCATGTTAATGGAGGAATGTGTTTTTGCCTGTCACTCTTACTTAGGTCGTAAAGAAACGAAAGTTCTCCAAGATTACCTGAGCTACTGATTGACAACACGACTAATTTGTAAAATTGACATTTATTTGGTTTGTAGTTGATTTAAAAAAAACTCTAGTTTTGTTCAGTCCTTATTCAGTCCCTAAAATGTAGGTGCCCTTCCGTTTGCCATAATCGCCACACATGGCAGTCAGATTGGGGTACTAGCCGTCTCGCATTTTGAATCTGCTTATAATTGACTTCATGAAATTTTACTTAAAAAGAAATGGGGTAGTTATACCATGTATCATAATCTATTAGTTATTTGTACCGTTTCTAATAGTCGTTTCTTAGGACACCTACGGGGTGAAACACGCCGCACAGGTGACAATCGATGACTATCGACAATCAAAAAATGTTAATCCGAAATTAATATTACAAGTTAAAAGTAAAGGCAATTGTACATGATATGTTCATCATTTTCATCCATGTTTAGTAACGCCACTGCTTGATACAGGCCTTTTGAAGAAGAATGAGAAAAAAGTAAATGCCTTCGTCCTAATACTGAGAATTACCTTCCTCTGATACCTGCAGTGTAATAGATGAGGTTTTCAAATGAACTTATTACGGTATACTAAGTTACTCATGTACCAAAATCTTAGACTTGTTTTCAACATCAAAAAAGACTAGCAATTCAATTAAATATGAACTACGTATAAGCAAGTATATAAGCATCTATATATATAGTATATAAGCAATATCTATCTATATAGTATATAAGCAAGGATCTTAAACCTAAATGTAAATATCTTTTAAAATGCGTTCAAAATAATCTTGAGACATGACTGGCTGAAAAGCAAAACAATACAATTATAAACAGTCGCGCCAAATTTCCAAACAAACGCTATATACAGCTATGATATTATCAGAAGGAAAATAAAAAAAACAAAGGCACTAACAAATAATAAAGTGGAAAGTGACAAAACAATATGTAAATAATATTATTTGGCGGTCGTGCATCGTCATCGAACCAATTTGTTGTTTAGACTCCGAGCCGACATTATAGTATGGTGCCTACTTAGAATAGGAAACGAAGTGAGTAGTTATATGCGTTTAAACATTTGCTATAAACAATTATTCTAATTAGATAACAGCGTATAATGCAAAGTTCGTGAAACAAAAGTCTATTATAGTTAGCACATTTTTGCACTACACCTTGACTGCCTTCAACTACATCTTGAGCTTGTGATAATCCTTAGTCCAGTCAAAAGGGGCAAAATATATACACAATCTATACACTAAATCTTAGCACTGACTTCAGAATCTTTTCTGTAGAAATTATTTTCTACTCTTTAATTCCTTTAAGTCCAATTCTACTTTTTATTGAAAATTTAAATTTTTTTATGGAAAGGATAATTAACGGTCACACATTCCACCTGATCTTATCTGAGGCGTCTATGGACAGCATGCAAATGCTGTCCATAGACGCCTACATCTATTCCCAATTAAGAATCAGAATACAGTTGCATTGTCACTCCTGGGTATTTATAAGGATTGCCTCATTACCAATAAATGATGCAAACAGTATATTTAAATATATATATATATATATATATATATATATATATATATATATATATATATATATATATATATATATATATATATATATATATATTAGGAAAACACTGCTGCCTTGCTGATTTGTTTCCTCTATCTCAACTTACGACACCCACGGGATGATATGGGGATATGGATATTCATACACCGCTACTACACGTCCTACCATAGCAACCATAAAACGCTGCGGCTGGCACTGTTCCGTTTATGGGCTGAAGATGAACAAGTAGAAGACTAAATATAAAAATCGTTAAAAAGTATAGAATATTGAAGGATTTAAAAAATACATTAAGAATTTCGAGTAATTAAATAAAATTATAAAGAAGTAAAAGACTATTTAAAGAAACACTATGTCTTCTTTCTTTATGTCACCGACTTCAGAATATGAAATTGTTTTATTCTTTCTTTCGTTTAGTCCTTAAAGTGAGCTATGATTTTTATATAGCTGCTGTCAAAATCTTTAATAAAAACGGCAAAGATATTTTTTAAATTATTTTCATGGCTATAAAAACAAGGGCAACGGTGTCTACTCCACTAATTCTTGTTTTCGTATCCCATTTTGAAATTGGAACGCTCAAGTCATAGACAATAACGATGGTATCGTTAGCCGTTTAGCATAGTACAAGGCAAGTTTGGCAATGGAGCTCGAAGTCACATGTTTATCGTGCATTCAACGCTGCATTTACGAGATGGTTAGCAGGCAATGTGAATTTATATTTATTTATACATCGTCGCGACACATTCAATGTAATTAAAATCTATTACATTCAAATTAACAACACATAAAGTCCGTAGACTTAGAATGAATAGCTAGTACGTCTAACTATTAACAAAGTCCTATGGGTTTATATTTTATGATGTATACTTATAGCTAATATTTTGATTCTGTTGGCATACACATACGAAAATCCATCACCTAATATTATTCCTTAAGGGTGTCAAAGGCAAATATCTGAAATGCCAAAAAGATCTCATTGCCACAGTATAATTACGGATTGATATTATATACTGTGTCATCGCTTTCGATAGATATCATTTTGTTTACGCCAAACGCCTGATGCAGCGATCGCCAATCGGCCTTCCAAACATTATAATAATGACATATCCAAGGGGAGAGGTCTACATCCGGCAATAGGCTTTTACGGGCTAATGAAGAAGAAAAAATATATACTCCGTCAGATACTTGTACAATCAAGGAAATCTAGAATAAAACTTCTTTTACGGATTTTATCGCGTTTAATTCTACTAATTTTTAAACCCCGACGCGTTTCCGGTGCTTTGACATCCCGATGTCAGAGTCAACTCGGAGTCCCTTCAGCTTTTCAATTATAACTTCTGGTCCGATCTAGGCAGAATGAACTTACCGTCTTGATGACTTGCATCTTGAAGACTTGCAGTGGTATGCTTGGGTTTAGTTTTAATTTTATTAATTACAGGATGCCAAGGACGAGGTCGTACCAAGACTTCTTCTCTATTGACATTAGAACGTTTTTTTTTTTAATTTTCATAGGAATGTATCAGGAATCGAAGTTCTTTCGCAAGTGTTCGTCGATAGTCCGTCACAAACTGCAGATTTCTGTGTTGTGTTACCCCTAAGGATCATAATATATAATGTCTCGTTACTATTAAAAAGAGTATTCGATATCCGTCACTTACCATACACTTTAACCTTTGGTGCTATGCTGCAATATTGTCGTGATTGACTCACTTACACAGCTGTTTTGGTCGACTTCAAAGAACTTAGTAAATTTTTAATTCAACTGTATTTTCCTTATTTTTAACAGTCTACCAGATAGTGTGACTTTAGCAGCCTTCAGATACATGCGGCTAATTTTAAAGAAACTGTATCCACAACTGGTCGTCGCTGCTGGTAATAAGAGGCTGGTTCTAAAGTTTAAGTATTCAGCGACGAAACGCTGCCAGCGCACCGCGGAAAGAAGGACTGTATGATAATTTAAGTTTTTGGTTTCAGTTTATTTCGGTAATAAATGTTATAAAATTGAATGTTATGTACCTATGTTGTCACCTTTCTTCAAATTTTTCGTCGATTTCAAAAATGAGGAGGTTTACAATTCAACTGTATGTATTTATATTTTTCTTATAGAATAGTGACGTACGAGCGCTCAGCTTCTACCTGATAGTAAGTGTGGTGCTGTGGCCCATAGACATCTACATCTATCCTCAACTAAGAATCGAAATACAGATGCGTTGTTACCCCTAAGGACTAAGATAGAAAAAACTAAAATAGGAAAAAGTAAAAAGTGTCTCCAATTCTCACCGCTCACCATACGAAACACAGCAGCATTAACAGACGAAACTTGCGACTTCTGTGGTCGCAAGTTTCGTCTATGTAGACCAAACTTCGTGTCGTGAATAAAATGGTAGAGCCGTGCTGCGGTTTTATTAGTAATATAGTTATAGCACGAATGGGTCGGCTCGACCGGGGAAGGACCACGCTCTCACAGAATATCAGCGTCAAATAGTAGCTTAATGCTGCTGTTTTTCGTATGGTGAGTGCAGAGAACCGGAGACCGTTTTTACTGAAAATTAGGCATTCCATCTTAGTCCTCACGGGTGACAACGCATCTACATTTCGAATCGTAATCGAGGATGGATGTAGATGTGTATGGGCCACAGCAACCACTTACCATCAGGTGGACTGTGTGCTCGTTTGTCAACCTATACTATAAAAAAACACCATTCGAATACAACACGTTTTGGCGATGAGGAAAGGCCATGATGCGTTCTGAACTCAATTTAATGCAACCATTATTGAATGTACGAAAATGTGACAGCGCAGTGGTTTGTAACATAAACACTCATAACATAAACACTCACGCCTGTCACCCAGAGGGGTAGGCAGAGACTACAGACTTCCATTTAGCACGATCCTGACATACCTTTCTCGCCTCTTCCACATTCATATACCTACGCATACATGCTCGTCGGTTAAGGGTACTCTTAATTTGGCCCATTTTTAGTATATCGCCAATTTGGTCGACAAACTTCCGCCTAGGACGTCCCTTTCCGACTCTTCCATTCACTTCTGCAACATATATTTGCTTTGTCAGTCTTTCCGCATTCATTCTTTCTACATGACCAAACCACCGAAGCATTCCTTTCTTAATCCTGGTCACCGCATCATCTTGCAAACCACACTCTTCTTTTATCACACAGTTTCTCACCCTGTCACTCAGATTCAGCCGCCGTCCACTACCATCTCGAGACGGCGAGGCCGGCTCTGCTCTTTCTGACCGAGACGCAGGTGTCCTCTCCGGCTGATATTTCGTATCTCTCCTACCCGGGGTACAAACTGGAACACTCCTTTGTGCCTCGGGCTGGAGTTTGCGTTTACGTCAGAGAGGACATCTGTTCTCGACGCCTCGGCAGACTTGAAGGTTCGGACCTGTCCATCCTTTGGCTACGCGTAGACAGCGACGACCATCCGCGCGTCTACGGGTGCCTCTATAGGTCCCACAGCGGTAATGCCGAAACAGACCGACTCTTCGACCACGTCCAAATCGCTACAGATTTGTTGCTACAGCGTACGCAGAGATCGTGATCCTCGGCGACTTTAACGCCCATCACGCCGAATGGCTTGGTTCACGCTTAACCGATCACGCAGGGAGATCTGTTCATGATTTTGCCTTGGCATATGGTCTGACACAACTGGTTACTTCGCCTACGCGGATTCCAGATGTGGAGGATCATGCACCTTCCCTGTTGGACCTTCTGCTGACCTCTCACCCGGACGGATATCAGATTTCCGTCGACGCCCCTTTAGGCTCCTCGGACCATTGTCTGATCCGGAGTGTTGTGCCACTCACGCTGAAATCGCGGTTGCATTCTGCAGGCTGCCGCCGTGTTTGGCACTATAGGTCAGCCGATTGGGATGGGATGCGGTCTTTCTTTGCATCCTACCCTTGGGGGCGGGTTTGCTTCTCGCCGGATGATCCCAACGTTGTTGCGGATTCTGTTACTGATGTGGTACTTCAGGGTATGGAACTTTTTATTCCTTCCTCTGTGGTGCCCATTGGAGGTAAATCTCAGCCATGGTTTGGTCGCTCCTGTAAAATAGCATCATGCTATAAGCAGGAGTGCTACCAAGCCTGAGTTGATGCATCAGCGTCCCGGGATGTAAACACCAGCGCTCTAAAAAAGAAGTATAATTCCGCCTCTAGGTCCTTCAAAAGAGTCATTGCCAAGGCAAAGTCAGAGCACATAGGCAGAATTGGCGAGAAACTAGTTCGCCTTCCTTCTGGAACCCGTGCATTCTGGTCTCTCGCCAAGGCTGTCCAGGGGAATTTCTGTCAGCCATCTCTTCCATCTCTGCACAGGGAGGACGACTCACTGGCCCATACTGCAAAGGAGAAAGCCGATCTTCTAGGCTCCTTCTTTGCGTCTAACTCGACTCTCGATGACGGGGGGAGTACGCCGCCGACCATCCCGCGGTGTGAGTGCTCCATGCCGGAAGTGCAGTTCACACAGCGCTCGGTTCGCAAAGCACTCCTCTACCTGGACATCCACAAGTCGAGTGGGCCTGACGGAATCCCCCCAATTGTGCTGAGGACGTGTGCTCCAGAGTTGGCACCGGTTTTAACGCGTCTTTTCCGGTACTCCTACTCCCTAGGCGTAGTCCCAAAATCGTGGAAGACGGCTTTCGTCCACCCGATCCCTAAAAAAGGCGACCGCTCAGACCCGTCCAACTACCGGCCAATCGCCATCACCTCCTTGTTCTCCAAAACAATGGAGTCCATTGTAAACTGCCAGCTCATGAGGTACCTTGAGGATCACCAGCTGATTAGTGACCGCCAATACGGTTTTCGCCGTGGTCGGTCAGCTGGTGATCTTCTGGTCTACCTCACTCACAGATGGGCGGAGGCAGTAGAGTTCAAGGGGGAGGCATTGGCCGTTAGTTTGGACATTGCGAAGGCCTTCGATCGGGTTTGGCACAAAGCGCTTCTTTCGAAGCTCCCTTCCTATGGGCTTCCCGAGAAATTGTGCAATTGGATCACCAGCTTTCTTGCAGATCGGAGCATCAAGGTCGTTGTAGACGGTGCAAGCTCCGATTGCAAGCCTATTAATGCTGGTGTTCCACAGGGCTGCGTGCTATCGCCAACGCTGTTTCTTCTGCATATCAATGATATGTTGCATACCCGTAACATTCATTGCTATGCAGATGACAGCACTGGTGATGCTCTTTACACCGGCCGAGCCAATATTTCTCGGGAAAACGTCTCCGAGTGCCGGGACAAACTTGTGTCTGAAGTCGAGTCTTTGCTGAACAGAGTCTCGGATTGGGGACGACTAAATCTAGTCCAGTTTAACCCCCAGAAGACACAAGTTTGCGCGTTAACCGCTAAAAAGAACCCCTTTGTCGTATCCCCTCAGTTTCAAGGCCCTTGTTGCCTCAGCCAGTATCGGAATCCTCGGCGTCGACATATCGAGTGACGTACAGTTTCGTGGTCACTTGGAAGGGAAGGCCAAATTGGCCTCTAAAAAGCTTGGCGTGCTCAGCAGAGCGGGACAGTATTTCATGCCGGCACACCGCCTGCAACTTTACAAGGCGCAGGTTCGGCCGCACATGGAATACTGTTCCCATCTCTGGGCTGGGGCTCCCCAGTACCAGCTCCTTCCACTTGACCGCATCCAGCGCAGAGCGGCTCGAATCGTCGACGACCGAGTGCTTTCCGATCGGCTCGATTCACTGGCGTTGCGAAGAGATGTTGCATCTCTTTGCGTATTTTATCGCATCTATCACGGGGAGTGCTCTGAGGAATTGTTCGGATTAATCCCAGCCGCCAAATTTCGTGAACGCACGACACGGCAAACGTCCCGATACCATCCACACCATCTGGATGCTTGGCGGTCCACCACTGTACGTTTCACAAGGAGTTTTCTTCCACGTACAACCTCTCTGTGGAATAGTTTATCATCGGCGATTTTTCCGGACCGATACGACCTGGGGACCTTCAAGAAAAGAGCTTACTCCTTTCTAAAGGGCCGGCAACGCACCCGCAATTCTCCTGGTGTTGCGGTTGATCATGGGCGGCGGTAGTCACTTAACATCAGGTGAGCCGCATGCTCGTTTGCCCCCTCTTCTATAAAAAAAAAAAAAAAAATTCAGCCCTAACATACTCCTTAGCGACCGCATTTCTACCGCATTTATTCTACTCTCGTGCTTCTTCTGCCACACCCAACTTTCACTACCATACGTTAAAGTAGGGACTAATACAGCACTGTGAATTGCCATACGTGCCTTTTTTGACACATTCTGACTTTTCACAATAGAGTGTAGAGCCCCATTTACTTTATTTCCTGCATTCACTCGTCGTTCAATGTCCTTATCATATCTCCCATCCCTGCTGAATACACATCCCAAATATACGAACTCATCCACTTGCTCAATTAACTCTCCTTCTATTCTTATTTCACATACCGTTTTGCTTTCATCTCTTTCAAAAACCATCACTTTCGTCTTACTTGCGTTCACTTTCATTCCCCTTTCTTTTAATGACCTGTTCATTAATGTAACCATCATTTGCAACTCGGCCGCCGACGACGCAAGTATGACTTGATCATCGGCGTACAAAAGGCATTTGATGGTTAACTCACCCATTTTTACCCCGCATTCTTCAACTTTCAAATTTTCCAAACAGCTGTCCATAAATAGGTTGAACAGCCACGGGGAAGCTACACAGCCCTGTCTGACACCTTTATGGATGCCAAACCAGCCCGAGTAGACGCCGTTGATTCTAACACAAGCACTCGAGTCCCTATACAGAGACTTTAATGCCTGTATCAAACCAGCGCTCAACCTAAATGCGTTCAGCGTTTGCCATAACACATCCCTGTCCACTCTGTCATAAGCCTTTTCCAAGTCCATGAACGCACAAAAAACTCTTTGGTTTTTCGCCAAAAACTTCTCCGCGATCATGCGCATGGAAAAGACTTGATCTGTACACCCCATTCCCTTTCTAAATCCCGCTTGCACATCCCAAATTTTTTCATCAGTTTCTTTCATAACTCTTTCAATTAGTACCTTAGCATACAGTTTTCCCACAATGCTAAGAAGGCTGATACCACGGTAGTTTTTACAGTCCTGCTGTGACCCTTTTCCCTTATATATTGGGACTATCACGGCTTTGCACCAGTCTCCCGGTACCCGCTTTAGTTCCCAACATAAATTAAACAAGGTGTACAGCAGGCCTGCCACCACGTCCTCTCCAGCCCTTAGCATTTCGAGTGAAACTCTATCATATCCGGCTGCCTTACCTACTTTCATGCTTTTCATTGCTTTCATTATTTCATCCATACTTATCTCCCTATCTCTTTCATCTTCTTTCGGAATTTCTATTTCATTTAGTTCACACTTCTCCTCACTCATAAATTCGCTTTCAAAATATTCCTTCCATCTCTTTAGACTCAACACTTCATCATTCAGGATACAGCCATTCTCGTCTTGTATCGCATTCAATCTAGGCTGTTTTGTATTTCCCCTGGTATTTCTTACGAGTTTCCAGAACATTTTAATATTTGCCTGGAAGTTATCCGATATTCTTCTATCATTCCTATCCGTTCTTTCTTGCTTTTTCCTTTCAACTAATTCTTTTACTCTCTTATTTAAACGTTTAAACTCTGCCTTTTTTCTTTCATTCTCATCATTCTTACCACCAGAGTTACCAGCTTTGGTCGCTAGTAAATCTAGCCATGCTCTCTTCTTTGCTTCAACTTCCATACGTACCTCGTCATCCCACCATAACGTATTGTCTTTCCTTTCATTCATTCTCTTACTAACACCACATACTTCGGTAGCTGCATCCACTAAACCTTTCTTAACATTATGCCACACATTCTCCAAGTCTAACTCATTCACACACAACTCATCCAAATTACTTATATTTTCTCTCAGTCTGCATTTGTACTTGTCTTTCACATCTTCATCTTGTAACCTCTCAATTCTTATACGCTGTAACGCAGTGGTAGACACAGATGTCCTATGCCGCCAACGTCTGAATAAACCCCTAATTCGGCATAAGACCAGGTAGTGGTCCGTCCCTACGTTGGACCCCCGGTAAACCCTTGTATCCACTACTGCGCTCCTCATTCTTTCATCCACAGTTATGAAATCTATCATGCTTCTATCATCACCTCTTTCCCAAGTGTACATGTGAATCTTCTTATGACGAAAGAAAGTGTTCGTCACAAAAAGATTCCTTTCCACACATACGGTGAGGAGGCTTTCACCATTCTCATTTATACTTTCATCACCAAACGTTCCCAATATCCTTTCATAACCAAGCCTCCTCACCCCAACCCTTCCATTAAAATCTCCTAGCATAATAATATTTTCATTTCCCTTACACTTCATTAGCACCATCCTTACCATTTCCCAAAACTGCTCCCGGATATAAGTGGGCTTAGACATGTCTGGGGCGTAGACCCCTAACACAAACAACTTCTTTAAGCCCACTTTCATTCGTATCCATAGCAGTCTTGGGCTTACACATTCATACTCTTTCACACATTGGCCCATTCGTTCTGAAAGGATGATTCCTACTCCCTGGCATGCCCGCTCGATCTCGTCTACACCAGACCAGTATGCGGTATACATGCCAAGTGCAGTGACATCCTTCCCCTTCCTTTTCGTCTCATTTACACATAATACATCTATTCCTCTATCATACATCATATCGCATACTTCATCCATTTTATCATTCATTGCCCCACATACATTCAACGTAGCCAGACGGGCCTCTGCAATCCACTTTTCGCCTCTCTGGGAGACAGAACGTGACGGGTGGCGAACCTCGTCGCCGGTTTTCCTCCCGGAGATTCTTCGCACCCCTGCCCCATCAAAGGGGCGCCGGGAACTCGGGGCCATTTCTTTTACTTTTTGCCTCATGGTGCGAAAACTAGGGCGTGGCATATTTTACGCCGCTACCACACGGCGAGTAGCCGAGTCTGTTCTTTCGGCTTTGTCGCTCTTTTAGCACCACCCGGGGGAAACGTGTAGGGTGGGCCTAGGATTAGGTGGTCGAAGCCTACGGACGCGAGCGACTTATCCCCCTTGGTTTGTAATATGGATCCTATTAGTCTTGAAACTTTTTAGTAAAGTATTAATTTATTTTTGCCTTAAGGTTAAACTACAAGCAGGTAGATGCCCTGGTTATTAGCCTTTTAGCACCAATTTAGACATTGTAAATTCATGTTGTTTTAATATGAGCACAATTTTTTTTGCATTTATCCTTGATAGGTTCATCATCATCATCATTACAGCCCTTCACAAGTCCACTGCTGAACATAGGCCTCCCCCAAGGAATGCCATAAAGCACGGTCCTGAGCCACCTGCATCTATCGACTTCCTGCATGTCTTACCAGGTCGTCACTCCATCTAGTGGGGGGTCGCCCTACACTACGCCTACCGGTACGAGGCTGCCACACGAGAACCTTTTTTCCCCATCGGTTATCGGTTCTTCGAGCTATATGGCCGGCCCATTGCTACTTCAGCTTACTAATCCGTTGGGCTATGTCGGTCACTCTGGTTCTAATGCGGATACCCTCATTTCTGAGTTTATCACGCAGAGAAACCCCGAGCATAGCCCTCTCCATAGCTCGCTGAGCGATCTTGAGCGTGCTCATATGGCCAGCAGTGAAGGACCACGTCTCAGTTCCATATGTCATCACTGGCAACACGCACTGGTTGTACAACTTAGTTTTCAGGTTTTGAGGTATACCTGACGAGAAGATGCGCTGTAATTTCGCGAACGCTGCCCAGCCGAGTTGAATCCGTCGATTGACCTCTCGGTCGAAGTTGGACTTACCTAGTCGGACTTGTTCCAGGTAAACGTATTCGTCAACAACTTCGAGCATACAGTGCTACCAACAATTACCGGCATAGGTGTGACATGGACATTAAACATGATCTTTGTTTTGTCTATGTTCATATTAAGATCTGTCTCTTGGGAAACACCATTGAGAACCACCACCAACTCGGGAATGATATATGAGTGCCATCAACGATTCAATGAGGTATGTAAGCACAACAATGTGACTCTGCAATGGATAAAGAGACACAGTGGATCTAGAGGCAACGATGCAGCAGATTGAAGGAGATTGGTATTATAGGGCCGGAACCTATAATACCAATCTCCTTTGGCTACGTTCGTTTACTGGTTTTTTTTATAGAAGAGGGTGCAAACGAGCATGCGGCTCACCTGATGTTAAGTGACTACCGCCCCGCCCATGATCAACCGCAACACCAGGGGAATTGCAGGTCCGTTGCCGGCCCTTTAGAAAGGAGTAAGCTCTTTTCTTGAAGGTCCGCAGGTCGTATCGTTCCGGAAAAATCGCTGGTGGTAAACTATTCCACAGAGAGGTTGTACGCGGAAGAAAATTCTTCTTGAAACGTACAGTGGTGGACCGCCAAGCATCCAGATGGTGTGGATGGTATCGAGACGTTTGCCGCGTAGTGCGTTCACGAAATTTGGCGGCTGGGATTAATCCGAACAATTCCTCAGAGCACTCTCCACGGTATTTGCGAAAGAAAATGCAAAGAGATGCAACATCTCTTCGCAGTGCCAGTGAATCGAGCCGATCGGAAAGCACTCGGTCGTCGACGATTCGAGCCGCTCTACGCTGGATACGCTCAAGTGGAAGGAGCTGGTACTGGGGAGCCCCAGCCCAGAGATGGGAACAGTATTCCATGTGCGGCCGAACCTGCACCTTGTAAAGTTGCAGGCGGTGTGCCGGCATTAAATACTGTCCCGCTCTGCTGAGCACGCCAAGCTTTTTAGAGGCCAATTTGGCCTTCTCTTCCAAGTGACCACGAAACTACACGTCAATCGATATGTCGACGCGGAGGATTCCGATACTGGCTGAGGCAACAAGGGGAGTGCCTTGAAACTGAGGAGATACGACAAAGTGGTTCTTTTTAGCGGTTAACGCGCAAACTTGTGTCTTCTGGGGGTTAAACTGGACTAGATTTAGTCGCCCACAATCCGAGACTCTGTGCAGCAAAGACTCGACTTCAGACACAAGTTTGCCCCGGCACTCGGAGACGTTTTCCCGAAAAACATTGGCTCGGCCGGTGTAAAGAGCATCACCAGTGCTGTCATCTGCATAGCAATGAATGTTACGGGTTTGCAACATATCTCAGCACAATTGGGGGGATTCCGTCAGGCCCACTCGACTTGTGGATGTTCAGGGAGAGGAGTGCTTTGCGAACCGAGCGCTGTGTGAACTGCACTTCCGGCGTGGAGCACTCACACCGCGGGATGGTCAGATGGTCAGCAGCGTACTCCCCCCGTCATCGAGAGTCGAGTTGGACGCAAAGAAAGAGCCTAGAAGATCGGCTTTCTCCTTTGCGGTATGGGCCAGTGAGTCGTCCTCCCTGTGCAGAGATGGAAAAGATGGCTGACAGAAATTCCCCTGGACAGTCTTGGCGAGAGACCAGAATGCGCGAGTTCCAGAAGGAAGGCGAACTAGTTTCTCGCCAATTCTGCCTATGTGCTCTGACTTTGCCTTGGCAATGACTCTTTTGAAGGACCTAGAGGCGGAATTATACTTCTTTTTTAGAGCGCTGGAATTTACATCCCGGGACGCTGATGCGTCAGCCCAGGTTTGGTAGCACTCCTGCTTATAGCATGATGTTATTTTACAGGAGCGACCAAACCATGGATGAGATTTACCTCCAATGGGCACCACAGAGGAAGGAATAAAAAGTTCCATACCCTGAAGTACCACATCAGCGATAGAATTTGCAACAATGTTCGTCCGGCGAGAAGCAAACCCGCCCGGAGAGGACACCTGCGTCTCGGTTAGAAAGAGCAGAGCCGGCCTCGCCATCTCGAGATGGTAGTGGACGGCGTTTAGGTTAGAGTGAAGTCCCCTGATATTGCAGGAATTCACGGACAGCGTGGCAGGGGTCGCCTTGGTCTAGTTGCTCCGTTTGCCCCGAGCAGTTGTAGTCTTGAGCGGAATTTTGCCCCCCCCCCCCCCCCCAGAATACGCGGGGCAGCCTGAGCACCCACGCTCAGAAGTGGAGAAACATGGTACGTACATGGTACGTAGATACTTCAATAATTTACACGTTCAGCTTTGGAAAAATTTAGAAGATTGTAGACAAGCTAGGTGGGACCTGCCTGAAATAAACAGTCGTCTAACTAAGGTTCTAATGAGACTGAACAAGCCACAGATCAGGATAGTAACAAGTGCTATCACAGGACATGGCTCTTTTAACAAACGTTTGTTTGCCATAGGCGTTACTGATAGCCCCCCGTGCAGGGCATGCATAGGAGAGGAAGAAACGGCGGCTCACGTGTTGCTGACATGTCCAGAAGTCGCTTCATACATTCTTCGGGGAGATATCATGGCTCGAATAACCAAATTATTCCTGCCCACACGCAAAATACGCGCTAAGACGTGGTGTTGCGGAAAACAGCCCGTCGTATACTAAACTAAACTAACACCATTGAGGTCATTGATCATAGTGCTTAGGTCCTCCAGAGATTCTGCCATAAGGACTATATCGTCGGCAAATCGAAGGTGTACGTGATGTTTATAAGTGATGTACTCGCCATTGATATTAATACCGTATCCTTTCCAGTCCAGTAGCTTGAAAACGTCCTCCAATGCAGGAGCATAAATTAAGACAGGTAGGAATAATTATTTAATTTTTTTGTTTTAGTTTTAAGAAGTTCAATTTTTCTACAGCATAACACTAAAAAATTAATGATAAGAAATATTGTTAAAAATTATGTAGCACGTCTATTTATTATTAATTAATCATTCAAATTTTCGAATTATTATCATTATTACAGACGACACAAGGCCACTGCTGAAAATTACTTCCTACATAGGTTGCCGCAAAGCACGGTCTAAGTTTGAACTAAGTTTAAACATTTTGCTTGTTTTTGTTTGTCCCAAAAAACACTGAAAATATAAGTAGGGTTCTTAATATACAACAAATCGTAGCTGACGCCGAAAATCAAGGAGTGTAAGGAGAGGTAAGGAGAACCATCTCATATAGTAGAATAGTTGAAAAAGTCTGTAAGCAGCATCGATCACTAATAAAGTTAGTGATCGATGGTAAGCAGTAAATAACAGTTCAAAAACTCGAGTGGCTAGACGGTATGAAATGAACTTACCAGGTATCAAAGGAGCGAAATGTGCTGATTTGAGGAATTTATTATTTGTGGTGACTAAAGTAGTTGACGAAACTGCAATACTTAAAACCTCAACGTGAGTAACGTTGCCTAAACTAATTTAGTAAATATAACCTATATAAAAAGAATTATTGTGAAAGTCTGTGTAATAAAATGTTATAAAAAGTTCTTTAAAATTTACCCTCTGGCTATAGTGCCCTTATTTAACGTTTAACTGTGCCGATTTGAAGCACCACCATTTCCCGTCCCAGGAACTAAAATTTCATAATATACCAGTCTGTTGCCTTATTTAAATATTATCTTTGTATTTTAAACTTTTTAACTAAAAAACTAAAGTATGAACATTTTTTATGTGGTACTCGTAGGATTGTGAATAATTTTATGGGTTTGCGTAATATGTAAAACTCTTTACCAAAAGGAAATTGGTATAACATTCTATAAGTATGTGAATTTACAGTTAATATTAAACAAATAAAACTATTTGATACTGTAGGTACTTAAAAATTTGTTACTAATCTTAATATCGTAATTACCAATATGTTTGGCTTTATATTAACTAAGTTTTGATAAATAATAACATTCTATAGGTTGTTGAATTCCTTGTCTATAATACTTATCAATGTTCTTTTCTACCCAAAGTCGCCGACAACAGATAATTATCAAAAAAAATCCTATACCTTTAAACGAGCAATTCTTGTATATATATATATATATATATATATATATATATATATATATATATATATATATATATATATATATATATATATAATCGGATTCTCGGAAACGGCTCCACGATTTTCATAAAATTTAGTGTCCAGAGAGTTTCGGGGGCAATAAATCGATCTAGCTAGGATTTATTTTTAGAAAATAACCAAATTTTTGTCCGTGTTTTCAGGCAATGAAAAACTGCTACAATCTAACAAGGTAAATTTTGACACTGTTTTAATGATCGTAATAGCTCAATTGGATATCGAGTGGTCGCGAAATCGTAATGCCTTGGTTCGCGTCCTGTCTTCGGTCCGATTTATTTTCCTTTTTTTTTTAAGTTCCCTTCTTTTGTAAGAAAATCTATTATTTCGAGCCCTTTTTTTAGTATTTTTTTAAAAATACGAAAATTTTAACTAAACTAATTGCACTCAAGATTTTTTATTCAAATAACCAGTTCAGTTTTTTCTATTATGTCAATAAGATCAAAAAATATCATTCATCAGTATGTAATTTGTATCTAAATGTAATTAAAAAAACGAGCAAAGCTCGGTCATCCGGGTACTATTAATTAATTAACATGTTTCCAACTTGACCTAGACTAAAATTATGGCTTAAAAGCATAAATATCTTGAATTGGCGTTCGAAACAAAATTATCATCCTTGTTTTAAACATTTCGCAGACGACTGTTTTATTAGAATGAGTACAGTATACAATATTTTCTGGTAGTACCAGTACCAGTAAGTATAAAAGTATTAGATTATTATTTCGAATGTTTTTTATTTCTTCATTTCTCATTTTCTCTCAAACTCAAGGACCATGATCAAGTGTAGAAAGGGCGTAAATTTAATAAGTCTTATTAAATATGACCAGTTTATTATATCAAGGAAATAAATTTATATTGGGACTGCAAAAAGCTCAAAGTCGCTCAGCGAGCTATGGAGGGGGCTGTGCTCAAGGTTTCTTCGTGATAAACTTAGGAATGAGCATATTCGCTGTAGAATGAATGTCATCGCCCAACGGATTAGTAAGCTGAAGTGTCAATGGGCCAGCCATATAGCTCGAAAAACCGATAACCGATGGGGAAGAAAGGTTCTCGAGTGTAGGACGTCTTCCTACTATATGGAGTGACAACCTGGAAAGACAAGCAGAAAGTTGATGGATGCACGTAGCTCAGGACCGTGCTTTATGGCATTCCTTGGGGGAGGCCTATATTCAGCACTGGACCTGTGAAGGGCTGTAATGATGATGAATGATGATGGCATTATATTAATATGGTACATAAATAGAATGCACTTTACGGGTAGAGGCTAACCCGTAACGTCCATTCATATCCATTCCATATATTTTGTCACACTGTCTTATCTCTATTAGGTATTATTATTATTAGGTATTAGGTATTAGTTCCGTGGATGTTCACTTCTGCTGTCAGCGCCTAAATGGCGTTAATCAATTCGCCTCATTATATCACGGTATTTAGCCAGTTCATATATAGAGGGCAGTGGCTAACCCTGGTTTATATTATGTGACTGAAGCTAGGTATCTTCTTATTAGATATGTCAAACTAAATAACAGCCTGACGGCTGACATTATGCACTCCGTGCATTTCGTTTAATTGCTAACACCCCATTAATTCACAATAAAATAAAATAAAAATATCCATAGGAAATACATGTACATATACGTGACATAGATACAAAATACATACAGGTTTAGTATGTTTTTTGTATCTATGTCACGTGATATCTTTACCAATATTGAACTAATTTTTAATTATTCTTATTTCATAAGGGTGGGGAATAGGGGATTAAGTTTCTAGTTTTTAATAACATACAGTTTTGTTACCTTGCGTTTGTTATATTCCATAAGCCACTCAAAATGGTCAATAAATTAAAATTTTAATAAATTCATAAACCGATTTCAAATAACTAGAAATAATTTAATATAATTTTTTTTCAATATTAGATTACAAGTATGCTTATTAGAAGTTTAGATGTCATTAATGCTTTTACCACAGCTTCGGAAAAAACCTTTTTGCAAAAAATAAAATAATCAATAGATACATAATGGCTTCTGAAGTCGGGATTTGCATTCTTTTATACACTTTGTCTTAGCACCCACCACAGAAGATAATATGAATAAATTATTTTATTCTTTATAGTTCTTTCAAGTTAATGTTTTCTATTTGTTAGAAAGTTAGATATTTAAAATTGCGTAAGGCCTTCATCTGCCCGAAATACTTCAATATGCGGAACGGAGTATTATAGCTCAGTAAAGTTTAGTAATGTGGTGGAGCCATGTTGCAGCTTTAATATAGTAATAGCATGAATAGGTCGGCTCGACCGGGGTCGGACCACGCTCTCACAGAATATCGTAATGCTGCTGTGTTTCGTATGGTGAGTGTAGAGAACCGGAGAACTTTTTTACTGGAATCGAGGCATTCCGTCTTAGTCCTCAGGGGTGACAACGCATTTGCTTTTTGATTCTCAATTGAGGATAAATGTGGTTGTCTATGGGCCACAGCATCCACTTACCATCAGGTGGACTGTGTATGTTGTGGTGTTGGGAAAAGTGGTGCTGGGATTAGTGGTGACGGGATTGGTGCACGCAATTGAGGCAGGACGGAAGGTGCTCTTCAATCCAGGTAAGACACATCATTGTATTTAGTTAGCGGAAGGTTGCAAATTAATTAACATCTTTATTACATCTTATTTATTTATTTATTCCATCCATCCATCATTAATTAAATAATATAATAGTTATCCTTTATTATTATAATCACCCATAATGACTTTTTTCGTCGGTAAGTCAAAGGTGAGTGATGCACTTGCCATTAATGTTGATTCCATATCCCATCCCCATCTTATCCAGTAGCTTAAAAGTGTCTTCCATGCGGCGGATATTACATATATGCAATTGGACAGTATTGGATGTTATAATATCTCAGTAATTGGTTTTAAAAATAAACATGGTCAAAGCAAATAACAAGTCTTTTATTTTTATTTAATACTTATATTTAGTTTTATTTTGCAAACTTTTAAAACTTAACCTCTGGCTAGACCGCCACATTACAAAAAAAACTTTTCTGTTACTTCTGTACTTTCAGTAACATAGGAAGGAACATTCTAATTTCGTGAACCCATGAAAATCGGCATTGGCAAACGCCAAGAAAACCGATTGGAAGACCTGCCATGCGAAGGCCTGATTTAAAATATAAAGACCGCCCAATTGGAGCTGTACTATATACCAATAAAATAGATGAGACTAATAACCAAATAGGGTGATTACGATTTATCTTAGAAAGCCTATCATCTAACATCTAGCAAAAATAACGCTGGTGTCGATTGCGATCAAAAACTAACTACTATTGCCATCTAGTGTCGAATAGTATTACTAAATCTATTTTTAAAATGCAACCTTGTCTATGGCATTTGGCACGGCCACTTGAGTGAAGTTCAATTTTGACAGTTGTAATGTAACAGTGCTCATCCTATTTTTTATATCTTCTTGCATTTTGATACAAAATATTAGTAATTCGCGAAGTGGTATTACGTGAACAAGATGAAAATACGATCCCACGCACTTCGAGAACGGTGGAATGCGGCCCGCTAGCATCGGTGAGTGTTAAAAACTACGCGTAATGTCCTTATTTTTAACTGATTAAAAAAACTGTAGTCAATTGGCTGTTAACCTTTTAACTAAAGGCGAGAGACGCGTAATTTGACGCTGTGCCGTGTATAATTTTATTAGGATTCGCATCGCGACTGAATACATTACTCTCAGCTCATTTCGTCCTTCGTTAGGAAGTTTTTGGCGTTCTGCATCATTAAAACACCAAACTGTCGTTACTTATCGTACGTAATTATTTCGTTATCTCTATTAGTACAAAATTCACGTTTAAAACCTTTGATTGGCTTTAAACTACTTGATAATATGTTAACTGACATTGTTAAGTTATCATTTTTATATAATTTAATCTGGTATAGCGGCGATTGGGATCTATTATTTTATTGTGTAACATTGTATGTCTTAAAGCTACAGCTAATCGTTTTACCTAGTTAAAAGTTTATTATTTTCAATAGAAATCGTGGTATTATTAAGTGCTTCAAATTAATTTCAGTTATTTTTTGTAACATTTGTGAAGTGGTTGCTATAAATTATCATTCTCATATTAATAATTGTAAGATTAACCTCTGTGTATCCATTTCCAACAATAAAGACAATTATTTGTAAGTAAAATTTAAGTTTTGTTGCATGTCGGATTAAATTTTAAATATTTTCTTCTATATATTTGATAAAATTATGCAAATGCAATCTATCTAATAAGTTCAAACAAACCAGTTTTCTGTCCTGACTTTTAGAAATAAAGGAATGTTGATTTTATAAAAAAAGAACTTGGTGTTTCCAGTTTATCATACTAATGCTGTTAAAGCTCTTAAGTAAGCTCTTTGTCATTTCCATTAATATATTTCAACTGATTTTCAGTGGCAGATAAAAGTTATCAACCATATAATTATAATATAAAATTCAAACAATTGAATTATTTTATTCATACAACTGCAATTTTTTAAATGACTTGAAACATCAAACTTATAAAGGTTTTAAGCAAATGAGATGGTAAATGTAAAATCTTTGCATGCATGGACAGTTAGCAAATAATTATTGACACATAACAAAATAATTGATGTATTGAATTAATCTGGTTATTCACATGCATTTCTCTCATGTTATAACCTGCAACTTGTTTTTTTTTTTTATAAAATAAAAAACAATGAGTTGAAAGTACAATAATTAAAATTTGTTTTTTAAATACTACATTTATTCTAATTTAAAAAAAAACCAAAAAAAAAACCAGGATTCCTTTATTAGAACAATAACAGTCAATAGTTAACACTTGTTACTTTTCTGAATTGACTTACTAATACATTTACATTGTGCTAGTTTTATTTAGCATGTTCTGATATTTTCTTATATGTGCTATTTTAAACTTTATTTGTATCGGCGTAAGATTCACAACATTGCTCCAGCTCTTTGACACTCATCTTAAAAGCTATAATAAGGGTGTAATTTCACTAGTGTGAAATAATAAAATTATCACGATATGGTTATCATAATCATTACAACCTTTCAAAACTGCTGAATGTAGGTACTTAGGTAGATACTTAAAATACAGTCTAACTAAAAACTTCCTCCTTTCTTGAAGTTTGCTAAAAAAACTGCCAATATACAGTAGGGTTTCGATAATCTGAACACACAAAATTTGCACCCTGTTCGGATTAAAGCATGTAGATATTTTTATAAATTAGCCCCTGAAATACGAAATACAGGTATAATATCTTAGTTTAGGGGCGGTTGACCACTGTAAATTTATGTAATATGTTTATCAAAAAAGACTATTGTTATTATTTTAAAAGCTGTTTTTTGTAATGAAACAGATTTTATAATTGAAAGTGAATACAAATTTTCATCAATATGTATTATTAACTGTAAAAAATCTTTGACAAGTGGTGTTTAATGACAAAGAAAATGCTTTATCCTCTAATTTACGCAATACCATATTTTTTGAAATTGAAATATCTACTTGAGGGTTCGTTCGGATTATAGAGGCGGTGGAATTATCGGGGGTTCAAATTATAGAGGCTCTACTGTACGTAGAAATATTCCTTATTTTCTTTGCAGAGGGATCGTCTCTTATTTGGCGAGTAGCGACTTCTTTTCCTTACAATAAAGTTCTTTTATTGTTTTTTTTTTAATAATTTGCAGCAATAGATCATTAAAAAAAATCTAAGCGTAAAACCTTATATTTTACTAGCGAAAGGCCCTGTCTTCACCTTACTATTGATGTGGCATTATTTAAATTTAAGATAAAGACCATTTATTTTTTAAATTTAATGTCTTCAAGTTTTTCGAATAATATTTATAGCCTAAATCATTTGGATTTTTTTTTATATCTGTTTGTGAAGTTTCATTACAAATGGGTTCAGCCTTTCCGAAAATATCTTAAATTTTTAAAAATGTTTAATTTTTTATGTTTTAATGGCACGCAAGTAACCCCTTACCTCAATGTAAAGTAGTTATTTAGGTATTAACTGATTTTCTCCGCAAAGTAATAACTAATTCTGTTAACTGTCAGAACATGAACTAAAAATACTTTAAACTTAGTTTACGTCTTAAACTATATTATGTGTATTTAAGTTTTATGATTTATATAGCTTTACCGGTTTATTCACTTACTTTATTTTAAAATACGCCCTAGTGTCTTGAAGGCCTTAGTCCATGGGGACAAATTTAACGACATTTATTGCTTGTTGCCGACGAAACAATAAAGCTGTTACTACACTTTCTTAGGTTTTATTACGGATTTTATCAATCATCAAAATCTTGTGTTCTACGTTTATGACGTATTTAGCAATTAAAAGCATTAAGTTAAAAAATAGATTGATGTATTTTATATTTTGTCGCAACCTATTATGCGACTGGGTGTGGGTCTGGGTGTGGTTGAAAATTGAGAATTACAACATAGCTCTTTATAATTCCTTACTGTAAACTATAAAGTTACTATTTAAAGTTTAAAGGCTATACATGTTACTATTTTATTCTTCTGTCGCCAAATAGCAGTGCGTGTAATGACGTATATGACTTTTGAGGTCTGGAAATTGTGCATGTAGAATATATGAGGTATTTCTAATACTATATATCGAAGGTCACGAGATAGCATTTCTCATAGTCGATTTTTTTAAAACTGCAAGCAACTATATGGCAATAAAATATTACTTTTATTCTATCTCGCGGGCTGCCTCGTGAGAGTTCGCGAGATAATAGCTTACTGTCAAATCCAAAAAAAAAGTCTTTTATAATATAGCTACTCCCTTAGCGCTCGCTGTAAATATGATATTTGTTAGGTAGGCCGCATATATCTATTTGGTAGGCGTACGTGAGCCACTCGGATTCAACGCTGCCGCATCAATGAAATTGTTAATTAGTTTTAAATGCTTATTTGCCACGTTCTCACCGGTAAAGGAAAACATCGTGTGGAAACCAGGATCTCTCAGAAATTAAAAAAAATCGAAGACATGTGACACACCAACTCGGCAGTGCGGCGAAAATTTCCTTGCACTAAACTAAACAAAAACTCTCAGAAATGAAGAAGAAGCCTATGCCCGGGAAAAAGGCGTATATAGGCCGGCAACTTTAATATCGAATAGTCACACTAACTTACAGATAGTGACTACGAGTCATTCTCAAACAAAAACAGTTCTTTATGATGCAGTATATAACAGTTTTAGCAAATGTGGTGACCACCTATACGCCGCTCTCCTTGTGGATGTACAATACACGCGCTAACCAAATGTTAAGGTTTATTTATTTCCCTACGGCGGTAAGCAGTGACTTGCCCTTTAATGATTTTATGTTTATACGAATACTGCAAATTTAATTAAACTCAATTTTTTGGGTTTTACCGCGTTAATTTTTTTTTGACACTTCAAGTGCTTTGCAGCACCCATGTCAGTACAGTACGGATTTTATCCAAGACAATTATTTTTATAGACAAACAACAAGTACTATAATTGATAGAATCAGGCCTTAATTTTCGGAAATCCATTATAATAAAGATATTAATAGTTAATAAAATAAAGTGGTATCTTAGCGGTCAGCCGCCGTAGAGTCAACATCACCTGAAGCTGCGTCGTGTAGAGGAGAAACACGTGTCGTATTATTGTCGATGGTGTGTCTTTCCTAGAATAGTGGTGTTGGGAGTGGTGGCGTTGGGAGTAGTGTTGCTGGGATTGATGGTGACGGGATTAGTGCACGCAATTGAGGGAGGGCGGGAGGTGCTCTTCAAACTAGGGAAGACATCATTTTATTTAATTTAGCGGATGGTTGCAAAATAACTATTAAACAACAAGTACTAGTTTATTTGTTGTTTGTCTTGTCAACATTACGCGAATAAAGACGTAAAAGTTAAGCTTCCACTTCGACCGTGTAGTGACGGTTAAATAATGTCCATTAGTGTAATACCGTGGGTGTCGTAAGAGGCGACAGAGGGAAACATACATAGAATACTATAATACATACATAATAGAACGTGGGAGTGGGCGGAGCCCGCGTAGCCACTAAAATGACACTAACACGTCAATTCACACGTATAAATGTCAACACGAGATGTGTTTGGACGTTACAACCGTTTCCAAATTTCGCATGCAAATTATTTAGAAAGTGCCAAATTGCACCCTATCTAACAAATAAATATGTAACTATTAAAATTTAATGATGATCTTGAACATTAATCAAAACTCTAAAATGTGTAAATTTACTCAGTCTATCAACACAGCGAATCGAGTTTGGCGACGCCAATCCTCGTATAAAATAAGGTTGACAGCCATCCTATTCTGTATTATAGTATTCTATGGAAACATACCACGAGATAGGCAGCAGCGTTTTCCTAAAAATAACTAAATTGTAAAAACTGCGGTTGACATCCCACCTAGCAAGCGTGGCAACTATGGTAAAGTCTATTGGGAAGAATATCTATGAGGCAATATATTGGGAAATCTGTATTCAGCAGTGGACACACAAAACTTGTAGATTTTATCGCGATTAATTTTCTTCCTTGACGCTTCGAGTACTTTGTCGTGTGATTGGACATCATAATTACTTGGAGCATCATCATCATGTATGCGTAGTATCCACGACACACATACTTCCCGTTAAGGTATAAGTCACAGCCTATATACGTCCCACTGCTGGGCAGTGTGTGCATGTGGCTTCCTCTCACTTCTGAGAGGGTTGTGAGGTAAAGTACAAGTAAACTAAACGCGATTAAATACGTAAAAGTCAGTTTCATTCAAGTGACGGCAAGTATAGCTTCCACTTGATCGATTTTTGTTTCATTAAAGAATTGTCAGTTTTCAACACATCAAAATCTTACTTTCACCTTTTTATATGAGCTCATAATTTTGGACTAAGTTAAACTATAAGGTACTATAAGAATATGGACTAAAATATAAAACAAAAAACTTAGACGACCCTGAATATAAAATGTTCAATCAATTCCGAGTACAGTCGGTAAACGGCGCGGCGGTATACGTAATGTGTAATTAAAACAAAATCCTTATACCTATATAATTTTAAATTAAAAAATATATCCTATATAATAATAATATCTGAACTTGACGGCTGTGTATCCTGCGTCCTATTTAAAAGCAATAATTCATTCATATAATTATTGTTTTTCGTTTCCCACATAAAATTGCACTCAAACAAGCAAGTTTTCATCCGCTATACGTTTATAAAAATCGGCATGTGAAATGGAAAACTTTGTTTTAGTGTTAAAACTTTTCTCGCATATTGTCTGCGTCACCTAGACAGGGACGGGATTACCTACGCTACAGAGCCACGGTTACGCCTTGCCACGGTTGACTAGATGTTTGAATATCTTTTCTATCTAGGAATCCGTTTGGGGAGGTATTACACTCTTACTGATTTTTAGGCCGAATAGAAGTGCTTAAACTGCTCTTTTTGGATCTGAATGGTATAGAAAGCTAATATAATTATAGCCTTTGGAAATTCCATCTTAGTCCTCAAAGGTGACAACGCATTATAGCCTACTTTGTTTGTCGTTAGCGCCATGTACTGTAGTGGGTACTCACCATCAGGTGGGCTGTAAGTTCATTTGTTGCTCCAGTTTTATAAAAAAACACTCTTTCCCTGCCCCAGCGGCCTTGGTGTCCCAACCTTGGAAAAGCCCAACTCCTCTCACTATGGCCACTAGCAAGGTGCGCCTTCTTAAACGGCATGCACCCTTTCTTAAGAAACTAACAACAGGAAGTACCAGTCTTCCTGGTCTAAGCTGCGGACACGTTTATTTGGACAACCACGTTGGCTACCTAGAGTTTCGTTCAATGGTTGCCAGCTGTATCTGTTGGATCCGGTAGTAAGTGTTCAACACTGACTTGGACACGCAAACAGGGGGGACTAGTTTCCTGGCAAAAGACGTAACTAAGAAGATCTTGATGACATGATGGACTTACGTCTTAAACACCGACAACATGCCGGACCTCACACTCTTGGCTATGTTCTACTCTCCGTGTGTGAGCCTTTCCTGCCTGCCCGCGGATTTCATGAAACCTATAGTGGAGAATAAAACGGGTGACTTGACTGACAAGAGCTATAGGTCGATTTCTCTTGCCACATCGCCACATCGTGGCAAAACTCCCAATACCATCCACACCATCTGGATGCTTGGCGGTCCACCACTGTACGTTTCACTAGAAGTTTTCCGTTACCTTATCGTATTGTACCGTAAGAGCCGTAGTAGCTCAGATGGTTAGCGCTCGCTGTAAATTTCACAGTACGCGAGCAAACCGGGTTCGATCCCTGGCGGCACCAATGAAATTGTTAATTGCAATTTTAAGTGCGTATTTACCACGTTCTCGGCAGTGAAGGAAAACAACCTTCGTTCGTACCACGTTCTCGGCGGTGAAGGAAACCTGCATGTCAGAGAAATAAGAAAAAAATATTTCGAAGACATGTGAAGTTCGCCAACACGCATTGGGGCAGCGCGGCGGACACTTCCTTGCCCGAAAACCCCCTCAGAAATGAGCGGAGGCCTGTGCCCAGCAGTGGGAGGTTGTTTTTGTTGTTGTTGTTGTATTGTACCGTAATGAGGGCAAATAATCTTATGCTCACCAGATGTCGCTAGTTTAAATTTTTTGTTACACAATTTAGTTTTAAATAAAAGTTTATCAGTTTCTAGAGTATTATATTAATGCACAAAACAATGTCTCTGTGATTTATTTTTTAATTTTTTGTACATTTTTAACAATTTTTTTGATTTTTCTATTTGATGAATGTATGTGGTTTAGTTTATTTATTTTTAATTTAACTAAAATAAAATAAAGCTAATGGTAAAGAAAGTTAAGTTTATTACGTGGTAGAGCTATGCTGCAGCTATATTGCGGTTGCAGCACGAATGGGTCGGTTCGACCTGGGTAGAGGACCACGCTCTCACAGAATACCAGCGTAAAATAGTAGCTTAATGCTGCTGTGTTTCGTATGGTATGTGATTGTAGAGGACGGGAGACCCTTTTTACTGGAAACGAGAAATTCCATCTCAATCCTCAGGGCTAGCAACGCATCTGCATTTTATATTAAATTGAAGATAAATCTATGGGCCACAGCATCCACTCAATATCAGGTGGACTGTGTGCTCGTTTGTTACTCGTATACTATAAAAAAAGAAATAATCCTTTCAATTTTCGAACAAATTAGCTTCCCCACAACGAAATCTGTCAAACATTACACCTCATTTTAACTGGCGCTGCCCTGGTGGCAGAAAAAGTCGCGGATCATTGCAAAGATGTTTGACGGTTTGGTCAACACACAGTTCGAATAAACATGTAATACTTCATGATAAGCAGTTACGGATTTTTTCGTCTTCGGTTATCCACTGAATGCGCTATATTGCGTCTAACAAACCGTCAAATACTACACTGATCGCAAGACGCCTTGTACGCGTGTATTTTCGACTTATCTAAGGCCTTAGATCTAGTGGTATATAACCTACTGTAGGACAAGCTGCGAAGCATAGGCTTGCCACAAGAACTCATGAGCATACTACAGTACTGGTACCCAAACCAGTCCAATACTGTCAGGTGGGCGGGGGTAATTTCGGATCTGTATCAGCTTGAGTGTGGAGTCAGGCTCAAACAGGCTGATCGTAGTGCTTAGTAGTCACCATGTCGGCTGCCACATTGACGGTGTTTATGTCAATAATCTGAGTTGTACGGACGACATGGTGCTGCTGAGTGCGTTAGTCTGCGGCCTGGGGAAGATAATACGGATATGCAAGGAATATACATGTGGTCACGGATTATCATATATAATGTAAGGAACAGTCAATACATGAACTGATGAGGCCGCGGGTGCGAAATGTCCTGCTAATATATTTCAAATTAAATTAAATGGTGTACCCCTGAAAAGGGTTGAACAGTTTAAATATCTAGGGGATTTACTCACCGTCGAACTGAAAGATCGAGCTGATATGGATTGGAAGCGGAGGGAGCTGTCTGTCAGAGCTACACTTGTCCCGTTTGAAAATAAGAATTCCTTGCAATTGAAAGAAAAAATTCAATTTAAACAATATGGCATCGAGTTGCCAGCTGGCAAATTGCATTTGTGTCATCAGCAGGATAATTTGAAGAGAATGACATAAAAAATAAAGGGGAATAGTTTTCGGTACTCGTGCGCCGATTTCTCCTGGACTAATTTAGGGATGGTCCCAAAGATATACTCTTTAATAAATCGATAAAGAGTATGGAAAATTATAAATTATAAAAGAAGTACCCGACTGCATTGATTTGCAAACAAATTTAACTAATACAATACCTTGTTCGTCGGAAAGCGCTTCAACAGAGAACGTCCTCATATTTAAGAGCGTCTTGACTGATATTACTACTATCAACGACATTTTAAAATGTAGGCTACATTACACTCGCACCGGGAACACTCCAAGAGTAAAGACGCATCGATCTTTTGAGTTACAAGTCATATTGGAACAAAGAACCGTACATACGAACTAACATTCACTCGAAAAATCGTAACCTTCTTGTGCATCTCGACACGTAAATGCAATCAAATTGATAGCCTTTTTCCCTACGTTTTTAATAAGTCACTTTCTTGTTTGTTTATCTGTCTGTCGTTCCGAGTTGAGCTAGGAACCTAATAGATTTTAAACCTTCGATCAACAATACCAACTTTAAACTGACTTCTCGGCGAGCTAGAAACTTGAAATTTTAAATATACCTCCAATTCGGATAACAATGCAAGAATATGATAGAGGGTAGTAAATAAAAAAATATCTTGTTTGAAGTCTTCATTTTATTTATTACTATCATTATTACTGTACTGTACTGCGCGAAACTACGAAAAAGTAGTTATTTTTGTTACTCGGTTAGAACTTAAAAATAAATTATTAAAAAGATTTTCCAACTACCCCACGTAGGTTGGCTTCACCGAGGTGCGTGGGTGATGCTCAATTTAAGAAACTCATTACCTATTGACTTGTTTATATCAAAATCTAATATTTGCTTTTCGCTATACAAGTTTTGAAAACAAAACAGGATGGCCTTAAATGTGTTAACATTTAGAAATAACAGGTTTATACATTCAAGTTATAAAATTTACATCTGAGAATGTTTGGTCTAGAAAAAGTCATACGTTCTAATAGAACTAACGTTTCTTTTATTTTTTTGTCATATAAAACGACTATAGCTCGAAAACGATTATCATAACACAATATCATCATCATTATTACAGTTCTTAACAAGTCCACTGCTGAACATAGGCCTCAATACTCAATAACTTTATTGCATTCCATAGGTTACAAAAGGTGTTACATAGTTTTATGGTATCTCTATAGACCCTCATGGACACAGCAATATTATGACGGAGGAACATTTATTTTGTTTTATTATTATTATTGCTAAATAATTATTTAATATTAAAATTCATTATATAAACATACACACATTGAATATGGAATACGGCTATTATAATTGTTATTATTTATTAATTGATTTTGACATTTAATATATTATTATAGGTAGCACAATTGAATTTTTATTAAATTATTTGAATCATTTTAAATTTTATTATAATTTTTTATAGTAATTTATTTAGTAGGATGGCATTTCCTTATTACCTAACATTTATATCTATATTATATTATATTTTTATCTTCTGAAAATTCAGAAGTACTATAGTAAAAAGTAATAGCCAAAAATAAAAATAAGTGATAAGTAATGCCACAAAGCACGCTCCTGAGCCAACTGCATCCATCGACTTCCTGCATGGCTTACCAAGTCGTCACTCCCTCTAGCAGCATGTCTAAAAAATATTTGCCTGCCTCCTCTGACGCTCCTGCACTTGACTTCTCTCTTACACTGAAAAGTGGGTTGGCAACCTCAGATTTTTGTTATTTCCGGTTGTTGTCAGGAAGATGCTGCTAATCATCTCCTGTTTCGCTTCGCTTCGTCGACTCTCACGCAATCTACCGGATAATATGGTGTAGTGATATACTTACGCCGCTATATATTTCGCTACTTGCCAATTTAAAACATCAAAAAGGACCTGTGCACAACAATAGGTATTTACTTTAATATATGTATAGTAAATATGTGACTAATTGTCTTAAAACTAATTGTACGGATTTTATGGGATTTTATTTACTTATTATACTTATTTTTAATTCTAATAGATAAGTTTGATTGTTAAGTAAGACTTCAAGGTGGTTAATTCTATACAAAATATTTCATTCAAAAAATTCTGTAAAAAAACGTTCTGTTTTTGTCCTTAAGGATGACAGCTCATCTCCTTTTCTGATTCCTATTTGAGGACTTTGTTTTGTCTACGGACCACAATATCCATTACGTTGCAGGTTATTAAAAGTCCATCACCGAAAATAGGCCTCCACATAAATTGCTTCATATGTTGCGAAACGCAGTTTTTTATTTAATAGTTGTTATTCAGTTGGTCCTTCACTACTGGCCGTATGAGGACGCCCAAAGTCGCTCAGCGAGCTATGGAGAGGGCTAAGCTCGGAGTTTCTCCACGTGATAAACTTAGAAATGAGGATACCCGCAGTAGAACCAGAGTGACCGACATAGCCCAACGGATTAGTAAGCTGAAGTGGAAATGAGCCGGCCATAGAGCTCGAAGAACCGACGACCGTTGGGGAAAAAAGGTTCCCGAGTGCCCCCCCCCCCACTAGATGGAGTGACGACATGGTAAGACATGCAGGAATTCGATGGATGCAGGTGGCTCGGGACCGTTCTTTGTGGCATATCTTGGGGGAGGCCTATGTTCAGCAGTGGACTTGTGAAGGGCTGTAATGATGATGATGATGATGATGATTTAGTAGACGCTGCTGTCCTCCTGGTTGGTTTCCCTCTGTCGCCTTTTTCGACACGCACACGACGGATTGACTAATCGATATTCTTACACCACAACTACAGAGTGCACGGCATCCATTTACCATCGGGTAACTCCCAAAGCACCACAGTGTATATTTAAGTTCTTTCGTTCTAAGTTAGTTCGTAACGTGCAATGTCGCAGTGTTATGTCTGTTTCTGAAAACTTTTTTTTGTTTTTTGTGAATGTACTACATTTTGGTGAAGTTAAGTGGGAAAAAAAAACCTCTAGATCATTTTCTTAACGTTGATAACGTTACCGTTTAACCATATTAGCAAAACCAGATTTGAAACGGATTTGATTGTTAAAAATATTTTAAGTGTTAGCAATGCATTAAGAACATTTCAGTGCTCTTTAAAAGTCCGGAGCCTCATTAGCAAGACGAGTTTAACAGACACGGTCAGTATAAAACATAAATAATTAAGATGCTAATTAGTCACTAGACAAGTAAGTCATTTTTTTAACTAATTCGCCTATAGAATGCTTTCGATATACTTAGCATCGATATTTGCTAACAACTTTCAGTAAAGCTACACCATGAAATTGAAATTAATTTTATATTAGGTGCAATTTTTTATATATAATTATTAATATTAACTATAAATTTTGTACAAACACCTCAAAAGCCTCCTTTATAACATCAACAGTCGACCTTGCAACATTCACATGTCTTCACTCTATCTAATGTACAATCGCTCAACACTCTCCTGCTTCTCGAAAACCTTTCAAGATTCGGTTGCAAAAATATCACCATGTGTTATTTTTGGTTATTTCATTATGTATTATTTTAAAACCACCGATCCCTCCTCCCCCTATTTCGCGCAGGTAATTTCTGGATCTCGATAACTGCACCACCTACCAGGTCTAATTGAAATTTTAGGGTTATTCGAGGAATCTAAACCATCCCTTGACTCAAACACATGCAAAAAATTTATTTTGTATGTGTTCGATGATTTTTATATATAAATATGTCAAATGCACATACATAATATGTATGCCAAAACAATTTTACAACTTCGCTATGGAATACATTTTATATTTTGTTTTTCATCATCAGCGCACTAAAGTCTACCTGCTTAACATGGGTCTCTCGTTGGGATCTATCTTAATCGCCACGCTTCGCATGCTATTGGCAATGTACCAGAAGTCGCCAACATCTGTCGTTGCTCCCTTTCGTCTATCTACATATTTTTTGTATGTACAGTAAACTAAGTTATGCCACCATAAGATACTTGTGGGGCTTACCATAATTCTTATACGTGGTAGAGCCACGCTACAGCTATATTATGGTTGTAGCGCGGATGGGTCAGCTCGACCAGAGAAGAAGCACGCTCTCACAGAATACCAGCGTAAAATAGCTTAATGCTGCTGCATTTCGTATGGTGAGTATAGAGATCCGGAAATTCTTTTTACTGAAAACGGGGCAATCCATCTTAGTCCTCAGGGGTGACAACGCGTCTGCATTTTGATCCTTAATCAAGGATAATGATATATAAGGATGTAGATGTCTATGGGTCTCTTTTCTTCCAATGGGTGCCGTAAAAGGTACATTTATCCTCGATTAAGAATCTGTGATAGCGTGGTTCCTCCCCGGTCGAACCGACCCATTCGTGCTACAACCATAATATAGTACTTCAAATCATGTCATCTCTGCTATTTTTTATTAATAGGTTATACTTTAGAGATGGTCCTATATAAATTGGAGGAAAAATAGGGAATGAAGTTTTTAATCTAACTATGTTGACGACACCCAAGAGTGCTTTACACTATAATTTAGCATTTTACACTATTATTTAGCACCTACTTCTAAGGCTTTTTTATGAATTATTTTATTGTGTTTATTTCAAATTATTTCTTTAATTTGAATTTCACTTCGATCGTCAACAATCTATAACACTATTGCTATTTAAAGACCGGTTTTATTAAGCAGTTACCTCAAATTTTACTGTCTGGACCGTGATAAAAACGCTAAATGTTAACACTAAACTGACGTTCCTATTCTGCATTCGGAATGTCGTTTGCGGAATGCCAAGTATCGACTTTTGCTAATAATTAAAATACTACAAGAAATAATGTTAATGCGTCATATGTACTTAAAATATGGAATTTATAAAAACGTGCGCAACAAGCGGTAAAATTTGTACAATCGATTTCGTTATAAATAAAATGAGAACATCATCAATGCAGTCGAAGTCAATTAAATACGTAATATTAAGGATAACTTACAACACCGCTGGTCCGATCCTGATTAGATTTATGTGAGACCACTTGAGAAGCACCAGCTTCCAAATAAAAAAAAGAGTCATCAAAATCGGTTGATCTAGAAAAAAGTTCTGAGGTAACGCACATTAAAAAACCGGCCAAGAGCGTGTCGGGCCACGCTCAGTGTAGGGTTCCGTAGTTTCCCGTCCGTCACAATAAGTGTTCCCACTTATGAGTTTAAATGTGGGTATTCATTATGTTCGCGCTCCTGCAGCGCTCCGCGCACCTGCAAATGCTCCTGGTAGTGGGTACTGTTGTTTCCATCCAAGTTCAAAATAATTTTCCTAGAAAGTCCTTATAAAGTTCTACTTTTTAGATTTTTTCATATTTTCTAAACTTATGGTTCAAAAGTTAGAGGGAGTTTTTTTTACTTTTGGAGCGATTATTTCCGAAATTATTGACATTATCAAAAAATGATTTTAGTAAACCCCTATTCATTTTTAAATACCTTTCCAACAATATATCACACGTTAGAGTTGAAATTAAAAAAAAAATCACTTCCCACTTTACATATAGGGGGGCTACCCTAATAAAACATTTTTTTCCAATTTTTATTTTACGACTTTGTCAGCGTGATTGATACACATATTGGTACCAAATTTCAGCTTTCTAGTGCTAACGGTCACAGAGATTAAGCGAGGACGGACAGACGGACAGACAGACATGGCGAAACTATAAGGGTTCCTAGTTGACTACGGAACCCTAAAAAAGAGTCATCAAAATCGGTTGATCTAGAAAAAAGTTCCGAGGTAACACATTAAAAAAGTACAGTCGAGTTGAGAACCTACTCCTTTTTTGAAGTTGGTTGAAAATGTTCAGTTTCATTTAAAGCGAGGCCCTTTTATATTTTTTTGTCGCTTGTCAAGAATGCGTTGCTGCATTCAGTATTTGAAATGTATAGAGAGAGCTAATATGATTACAGAATATAAGGCATTTCATTAGTGCTCTTTCAAACGATAGCACTTTGCCCAACGACTACGCAACTACAGTGCTTGTAGACAGTTGTCTGGCGTTAGACGTTGAAACTTTAAATAAAATCAGTAACAATATCTATGTATTTTCAAGAATAAATGGAATCGCTGTTACACTGCTGACGCAAACGAGTAATTGAAAATCTGTCATTGTGAGATGAGGACGTTTTTTTTTTGTAAGGAGAACCAAGTAGCCAACTTTTCGCTCTACAAAAAATATAGTTAGTTCTTAAATTATTTTCTAATGACCATTGCTTCGTATATGAATTAACGGCAGTTTTAAAACAGCTCTGCTCTGCGCTTGATCTGCAGTCAAATAACTGCAAGACTGCAGTTATCTGAACTGTTGTGAAGTTCCGTTCGTCTATAAGCTATGTTAGTCCGCAGAGACGAAATGATTATACAACCTATTCTTATTGAAATTGGCTGCAGGTGCCCGAGTACTGCAGGGGTTTACCATTACTTGTATTACGTGCTACTCTATTAAAAAAACGTATGTAAACAACTAAATTTAAACAAATAAAAAACGTTACAATAGAATATACATAGTACATAAATAATAAATCGGGCGATACTCTACACATAATTATCTACATTTTAAAGAACTTACAAAAATTCCCATAATATCCGCTTTGAATCAACAATTTTTTTCGTACAAATTCATTACAGTCAAAAGTGCACTGCTGAACATAGGCCTCCCGCAAAGTTCACCCCTATGACACATTTCATGGGCATATTTGTCCTAGTTGCCATGCTTGGCAGACGGGTTGGCAATTAATTAATTCAACATACCTACATCTATATAATATTTACACAGAATCGCATAAATTCAAGTTGAAATTGTCGAGTGCTGATCAACATTGACTTATAGCTGGGATTCTACCTTAAGTTTTTCACTAAGGGCGATTCTGAAAGCTAAACCGAAACGATGTTGTCTACTGACTAAATTGATGATTGGTTCCATTACATACAACCGATTTTGACAACATCATCATCTTGCGGTTTAAAAGAAAAGCAATTTTCACAATAAACGTATAATGTACGTGTAACGGCGAAAAGAAGCACCCACTTGTCCTTGCTTTATAATATCGGATGGGGCACCCACGCTACTATAGCGCAGGAACAGCCGTACAGTACCAAAGAATCAAAAACACACAACCAGGACTAAACTCAATCAAAAATTAATTCGACGTACAAATTATGATTTCATGATCCTACGCTTTAGCTGATCCACGCGATTGTTAAACACATCAGTCACTTTAATGAAACAATTCTAAATTCGATAATATAAAACAAAACTAACATATTTTATGTAAATGTGTAACTGCAAGCAAGTGCATCCTGCTGACTGACGAATGAGACTAGCGATCAGCTAATGGAGACAAATCTATCTACAGTGCTACTGTAGTAACACTGAACTAAAAACTTAGACTATGGGGGGCGGTATAACTAATGCCAGTGGCTCACTGTTTACTTACTGTTTGCAGGCAAATTGGTAATCGCAGCACAAGAGGTGACTTTTGACGCTGTTCTTTGTCACCGGTTCGGGTATATTACTTGTGATGTAAACGAGATGCTTACACCTAAAAGAGTAGGCCTAAACAAGGATTTCCTTTTGACATGATCATGACACATTCTCTCGTTTCTTTCATGTTACATGCTCGCGGTTAAGGGTACAGTAATACCAGCGATCATCGTGTAAATCGAAGTCGGTGTATAATTTTGTATTTAAATTAATACAATATAGAAAACATAAAACTCAAAAACCACTCGACCGGTATTGATGAAGTTTTTTGTATGTGTTTGATTGGGTCCCTTGGTGATTTTGACTCACATTTAGACCCGGTTATGCCGCTGTTTTCGAGATCTAGTATTCACCCGGATCACTAGTCGTAAACAAAATATGTAATTAAAAATTGCTTCATAAAAAAGGCTTCATAAATCTTTTTGGCATTTTCATCTAGTCGCATTTTACGACACCCAAATTGCGAAAGACGGTGATGAAATCTCTGAAGCCGTCATACGGCATGGGTGATTAAGTATTTTTTTTTAATATTTCATATTAATCTGTCTTAACATTTTTATAATTTATAATAAGGGTTATAAACGATCAACCAGTTCCTTAGAAGTTAAGAAAATGGGCCACAGACATCTACATCTTTCCTCAGATAAGAATCGAAATGTAGATGCGTTGTCACCCCTGAGGACTAAAGATAAAAAATAGGATCTCCGGTTTTCTACACTCACCATACGAAACACAATAACATTATGCTTTCTCTCTGGTATTATGTGCGAGCTTGGTTCTTCCCTAGTCAAACCGACCCATTCGTGCTACAACCATAATAATATAGTTACACTGTGTCTCTACCACATATAACACATGAGTAAAAATATAGAAGTGTAAAAATATATCGAATACTGTCTATGTGATATTCATTGCCTAGTATAGATGTAGCGCTGATTTTAAATTAAAGTCTAACTGTCGTTTGAACCTTGGCATACCAGTCCGGTTTAATTTTATAGCGCCAGCTAACATTAAAACGTTTTAGCTGATTAGGTTAATTTTATAATTGATTTTTACACACAGTTGTTAATATTGGTAATGTGAATAATTAGCTCCTATATTATTACAGATTCGTTTAAATAATATATTGAGATCATATTACACTTTTTTTACGGAATTGTACCGTATGTATACTAAATAATGTACCTACTAAATATATTAAATAGCTTAGCTAATCTAAGATTTGCGTATTAAAATAAAAATGTGGCTTACCCAGTTTGAAAGGGTACCTCCTTATTCTCCTCATCATCAGGGAAACTCCTGATTATGCCTCATTTGGAGCCGAAACATATGTCGTATTATCGACGGCGGGCGGTGTGATTTTCCTGGTACAGTGTTGACGGGGATAGCACGCGCAATTGAGGCACGTGCTCCTCAAACTAACGAAGACATTATCATTTTATTTTTTTACACTGATCTTACTTAGTTAATTTTCAACGTCTTTTATATAAATACCGGTCTGATTATATTAATTATATACACAATGTTTTTATAGTATTCACATAAATAAAAGTGCATTTAAAAATGCATAGACATAGGAATGGTAATTAAATGTCTATGGTGAAAATGCGGCAAGTTTTTCGTGAAATTTTTAAGTAAAGGCTCTCGCGAAATTTTTGCTCTCCTTATATAATATTATAACCGCCCTTCTGCACCCTTTAACTCCGTTTCTACACTCAGTCGTTCCGTAATCAATCATACGCAAATACTTCATACAATTGGAGTCCCGTGGTCACCAATGGTCTTTTGGACCAATGCTTTTTTACAGGCTGATGTTTAAGAAGAGGAATAAAATCATCACGTCATACTATTTTAGTACTGTTACGCATTCTGTATTAAAGGTGTGCAATTTTCTAATAAAACACAAACAAAGCGTCACGCCTGGAATTCCCGTGGAGGTAGGCAGACTTCAGAAAGCACGTTTAGACAAAAAAGAAAATGGTCTTAGATGAGAAATTGATAGAAGGCAATCGCCCACACAATCACAAACCCAATATCTAAATAGGCACTTTCTACGACATCCTAGGCAAGTGAAACAGTTAACTATTTTTTTATAGAGTAAGGGTGACGAACGAGCACACAGTCCACCTGATGTTAAGTGGATGCTGTGGCCCATAGACATCTTCATTTATCCTCGATTAAGAATCAAAACGCAGATTTGAACGCGTTGAACGCGAACGCTTTGTCAACCTTGAGGACTAAGATGGAATGCCTCAATTCCAGTAAAAAAGGATATCTACACTCAACATATGAAATACAGCTGTTAAGCTGCTATTTTACGCTGGTATTCTGTGAGAGCTTGGTCCTTCCCCGGTCGAGCCGACCCATTTGTGCTACAACCATAATATAGCTGCACCGTGGCTCTACCACGTATAATGGCTCATCCTCCTCTGTTATAAGTACCACATAAACATTGGACTTATAAAGAAATAGAGTCAGAGAAAGTCAAAGACAAAGAGAAAAGCAGAATTTGCAAATAACTTCACTATAGCGCCACCTATCGAGAATCCTAGATAAGCTACGAACCACGATCACGACGAAACAATATCGCGCGTTTATGGTACATCGGTTTAGTCATTACGAATTTACGCGATTCCTCACAGACGAACCAACGATTAATAAAGAAAAGATGAGTAATTAATATTTGCTTTTTTATATTTATTGATAAATTACATACGCTATACGATATTGTCCACTCACCAAAAAATAAAATTACGAGTAGGTGTTGCTTGAATTCAATTATATTATTTATTATTAGTTATTCTTTTTCGTTATTACCGCGTGAAGAGTGTGGTTTGCAAGATGATGTTGTGACCAGGAAGAAAGGAATGCTTCGGTGGTTTGGTCATTAGACATCATGAATGAGGAAAGAGTGACAAAACAAATTTATGTTGCAGAAGTGAACGGCAGAGTCGGAAAGGGACGTCCTAGGCGAAAGTTTATCGAACAAATTGGGGATATATTGAAAACGGGCCAAATTAGAAGTACCCTTAACCGACGAGCATGTATGCGTATATGAATGTGGAGGAGGCGAGAGAGGTGTGTCAGGATCGTGCTAAATGGAAGTCTGTAGCCTCTGCCCTGCTTAAGGATGTATGTATCACCGCGTAGCAGTCCACTTTTAAACTTAGGCCTAACCAATAGGAGAAAATAACATAATCGCTACGCTTTGCAAGCAGGTTGGCGATCGCATATCAGACGTCTTGTACCTACAAATGTGAATAACGGCTTAAAATGAACAACAAACTTACCGTTATAGCCTATTAAAGTCGCTGTAGTATAGTTATAGTTCGAATGGGTCGGCTCGACCGGGGAAAGACCACGCTCTCACAGAATACCGGCGTCAAATAGTAGCTTAATGCTGCTGTGTTTCGTATGGTGGGTGTAGAGAACCGGAGACCCTTTTTACTGGAAACGAGGCATTCCATCTTAGTCCTCACGGGTGACAACGCATCTGCATTTTGATTCGTAATCGAGGATAGATGTAGATGTCTATGGGCCACAGCAACCACTTACCATCAGGTGGACTGTGTGCTCGTTTGTCACCCTATCCTTTATATATATATATATATATATATATATATATATATATATATATATATATATAACATAGGCCTCCCCAAAAATTGCCTCATAGGGAATATTTCTCATAGTTGCAAGCTGGTTGGCAACCGCAGTTTTTTATTTCTTAATCGTTATTAGGAAGTTTTTGCTGCCCATCTGATTTGTTGCCATCTGTCGCCTCTTGCGACATCCACTGTATGATATGAGGTACCTAGTGGATAATCTTACACCGCCACTGCACACTATACAACAAACTTGTGCTTAATTTTTTTTTCGTAAGCAACTTATAACTAACTAATAACTGCTGTTAGAAAGAAAAACTACCAGAAATAGAAACCATCATTATTATAGACTTCACAAGTCCACTGCTGAACATAGACCGCCCCTAAGGAACGCCACAATGCACAGTCCCAATCCACCTGCATGCATCCATTGACTTCCTGCATGTCATACCAGGTCGCCACTCCATTTAGTAGGGGGGATGCCCTACACTCGACCTGACGGTACGAGGCTTCCACTCGAGAACATTTCTTAGAAGAAATAGGAATATTTTTATTCTATATAGATATAGATTGTAAATAATACTTATTGAACGTCATTATTATGTTTATTTTACCACTGGTTTGAAATATACCTCAGTTCTGAGAAGAACCAGCAAGGAACCCAGCGGGATTTTTTTATATAAAAACAGTTCACTATTATATGTAAATTTTGTTACACTATTAACTGTACAAAATAAATTTAAAATGCCTTGGTAGCGACCATCTTTTTCTCGGGGGTTATTAAAGTTAAAGTTACAGCCTATGTACTTTGTAGTGCTGGGCACCGGCCTCCTCTCGTTTCTGAGAGGGTTTTAGGGCAAAGAAGTATCCGCCGCGCTGCCCCAATGCGTGTTGGCGAACTTCACGTCTTCGAAATATTTTTCTTTATATTCTCAGATATGCAGGTTTCCTCACGATGTTTTCCTTCACCAGTGAGCACGTGGTAATTCAGCACTTAAAATTGCAATAAACAATTTCATTGGTGCCGGCAGGGATCGAACCCGGTTTGCTCGAGTACTGTGAAATTTACAGCGAGCGCTAACCATCTGAGCTACCACGGCTTATTATCATTTATATATCAATTAATAAACTCAACCATCAATACTTTGTATATAAATATTTAGAAACACTTACTTAAGCATAACAACGTTTGAAAAAATTGAACAACGCCATATAACTAAACTTGCTTATTTGCACTTGCACATTATTGCATCACTGCCTTAGTACAGCCTATATACATCTCACAGCTGGGCACTAGCTCGCTCTCTTTCTGAAAAGGTTCTGGAGTGATGAATCGACCGCGCTGCTCCAGTGCGTGTTAAATTAGCGAACCTCATTTGTCCTCGAAATATTTTATTCCTCAGCAATGCAGGTTTCCTGACGGTGTTTTTCATCACCGCGAAGAAGCTAGTAAATCAGCACGTAAAATTCAAACCAACAATTTTATTGGTGCCGGCAGGGATCGAACCCCGGGTTTGTTTGCCTACTGTGTAATTTATGGTGCCAAGCGATTAGCACCTGAGCTACCACGGCACACTGTTTACCTTCTTAATTTACTTACATATCAATTTCTGTATAAACAAAAGATACTTACAATTCTATTAACATTAGGTACTTCCCCTCCAATTAAGCATAAAATGCTTGTTCTAAATGGTATGATGGTAAAATTAGCGATAAACTACTTTTTTTTAATTACTTCTGTTTCTTTTAATTCCACTGTTATACACGGCATTTTCCAAAGTAGCACGAGCAGGCACGAAAACTTGCAGCTTTCACCCATCTTGCCCAACGAAAAGCCGATTAATAGATTAGCCCTGCGAACTCTGTATCATAAGAAGCGAAAATGCGAAATAACAGATTATACAGATCCTTCTTACACTGTAGAGGCCCCTGTCCACCACCAGTGCGTCATCTCAAGATCACATAACTAACATGTGACTTGTACTCACACAGATGTTGTTCCAGAGTGATATGTCGACGCGGAGCGGCGCGAGCGCTATCCGGGCACGCCGCGGGCATAAGGAACGCTCCAAGAACTTCACGGAGCTGGAGAAGCGCACCGTGCTCGAGCTGATCGCGCGCCACCGCGACGTGCTGCGCCAGGGACGCTCCAACAACGCCACCAACCGCAGTAAACAGGTCGTTACTGCTTCCTACTTCCTCTTACTCTACTTACTCCTACTACGCAATGAGCAAGATTTGCTTTTATGCACAAAAATACATGACGTTCGTATGACGCACCTAATGCCATAAGGCACTCTCTTCCTAGTCATTAGGACATACAAAGATAAAAATAAAGGAGGCAACTACAAAAAAAAATTGACCTTGCAAGCCATCCCTGGAACTTCCCGCTAATTTCAATATCAAAGCGCTTCATATTCCAATTATTATGACGTAGAAGTTGCAAGTGGATTAAAAAGAACTCCTAGGTAGAACAGGATGACCTTTTATTTAAAAAATACTCCCAAACGTATAATTATACGTGGTATAGCCATGCTGCGGTTATATTAGTAGTATAGTTGTAGCACAAATGGGTCGGCTCGACCGGGGAAGGACCACGTTCTTACAGAATACCAGCGTAAAATAGTAGCTTAATGCTGATGTGTTACGTATGGTGAGCTTAGAGTACCGGAGACCCTTTTTACTGGAAACGAGGCATTCCATCTTAGTCCTCACGGGTGACAACGCATCTGCATTTTGATTTGTAATCGAGGATAGATGTAGATGTCTATGGGCCGCAGCAACCACTTACCATCAGGTGGACTGTGTGCTAGTTTGTCACGCTATCCTATATAAAAAAACAGTATATTTTACTAATACGCCGGTGTAATACTTATAACTGGGAATTTTTAACCTTAGTTCTCTCCTTATTTCATTTTTGATAACGATAAGACACCAATCTATCTGATTTATCGTTTTTTGTTATTTCAATTATCCATAATCTTGACTTCTAAAATTAACCTGAAGATAATGACGTAAGAATTCTGATTTTTAATAAAATTTGCGGTGAGTTTAACATGGGATTCTTCATCGTCATCAACAGTCCACTACTAAACATTGACTGTTCCTATTTTTAGGAGAATATGCCGTTATCGTTAAGCTCGGCAAGCGGATTTGTAATCACTATACCAAACTTTTTAAAAACTAGTCTTAATGACCAGTCTAGTTTTTACATCTGGTAGGTATCAATATATATAAATTTCATACCGCTACCAGTGATATACTAAAAATATATTAATGACCGTAATCTGTCAGCACCGCTAGCAATTCGCGTAGTCGACTGGTGCGACACTCACGGGATGAGATAGGGTTATAGATCACTCTGGATATATTATTATGTATTTAAAAAAAGTTACAGCCTATATACGTCCCACTGCTGGGCACAGGCCTCCTGTCATTTCTAAAAGTTTTTAGAGCAAAGAAATGTCCGCCACACTTCCCCAATGCGTGCTGGCGAACTTCACATGTCTTCGAAAATTTTCTTTTTCTTATTTCTCAGACATGCCGGTTTCCGTACGATGTTTTCCTTCATCGTCGATCACGTGGTGAATCAGCACTTAAAATTGCAGTTAACAATCTGGGGGCACGGCAGTGCCCCCGGCAAGTCGAGCAAAGGCAAGCGGCACGGCTGTACCATACTTTTCTCGAAGCAATTCAGGCCATTTTCGACCCCCCCCCCCCCCCCCCCTATAACTTCGTAGTGGATAACACTAGAAGCCTAGTAGGCATTGTATAAAAATAGTATATTTCAAATTTCATTCAATTTGAACTAGTGGTTTAAAAATTATAACTAGTCAAAGTTTCCTAATTTTGTCACTCACTGACTGAGATCATCAAAACTCTAAGGCACTTCTAGCAGACATAGAAGCTTCAAATTTGGAATATAATTAGTGTTTAGTTTATAAATCAAGAAAAAACTAAAATATTTTTTTAATTTCGGTCCAGTTTTCTAGATACACCAACTGCATAAATAACTTTGTAATCCCATATAAATATATACAATTACAAAGTTATATTTGCAGTAAATGAATCAGTAGACTTATATATGTATAACAGGTAGATAGATACGTTGTTGGTATTCAAGAGTAGAAGATACCGGAAAGGTAAAAAAGTAGGACTATCTTATCTACAAAAAGAAATGAGATGCCATCAAAAACATAACTTGTAAAAAAAAACAAGTCTCGCAACTCAGTTCTTCTACCGTAAAAAGTTGTGAAATCCATGTAATACCAAGTCGGTTAATTTGTTCAGTTCCTACTTAAGGGTCCTTCTGTTTTAAGTTATTACGTAATTAGCTAACCTAACAACATTTTATAGTGATCATATCAATGTTAAAAATCTTTTATGTTTTAAATATATAGATTGACTTAGCAATCGCACTAAGCAATTTAATTTAATGTAATATGTATTAATTGTGAGATGCTTTGTGTTTTCATGCGATGACCAAATCAATCTATATATTTAAAACATAAAACATTTTTAACATTGATATGTTCACTATAAAATGTTGTTAGGTTAGCTAATTACGTAATAACTTAAAACAGAGGGACCCTTAAGTAGGAACCGAATAAATTAACCAACTTGGTATTACATGGATCTCACAACTTTTTACGGTAGAAGAACTGAGTTGCGAGACTTGGTTTTTTTACAAGTTATGTTTTTGATGGCATTTCATTAATGCCGCCGCAGATCGAACCCGGGTTATAGTGAAATGTACATCGAGCGCTAACCATCTGAGCTACCACGGCGCCATTATGTATTTATTTATACTTTTTTGTAAAACACTTTATTAAAAGGATTACAAAGGACTGACTTTAATAAGCCTTTTCGCTTTCTCTTTTAATTTTAATCAACCTGGGATTTGTTTAAAAAAATGTGATAGGTGCCAAAAATAAAAGGGAATAACATGGCAAATTAGAAAACAAATTAAGTACTAAACATATTGTTAAAATAATAAAAAATAGCCTTATACTACATCTATCTCTTAGTATATATGTATAAATTACGTGTCACGTTGTTTGTCCGCGATGGACTCCTAAATTACTTAACCGATTTTAATCAAATTTGCACACCGTGTGCAGTTTGGTCCAACTTGAGAGATAGGATAATTTTTTGCCCATGAGTGACCCACATTTTTTTGCGAATTTAATATATATATATATATATATATATATATATATATATATATATATATATATATATATATATATATATGTATATATATATATGTATATATATATATATGTATATATATATATATATATATATATATATATATATATATATATATATATATATATATATAAGGCGCCGCTGGAGGCAGAAAGTCGTAAATTCAATATTTCCATAATAAGTAGACTTTACGCGCAAGATGATTTTTCCACCTCTGTTACTGTTCCCTCTGGCTCTTATGAAATGATGCAAGAAATGAAATAATTTGTCGACAGAGTTTATAGACATACGATAGTATTTAAAAAAATCTGGATAAGCTCGTAATTTGTCTCTTTACATAATACAGGCCATCTTGTAATCTCAGGGTGTTAAGTGGATGCAATATGTCTCCTTCTTAGCTAGATACAGCAACATTGCAATCGCAATATCGTCGTCCATATTCGCTGGCGAATATCTGTACTCAATGGCTAGCATCTCTCCACTGAGCCTCGTTATTCCGAACGGGGAAAAAACGTTTGTGTGCGATGTGTGTACGGAAATCCGTATGTATTTGACCGGCCTAAATATCAAGAAACATTGTTTCGTATTCCGATGAGAACCATTAAACTGTTTGAGAGATATAGCCTTATTAAACCAACATTATGTACAATCATACAAGTGTCAATAAAGATCGATAAAAAGCACATCAAGGTCGCTGTTAGACCGTCCAAACCACCGAACGTATGATTAATCAAGAATATGTATCAGACTTAACGTTATCGGAACAGTTATGATTGAATTGTAATTGTTTAGCGATAGTTTTTATAGTTATTTGGTTAAATAACACAACGCAATATTTTATATACATTTTTCACACAAATCAACTGGATGATGTTCTCTTGGCTTATTTCGGCCACAGCCCACAGCGGCAACTTCCAAATAAATTCGGAAGCTGTAATCAACTGCACGGGAGATATGTTAATGCCACGGATGTATGCTTACTGACATAGTGGCACTCGTCTTATTCTTATTCAATATTTTACCTGTGAAAAAGTATCTTTGATCTTTTCCCCATGGACTAGGATGCAGATTCTAAGAAACAGGGACGAAGTCAAAACAACCAGCAACGCGATTTTGTAACTCTAGTGGATTTCATGGTGGGTTTCGTTTTGACATTCGACGTTGGATTTTGTCTTTTTTTTTAAATGAATATCATATTTTAGTTTCCAATGAAAAATATTAACCAAAAATAATTGCCGAGTGGTTTCCACCGGCAAACGCGAGTTATGCAATCGCACTTTTTTTTTTTTTATATAGAAGAGGGGGCAAACGAGCATGCGGCTCACCTGATGTTAAGTGACTACCGCCGCCCATGATCAACCGCAACACCAGGAGAATTGCGGGTGCGTTGCCGGCCCTTTAGAAAGGAGTAAGCTCTTTTCTTGAAGGTTCCCAGGTCGTATCGGTCCGGAAAAATCGCCGGTGGTAAACTATTCCACAGAGAGGTTGTACGTGGAAGAAAACTCCTTGTGAAACGTACAGTGGTGGACCGCCAAGCATCCAGATGGTGTGGATGGTATCGGGACGTTTGCCGTGTAGTGCGTTCACGAAATTTGGCGGCTGGGATTAATCCGAACAATTCCTCAGAGCACTCCCCGTGATAGATGCGATAAAATACGCAAAGAGATGCAACATCTCTTCGCAGCGCCAGTGAGTCGAGCCGATCGGAAAGCACTCGGTCGTCGACGATTCGAGCCGCTCTGCGCTGGATGCGGTCAAGTGGAAGGAGCTGGTACTGGGGAGCCCCAGCCCAGAGATGGGAACAGTATTCCATGTGCGGCCGAACCTGCGCCTTGTAAAGTTGCAGGCGGTGTGCCGGCATGAAATACTGTCCCGCTCTGCTGAGCACGCCAAGCTTTTTAGAGGCCAATTTGGCCTTCCCTTCCAAGTGACCACGAAACTGCACGTCACTCGATATGTCGACGCCGAGGATTCCGATACTGGCTGAGGCAACAAGGGGAGTGCCTTAAAACTGAGGGGATACGACAAAGGGGTTCTTTTTAGCGGTTAACGCGCAAACTTGTGTCTTCTGGGGGTTAAACTGGACTAGATTTAGTCGTCCCCAATCCGAGACTCTGTTCAGCAAAGACTCGACTTCTGACACAAGTTTGTCCCGGCACTCGGAGACGTTTTCCCGAGAAATTTTGGCTTGGCCGGTGTAAAGAGCATCACCAGTGCTGTCATCTGCATAGCAATGAATGTTACGGGTATGCAACATATCATTGATATGCAGAAGAAACAGCGTTGGCGATAGCACGCAGCCCTGTGGAACACCAGCATTAATAGGCTTGCAATCGGAGCTTGCACCGTCTACAACGACCTTGATGCTCCGATCTGCAAGAAAGCTGGTGATCCAATCGCACAATTTCTCGGGAAGCCCATAGGAAGGGAGCTTCGAAAGAAGCGCTTTGTGCCAAACCCGATCGAAGGCCTTCGCAATGTCCACACTAACGGCCAATGCCTCCCCCTTGAACTCTACTGCCTCCGCCCATCTGTGAGTGAGGTAGACCAGAAGATCACCAGCTGACCGACCACGGCAAAAACCGTATTGACGGTCACTAATCAGCTGGTGATCCTCAAGGTACCTAATGAGCTGGCAGTTTACAATGGACTCCATTGTTTTGGAGAACAAGGAGGTGATGGCGATTGGCCGGTAGTTGGACGGGTCTGAGCGGTCGCCTTTTTTAGGGATCGGGTGGACGAAAGCCGTCTTCCATGATTTTGGGACTACGCCTAGGGAGTAGGAGTACCGGAAAAGACGCGTTAAAACCGGTGCCAACTCTGGAGCACACGTCCTCAGCACAATTGGAGGGATTCCGTCAGGCCCACTCGACTTGTGGATGTCCAGGGAGAGGAGTGCTTTGCGAACCGAGCGCTGTGTGAACTGCACTTCCGGCATGGAGCACTCACATCGCGGGATGGTCGGCGGCGTACTCCCCCCGTCATCGAGAGTCGAGTTAGACGCAAAGAAAGAGCCTAGAAGATCGGCTTTCTCCTTTGCAGTATGGGCCAGTGAGTCGTCCTCCCTGTGCAGAGATGGAAGAGATGGCTGACAGAAATTCCCCTGGACAGCCTTGGCGAGAGACCAGAATGCACGGGTTCCAGAAGGAAGGCGAACTAGTTTCTCGCCAATTCTGCCTATGTGCTCTGACTTTGCCTTGGCAATGACTCTTTTGAAGGACCTAGAGGCGGAATTATACTTCTTTTTTAGAGCGCTGGTGTTTACATCCCGGGACGCTGATGCATCAACCCAGGCTTGGTAGCACTCCTGCTTATAGCATGATGCTATTTTACAGGAGCGACCAAACCATGGCTGAGACTTGCCTCCAATGGGCACCACAGAGGATGGAATAAAAAGTTCCATACCCTGAAGTACCACATCAGTAACAGAATCCGCAACAACGTTGGGATCATCCGGCGAGAAGCAAACCCGCCCCCAAGCGTAGGATGCAAAGAAAGACCGCAACCCATCCCAATCGGCTGACCTATAGTGCCAAACACGGCGGCAGCCTGCAGAATGCAACCGCGATTTCAGCTTGAGTGGCACAACACTCCGGACCAGACAATGGTCCGAGGACCCTAAAGGGGCGTCGACGGAAATATGATATCCGTCCGGGTGAGAGGTCAGCAGAAGGTCCAACAGGGAAGGTGCATGATCCTCCACATCTGGAATCCGCGTAGGCGAAGTAACCAGTTGTGTCAGACCATATGCCAAGGCAAAATCATGAACAGATCTCCCCGCATGATCGGTTAAACGTGATCCAAGCCATTCGGCGTGATGGGCGTTAAAGTCGCCGAGGATCACGATCTCTGCGGAGGGGATCTGCTGTAGCAACGAATCTGCAGCCATTTGGACGTGGTCGAAGAGTCGGTCTGTTTCGGCATTACCGCTATGGGACCTATAGAGGCACCCGTAGACGCGCGGATGGTCGTCGCTGTCTACGCGTAGCCAAAGGATGGACAGGTCCGAACCTTCAAGTCTGCCGAGGCGTCGAGAACAGATGTCCTCTCTGACGTAAACGCAAACTCCAGCTCGAGGCACAAAGGAGTGTTCCAGTTTGTACCCCGGGTAGGAGAGATACGAGACATCAGCCGGAGAGGACACCTGCGTCTCGGTAAGAAAGAGCAGAGCCGGCCTCGCCGTCTCGAGATGGTAGTGGACGGCGTTTAGGTTAGAGTGAAGTCCCCTGATATTGCAGAAATTCACGGACAGCGTGGCAGGGGTCGCCTTGGTCTTGTTGCTCCGTTTGCCCCGAGCAGTTGTAGTATTGAGCGGAATTTTGCCCCCCCCCCCCCCCCCCAGAATACGCGGGGCAGCCTGAGCACCCACGCTCAGAAGTGGAGAAACATGGTCGTGGATGCTCAGCGAGGGATTCTCCAGGGGTGCTTGTACCCTCCTGGGCTAGTCTATCATTATTTAATTCCGCTACCATGTTGATGGGGGGGGGGGGATTTGGGCCTCTGCTGAAAACCAACTACGGCCGACCGATGCAGCTACGGCTAAATCTTTCAGATACTACCAGCAGCTGTCTTCTGCGAAACATATAACGATCGTAGAAAATTTCGGATGCACTGTGAGAAAGCGGTAAATTCAGAAATTTCTTCATTAATTTAATTCGATCATTGCAGCTAATTGATTGTCTCGAAGGAGGGAATATTTGCCATAGTTGTACGCTAGGCAGACATGTTGGCACTCTTATGGTAGATATAGCCCAGGTAACTGGGCAACAGCGTCCATTTACCATCAGATAGATTCTGTGCTTGTTTATATCTTCTACTTTTAATAAACGCTTTTGGCCTGGCGGCTAACATAAAAGGCCTGGTAAGATGCCTGTGATATGAAACGCATAAGTCATATTACCTGCAGATACAAGGCACATGTAAAGTTGTAAAGTACACATAATCAAGTCGGCAAATAAGACTGTTTAATAAAACATTGTCTAATGGCGTGTCACTATCATTCGACACGTCGAAGAAACGCTTAGCACGCCGCTGTAACGCGACCCTGCGCCGCACTCGAACTTTGCTGACAATGCACTCTTCCGCGACTCGTGTAGGAACCGATTTAGGGCATAAGCGATAGCGGTGTGTTAAATTGTTTTTTTTTTAAATGCAATCATAAAATATACAAACAATCAGTGATAAAGAGTTACGATTATCATTTTTATTTTTATTAAGACTAGATAGATATCCTTAATATAAGAAATCGATAGGAATATATAGATAGATGATCCGCTGCGGTTTCGCACAGGTGATTTCTGGATCTCAACAACACTGCCACCTACCGACACACACACACACACACACACACACACACACACACACACACACACACACACGCACGCACGCACGCACGCACGCACGCACGCACGCACACACACACACACACACACACACACACACACACACACACACACACACACACACACACAAAATATCATCAGTCGGTCTAGCTCAAAAATGGCTTTTAGCGTAACTGACAGTAACAGACTGCAATTAATGTTTATTTAAAGAGATTTGAAAAGCGTTTGAAATATTTTTTTGCGATTAGAATGTTTATTAGCTTACATTCGAAATAGTCATATACCGTAGATAAACTTGACCAAAAAAGGACTACGCTATCTTATATGTGGTAGCTGTCTCGTATGGTGAGACATCGCCGTTAGCGGCAGTTCAACAGTATCCATTACCATGGGGTAATGGATACTGTCACCTACATTCACATTATTATTTATTATATACTCTCATCATCCCGTGGGTGTTCTAAGAGGCTACAGTGATGACAATTGAAAATAAAAAAAATCGGTTGCGAACTATGGCAAATATCCTATGAGGTAATCAATGGAGGAGACCTAATTCAGCAATGATCTTTTCATAGGCTGTAATGAATAATTGAATGAAAAGTGATACATGTAATTCTCACAAGTGGTAATTTTTTTTACAAACGACTTCAATATGAATAAAATGAAAACATCATCAATTTAGTCGAAGTCAATTAAATACGCATCATTCGGATTTCTCAAAAACTACTGGTCAAATCTTGATCAAATTTATATGGAACCACATGAGAAGCACCAGCTTTCAAATAAAAAAAAGAATCTGAAATCGGTTCACCTCCTTTTTGGAAGACGGTTTAAAGCACAAGTTAATTCTTCTTTCAGAACTAATATATATATATATATATATATATATATATATATATATATATATATATATATATATATATATATATATGTATATATAATATCTAAGGGTTTCAATACATAACGTCAAGATAATTTTGAGCTTGTAAAAGCGCACGTATGCACAGGTAACCTTTTGTTAACACTTGGTAAAGAAAAGAACACGGGATATGTTAATAGTGTGTCCTCATGTATCGTAAATGAGTTTAACAATTAAAATTGCACACCGACAAACATCCAGACCCAGAACAATTACTATGCCATGTAAGCGCTTATGTATTACAAGCGCTTTTTCGGAAGTGTGAATCAACTTTATTCCTAAGAATGCATTTATTTTCTTTGCTCTTCACCTTTATACTCGCTAGTGCTCCGTTAACCTTCGTTTAGGCCACAACTGTACACAATAATTACAAAAATATATATAATTCGAAAGTTATAAAGCCCACTAAAAAGGCATATTGAAATAGTGATATCGCGACTAAGAAATCGGAAGTCATTAGTAATATTTTTTACAGTAATCAATCTATCAAAGCCAAACTTTCTTAATGTAAACAACTTAACACTTGCTTGCCATTTTTTGTGTGTATAAGAATATCAATTAGTGTTGTTTTTGCTTCTTTAAAATGGAACCATCGCAGTGTCAGCTCTACAATTATGTAAGTTCTAACGGTTTCAATATAAGTATTGGGGTAAGCAAGAAGTTGATAAAAACTGGCTTAGCGAGCTTGTAAATCTCGATGTTGGCTGGATAGCTGACTGACTTTTTATTCGGATAGTTTCAATGATTTTACTTTATTGCGAATTATAAACGTTTGGTTTTTTGATAAATAGTAACTTGATCAATTTTCGAAAAAAATTTATCCTTTTTTGTAGGTAATAAGTGAAAATATTGTAAAGCAGTGCCGAGCGTTCTTGTGGTCGTACTTTTCCATATCACAATATTAACACACAATAATATTTCTTTACGTGTGAACACTTATTCTGATAACGCACTTAACGAAAACCACACCTTAACCTTTTGTACCGTTAAAAAAATGGGGTGTAACATGTGAATGGAGTAGAAGCCTGTGCCTATGGCACTGATATTTTACAAAAAAATAAAAAATAATAATTTTGAATTAAATAAATTAATTAATTAAAATCGCAATTCAAATCTTATCCTTCCTACTTTACGAACGGAAATAAAACAATAAATTCAGTAGGCCTTAAGTTTAATTCAAAATTTTTGTTTTTATTTTTTGTAAAATATCTGTGCCATAGGCTTTGAATCCGTTCACATGTTACACCCTATTTTTTCCTCCACACGATAAAAAGAGCATCCAGTATATAAAGATTTTATTTTATTTTATGCGTGCCATATAGAGTTCCCGGCATAATAATGCTTGGCAAATAGTGAATTAGAAGTTTAAGTTGTCGTTCCATTGTTTGCAGCTTGTTTGGTCGACGATCTGCGAGGAGGTGAATAAGCGGTGTGGTGGCGACAGGCCGCGAACGCCCGCGCAGGTCAAGATGTGGTACGAGAACTACAAGAAGAAGTGCAAGATGCGCGCACACGAGACGCAGGTACTTAGAGCCTAATGCTGTTGCTATCTCAATTCATTTATTCATTACACCTCATCACAAGTCCACTGTTGAATTATTATTATTATCATGCTGCTGCCAATCACTGCGTTCTGACGACTGTTGACTGTCTCCGGTTGTGTCGGAATAAAGCGCGATAAAGCGACTGCACCGCACCTGCGCTTGCTCGCTCGCTCGTGCGCAGTAATAATCCTGTCCTGCGCTGATGGCTTGTCTGCGTTAAGACCGACCGCTTTTAGAAGTATTGTCTCTGGAACATAGTCTTTATTATTATTATGGAAACTGAAGAGAAAAGAAGAAGTCGGTAGGAAGCAAACTGTTTGGTTTGTGTGAAATTTCCTTTTTTATCACCAACCCTCGTCTATAGCTGAACATGGCGTCTCAAACAGTAAGAAAGACTTAACATAATTGCTTATCTGCAATGGAGCAACGTGCTAAACTGTTCTTTGTTGTATGACTTCTTAAAAATGAGAAAAACGTTTTTTTTTTATAAGATAGGGTGACAAACGAGCACACAGTCCACCTGATGATAAGTGGTTGCTGTGGCCCATAGACATCTACATCTATCCTCGATTACGAATCAAAATGCAGATGGGTTGTCACTCATGAGTACTAAGATAGAATGCCTCGTTTCCAGCATTATGCTACCATTTTACGCTGGTATTCTGTGAGAGCGTGGTCCTTCCTTGGTCGAGCCGACCCATTCGTGCTACAACTATACTACTAATATAACTGCAGCATGGCTTTACCACGTACCACGTAGCTGGGCTTTGGGAGTTAATAGGACATTTATTTTTTAACCATCCGTTAGTGTTACAGCCTATTAAAGTCCACTGCTGAAAATAAGCCTCCTCCATAGATTGCTCCATAAGCCTCCTCCATAGATTGCTCCATAAGGGGGATATTTGTCGTGATTACCACGCTTGGCAGGCGGGGTTTTCTAGTCGTTATTAGGAAGACGTTGCTGCTCATCTCCTTATCAGTTTCTGTCTGTCGGCTCTTACGTCACTCACGGGATTTTGTGTGCCAGTGGATATTGATTTATTTTATTTAGGTATACAAAACAGAATAACACCAAAACACCAACAATTGAAAATAATAAATACAAAGTTACAATCTGGATGGTATTCCAAAACATGTGCACACAACATGGTATTAAGTAACAGTAACGATTTTACAGCACAAATAAGTATAACCTTACTTATAAACATACTATACTTATGAACTTATGTTGTGGAAAATTTTGAAAAATTAAATCTTTATTAAAATAATGTTCATTTACCTTTACATTTAAATTTAAATTTTAAGCCTTGAATGCCTTATTTACAAAATATATCTAATACGGATTTTTTGAAATTGTTTAATTTGTTATTAAAAATGTCTATATTTTTACTATTATTAATCAATAAGTCATTATATTGGCGACACATTCTTACAAGAGGATTGTAATAGGACGTACTATTTTTATAAACTTGCAAAGCGAAAGTATTTAGGAAAGTTACCGACGATGGGGCTTAGTATTCATCGCCACTACACGGTCTGTCGTCATTCAGAATAAGTTTAGTTAAGAGTGCATTAAATACGTTCCACAAAAACCTTAAATGGTAAAAGTCGACTTGAAAAAAACCGAGAAGATTTAAATAATTTCACATTATAAAGTCGATGCTAGGACACAGTGTATAGAATAGAATTAACACACCACTTCAGTGTGTGAAATTATTTTTAACTCCTGACCAAAAGAGGGGTGTTATATGTTTGTAGTGTGCATCTGTGTGTCTGTATGTGCATCGTAGCTCCTTGATCGAGAGTATTCTTAACTATGATCCAAGAAAATCTTTTCAGCCGCTCGATTGATGATCATCAGATGTTTTTCTTTCGGGGATTTTTAATTTAAGTTATATTCTTTATAGTTATTTGAAGTCGATTTTTACATTAAATTTGAACAATGAATCCACGAAGTTTTACCACCAGGGCAGCGCCATTTAAAATGAGGTTTAATGTTTGACAGATTTCATAGCGGGGAAGTTAATTTGTTCGAAAATTGTAAAGACTAATCTTTCTTTTTACACCATTAGTTATATTTTATATTATTTAGATTAAAAATAAATAAACTAACCCACATATAGTCATAAAAATAGAAAAAGCAAAAATTGTTAAAAATGTGCAAACAATTAAACAACAAACCACAGAGACATTGTTTTGTGTATTAGTACAATACCCTAGAAAGCCGCGTACGGCTCCGTAAGGAACTAATCGAACAAATTCAGTCAAATTTGTAGCCTTAAATTCTTCAATTAGCATTTTTAGTTAACTAGAGTACATAATTGCCTATTAATAAGTAGTCAAACAGTAATATAATTTAGTCAATTCGGTGCAGTAGGATATTGTTGACTTTTTATTAATTTTCAATAAAAATTTGATGATATCACAACAAAGAATATTCGTTTGAATTCAAAAAAAAAACCGTAACCTTTGCGTAACTGTATTTAAGTCAATCCAGCAAAAATCCCGCTGGATTGAAAACAGTGCTGGATTACATCACTGTTTTCAATCCAGCGGGATTTATATATCCCTAATTCGTAGCTTTAGGTTCACTAAAAATATTAAATCGAAATGAAACTACTTTTAATGTATTATTTTTTGTAATTCCAGCAACCACCTTCCGACGGCCCACCAGGTATTCTCGACGGGATGCTTTGGCAGAGTATACACCCTCTCGACGTTAAAGGTATAAAATAAATACTTAAATAATATATGTACGTTGCTTCAACTGCCATGTTTATAAATCTTAAAGATGTTTATACGCGTGTGTGTGCGTGCGTGAGTATTTCATGTCAGACGGCACTACAGTAAGTGTATATAATATTATTGTATACCACGAATATATTACGGACAAATCAAATTATTTTATAAAACAGATAAATTTTGTTTCTCCATTTTCTTTTCTGAATTATTTTTCCCCTTGTTACTGCACATTTTATAATTGAAAAAAATCTCCCGTACTTCAAAGTTCTTTTTGTAATTTTTACTATATGCTAGAGCCATGGTAACTCAAGGGCTAAGCCCTCGCCGCAAATTTCACAAACGCCTGCAACCTGAAACCTGCGTGTGTGAGAAATAAAAATTTGTATTTTAAAGACTTGTGAAGTATACACCAACTCGCATTGGGCCAGCGCGGCGGATATTTCCTTGCCGTAAAAGGCTGTAACTTTACTTTTACTTTACAACATATAACATTATTATTTGATCCCCGGTTTCCGTATTCATTATTGACTTAGCCTTTCGAATTCTTAGTGATCCGGCCCAGCGGTTGTATATAATATGTAATTGTAATGTGTAATGTAATATGTAATTAGCGCCTCCAGTTTTGTGATATTCAACTGTTTTGTGCATGTCCAATTTTTTTTATAGAATAAGCATGACAAACGCACGCAAAGCCCACCTGATAGTAAGTGGATGCTGTGGCCCATAGACATTTACATCTATTCTCGATTAAGAATCCAAATGCAGATGTGTTGTCACCCCTGAGTACTATGTTGGAATACCTCGTATCCAGTAAACGAGATCCCGGTCCTCTACACTAACCATACGAAACACAGCAGTATTAAGCTGCTATTTCACGCTCGTATTCTGTTAGAGTGTGGTCATTCCTGTCGAACCGACCCATTCGTGCTACAACCATAATATATCTGCAACATGGCTCTACCACGTATAAACTGCCTTAGGCAATTACATAACATATAAAGTGTTATGTAATTGCCTCAGGCTGAGAAAAAATGCATTATTTTTTACACGTGATTAGTTCAATTCCTGCACTCATAGTCATGAGTCACAAGTCTAGTATATACTATACTCTAAAGTGTTATATATAACAGTACAGTAATATATTACATTAGACATATAATAATAATTGATAGGGTTATAACACTCTTAAATGTGTATAAAATGATGCTACTTAAAATTCTTCCAAAAAATTTCAGATGAGGAGGGCGAAGCGACGACGAGCGTCGAAGGCTCCCACAGCATCAAAGATGATGACTGCGTACCTGTCAATGTAAGTCATTTACTATGCGAACCAAATAAGAATAGGAGTGACCTGGCGACATATTTTGACGTCATAACTGTCAATGCAAACCAGTTAGGTGGGGTGAGCGAAACATAACATTAAAATAATATTTATTTACAAAAAAACCATAAACGAAAAAGTATCAGTCAAGTCAAGAAAAGAGCTTACTCCTTTCTAAAAGGCCGGCAACGCACCTTTAATTCCCCTGGTGTTGCGGTTGATCATGGGCGGCGGTAATCACTTACCATCAGGTGAGCCGCATGCTCGTTTGCCCCCTCTTCTATAAAAAAAGTGTTAAGTATTGTACTACACAGTCTGAGTAGTCATCATTAACATCACCGCTGCTTTCCCTTACAAAAATAGAACATGGTTTTTTGTAGGTATTTAAAATATTCCACCATTTATATAACTGATCTAAATAATATATCATATTTCAAAATTTGAAATTAAATTAATGTATAAAAATATGAGTTCAATAGATTCGGTAATATTAAGACTCAGTTAAATAAAGCGGGGAAAAAAAAAGTTACTTATACGCGAATTAATTTTTTTCAAGTGATAGTTGAAACGTTCCTCTTATTATTGGAATCGTATTGTAAAACTAGTTCGCAACAGAATTAAGCGAATGTATCCAGTATATGGTATATACCATCTTTTCGAGTCAGTGATATCACAGTGATTTCATATCAGCCATATCTCTAATGATCCATACATTTTAGATTTTGACTGTTGATAAGTAGATGCTTTGGGCAATCGGTTAAGTATCAAAATACACATGCGTTGTCCAGAGAACCAAGATGGAATGCCTCTTTTCCAGTAAAATGTGTTTCCGATTCTTTACACTCATATGAAGCACAACAACATTAAGCTGCTATTTTACTTTGTGTGCTAACATGGTCATGAACACGCTCGAGCCGGCCGATTCGTACTGCAGCCGTAATACAACTGTGTCGCGACTCTGCCACGTACTATCTGAAATGGGTTCTTTTTTTGTAAACGTTAGAAAAATTAGCTAAAATGAAGATTTTAAATATGGAACTAAGGCAAAAGTAAGAGATATTCTCGCTACAGAACAAATGTTTCTTATCAAGTTGAGATTAGAAATGGATTGTTTTATACGTGGTAGAGCCATGCTGCAGTTATATTAGTAGTATAGTTGTAGCACGAATGGGTCGGCTCAACCGGGGAAGGACCACACTCTCACAGAATACCAGCGTGAAATAGTAGCTTAATGCTGCTGTATTTCGTATGGTGAGTGTAGAGAACCGGAGACCCTTTTTACTGGAAACGAGGCATTCCATCTTAGTCCTCACGGGTGACAACGCATCTGCATTTTGATTCGTAATCGAGGATGGATGTAGATGTCTATGGGCCACAGTAACCACTTACCATCAGGTGGACTGTGTGCTCGTTTGTCACCCTATCCTATAAAAAAAAATTTAGGGATATGGTATTCATGGGGGAATTGGAACAGGTTATATTTTGAACACTAGGATTTTCTCCTGTACCGTGGGGGCAGTTTACAAACATAAATTGCACTAGGACAAACATCCAGACCCGGAACAATTATTTATAGGCCGTACAAATACTTGTTCCGTGCGGGATTCGAACCCGCGACCCCCCAGCGCAGCCACTCATTGCTAAGCCACTGCGCCACGGAGTCGTCTAAATCAATAAAATTTGTTCTTAAAAATATTCTTATGTCTACAGATGTCCAATGGACGACTATCGAGCACGAACGACAGCGACGACACGATGCCGAACGTCCTCGAGCCGCAAGTGCAAATAATCCCCCAATCCTCCCCAACGCCCCCTCCACCCCACAAACCCATCCCCAACCCATCCATCAACCCGCTGTCACTACCCTCACACATACCGATGCTAGCGAATCCTCTGCAAGCGCTAGAGCAAGCGAGATTACAACAGAATTTTCTACAGAAATTAAATGAACTGTCAAATACTCCATTAAATTTAAGTCATCTCGATGAAGAGAAGAGGAAAAACGGTCACGACCGAAGTCAGGAGAAGACTGAAGAGCCGATAAAGCATGATTCCGGAACGGCGACTGAAGAGGAAAGGTTGTACTTCTCTGCCAAAAGACAACACGCAATATGGGAGCACGAAGCTAAAATGAAGATTTTAAATATGGAACTAAGACAAAAGGAAGAGATATTCTCGCTGCAGAAACAATTGTTTCTTATCGAGTTGAGATTAAAAATGGATTTTTTGGAAAAAGCGAGTGCGAAATAACGAATCTTTTTTTTTAGTTTATTTAGGGATACGGCATTCATGGCCCTTTCATGGGGAAATGTGAACAGGTTTTGTTTTGAAGTGACTAAAACCAAATGTCACTGGCTTTTTGTCGAATTAAGTTATATCTTAATTTTTTTGAACTATTAAGCTATGGATATTTTAATGCATGAATGCCTACAAAATAACTCCCAGTTTAAATTTGTATTGTTTCCGCAACATATCACCCCAAATGATACATTTTATTTTCTAGAATTTTGCTACGTATAAGGTTTCATATAAGATTACATTTCATTATTTTAGATAAAAATTGTTGCGGTAACTCTCGTCAATATAAATGTTCACAATGTGCCATCATTTTTAATAGTTATCGTTTTAATTGCGTCTTCTTTTCCTGCTTTATAACTTAAATGTTAATAATTTTCTAAATGGGAATAAAACCCCACTTTTTTGTTAATATACATAAGTTCAAACTATTCTTCAGCTGTAATGTTTGAATTATATGTATTAAGTTATATTTTTACTTATAAATTTTAATGTGAAATGTTTCTGCACTTTCATAGAGCATCTGATTTTTATCCTATTAAAAAGTCAGTAAGTGCTGAGGAAGGTATATTTTTGGTACAATTTACAAAAAGAGCAAATTTTGTGAGCGACTATAAAAATTCCATAATAATCTGTGAACTTAAATAGTATTTAAGGATAACTCTTTTAATAAAAAAGCCTTTTAAATACATAAGTATTTCTACTTTTTACATTGTGTTTCTTCGCACAAATTGTACCAAATATTGGTTTGAAATGTGATTGAAAAAGATTTATTATTATTTTTGTAATCGTGATTTTGCCTAGCTTATTTTTTATCTTTTTAATAGTTTAGTGCATAAAATGTGCTTAAATTATATTTTGCCATAAACATGGCCTAGTTATTTTATAGTATTATCTTAATTTTTCTTGTCACGGCAGCTAAGCATAATTTGTGTATATTCAACGTAAACTGCCAAATATTTAAAATTTCGAAAAATTGTTATTTTTTAATGTTTTTAGTACTTAGTGGAGAGTCTTTATGGGGCTCTTTAAATTTTTTCGTCTTAGAATAGTCAAAAGCCCGCTTTTTTGGGCAACGTACTTTGAGACATAAATGTGTCATGCCCTTGATCAAAACTGTAACCAATAACTTAGTGTGGTAGGTTTTTAACATTGTTGTGTAAGGTAGATATTGTGTGGAAAATATATTTCAAATATTGCATGCAATTAAGAATACAAATTTTATAAAATATTTAATATCAGAAATGTGCCCATTACCAGTACTCAATTTGAACAAAATGGTGCTTCGATAATATGGCTACATTGTGTTTGATTTATATATTTATAGATAATAGGTATTCCTAACGCAATATTTTTTACAGTCACAGAAAAGTATGTAGCATGTGATCAGCTGATGTGGTACGTAGCATATGACGACAGAGCTATTTGTTTTGCACATTAACTACTTTACACAACTAAATATTCGAGTCAGCGACGTGCCAACAAACGAAAACCATTGTTATATAATAAATAAATAAATTTTATAGTTATTACATGCATAAGGTAAAATATTACGAAGTAAAATACGTACACAACGTAGACAAATATTGTGGAAAATATAATTCGAAACGTTATGATATTATAAATATTTAAGAGTCATAAATTGTAATGTAGAAAAGAAAAAATACATTAAAACAGTACAAAGAGTTTATTAGAAAGTCATTACCTCATTCTGACAGTGTATTGTAAATAAGTAAAAATAGACTCGATAGTTTTAATAAATTTTTTAGAAAAAACTTTTATATGAAGACATGTTAATTTTTTGTCGATTTTTGTTATCCTTATATCGAAATATAAAGGTTGCCAGTAAAATAACTTTGCATTGGCAGGAAAATAGCGAAAAATTTAAATTTTGTAAAACAGTCTGCTCAATTTTTTGTTTGGCAACAATGACAACTTTTTTGATGTAACAATATTGTGATGTTATTTACTAAGATCTCAGTACAGGTATAAAAATAATGTTATATGGCGGATTTATAATATATTTTTTCTAAATTGAAAAATAATTTCTGCGAGTATTGAAATGAGTTTTGTAAGATATAATTTTTATTTCAAAACATCCCTAAGTTAATCTGATCAAATTGGATATTATTGAAATTGAATAAAGAATTTATTTTCTGTTCCGATGCATTTTATTCCGAACTGCTAGCCACTGTTTTTTATTTACGCGTTGTAAATATGTTTTTCTACCTGATTCATCGAGTGCAGGATACTGCTACCAGAGATATTTAAATATTTCTGCGGACATGGATCCTAAATAAATGAATACCTAAGACTATTCAAGGTTGAATGATCTAAGATGAATACAGATAATATAATATTCTTATGAAAGTGTAACGGCGCATTATTACTAATAATTAATAGTAATTAATTGTATATAACACCGTCTAAAATATCATAGATTATTTTGAACAAGATTATTAAAGACAATATTTTTAATAATTAAAATTCATTAATAACCATAAAGTTAAAATACATTCGAACATTAATTATTATAGTAAAGGGGTTATTCCATTTATTTACTCTAAGGCCGGTTTTAGAGCTCGACCGACCGTCGGTGCGTACCATCGGTCCTGACGATACGCATAACCCATCGTCAGTTTGTAGCGTTTGTAGAACTCTACTGAGTAACGCAACTGGCCGGACTGGTACAGTCACAAACACGTACACGAAATGGACGCGTTTACAAATTGTTTAATTGCTGCTTACTATGTTCGTAAACGTATAAGGAACAGAAGACGTAGGTATCAGGTTCACCCAATCGTCGCCCAAAGAGCACTTCAAGGGGAATTTACTACTTTATATTCATTATTGCGCGAAGATGAAGAATTTTTTTAATAACTTTAGAATGTCAATCAAAAGTTTTGATGAATTAGTGAAATTACAAGACAACTTAAAATATCCACGAGGCGTTCGGTGTCGACATATGCCATGTTTGATACAAATTACTTAAATAACTAACACTACTTAATACCCATAAAATTATACAATATTATTAAAGTTTAGGTTCGATTTTCTTGACGATGATACACGCATCCGTACGGTCGGTGTAGCACTAAACGCGTCAATATGTTTCCATAGCGCGTCGGTCGACCGACGGTACGCATGCGGACGCGCTGGACCGACGGTCCTCGTACGCATTGCGTAGCAATATACGCGTGCGTACGGTCGGTCGAGCACTGTAACGACTTGTGAATTTTCATACAAAAGGCAAGCGCGACCGACGTACGCACCGACGGTCGGTCGAGCTCTAAAACCGGCCTAAGAAATCCACCCTAGGGTATTACTCGGAAACGCGTATTCGTTTATTATCTTTTTGATTGTTGTTCCGCCTTTCCACCCCAAGTACATACAGTTCAACACAAAATATATGTTCATACTTTAACATATTATTGATAAATTTTTAATAACCACAAACTTAAACGAAAATCGTATTACGCGTTGCATTTAAACCACATTAAACTTCCTTGTTTTTAATAATAATAAGTAATTTATAAATTCTACAATACGTCCAGAAAATGATCAACACTAATTTCATTATAGATTAGACGTAATTGTATAATACTGTATAAATTCGTCTTTCAATATAAGAGATTAATAAAAGACAGTAAAATATAAAAGACAATAAAAGACATTTTAAAATTCGTTAAGTACCGTACTATTTCCAATACTGTGTTTATAAATTATTGTGTATGTGTTATTTGTGTTTATAATTATTTAATTTAAATATCTACTTCAATAAAATATAAATAAAATTAATTGCAGTAAAACATTTCTTTCATTACAAGATCTCTCAAATGACGTAAATTATGTCACATCCTTTGAGTATTAATAATGATATGTAATTGAAAAATCAAAAGTATTTCAGTTTTGACCTTTAAACAAGAAGTACATGTAAGTATTTTTATAAGTATGTTAAGAGCTAGTAAGTAATCTTGGGCGAGTTTCTGTCATGTTTCTATAATCAGCATTACAGCACCACAAGTTCGCAGCTAAACATAAGCCTCACAATACGCGCATTGTCAATATTAATAACCACTGAATGACAGAAGAGCAAGAACAAAGTTTCGAAAATGGAGTCTGATTATTTTTAATTGTCCTCAGGAATATAAAAAACCAGCCCAACAGACGTAAGATTACTACTTGTAACGTTCCATGCATAGTGCGACCATATGACGTACTACTGATCACCATACGACGTACTGTTAATCACCAATCCTGTCAAGCGTGGCAATTAACATCATCATTACAGCCTATTAAAGTTTACTGCTCTCCGTCATCGATTATTTTCTAATAGAAATAGAGTGACAAACGAGCACACAGGCCACCTGATGGTAAGTGGTACAGCGCCCATAGACATCTACACCCTTCGATTAAGAATCAAATTGCAGATGCGTTGTCACCCCTGAGGACAAAATGCCTCAACACTCACCATACGAAACACAGCAGCTTTAAGCTACAATTGTGCACTGGTATTCTGTGTGAGCGTGATCCTTGATCCGTGATCGGGATCCAGTTGACCCATTCGTGCTACAAGCATAATATATCTGCAGCGTGGCTCTACCACGTAAAAAAACATTACCTTGTAAGGGGAATATTTGCCACAGCTACCACGCCTGGCAGGCGGGTCGACCGCTTCTTTTTATAACTTCGTGTAGCTATCGGATAAATGCTGCTGCCCATCTTTTATTTAATTTCTCTCTCTCTCTCTCCCTCCCTCTCACTATCTCTCTCTCCCTCCCTCTCTCTATCTCTCTCTCCCTCCCTCTCCCTCCCTCTCTCTCCCTCCCTCTCTCACTCTCTCTCCCTCTCTCTCCCTCTCCCTCCCTCTCTCTCCCTCCCTCCCTCTCTCACTCTCTCTCCCTCCCTCTCTCTCCGCCTCTTTCCCTCCCTCCTTCTCTCTCTCTCTCTCTCTCCCTCCCTCTCTCTCTACTATTCTCTCTACATCTACAGAATGGTATGAGGTATTGGATATTCTTACACCGCGACTAGGTTACAAGGTAAAGGAATTTTTTATGCCCTTCAAAAATGTTTAAATGTCATGTTAAAAATGTCTTTTGTTCAGTGACTAGAGTACCAGAAAACATTTTTTTAGAGTACCAAAAAAAATTTTCCGCCTAATTTCATAAACGCTCACCACGTCAACTTACCATCAGGTGAGCCGCATGCTCGTTTGTCCCCTCTTCTATAACAAAACAATTTTCTTGTGTAATTAAAAGTTGAAATAACCTCTTATTCTTTCCATGAACTTGAGGTAATGTTTATTACTTATTCTTTAACATGTTTTATCGTTACAATCAAAAGATTCAACTCTGGTTTCAGGAACTGTTTACCGGAAATATAATTTTATAAGTTGGAACTGACGAGGTAGCTCGTAAATTTCACAGTAACCTGGGCTCGATATCCGCCGGCAGCAATAAACATTTTAATAGTAATTTTTCCCAGCGTTGAAGAAAAACATCGTAGGTAAACCTGAAATTCCGAGAAATTAAAATATTTATAAAAAAGACATATACAATAAAGTCCCTGCTCACAACCTTCCTCTAAAAAACCTAATGGATTTCATTTGACACGCACGGGCAGAAATGTTGGGATAACAGACCAACATCTTTTACGGTGAAAAAAGGTGGTGATAACACCATCACCATTATATATTGTTGTGATTTTAATTATTATATTATTAAGGTATATAAAATCGGCCGTGTAGTGGCGGTTGAGAATATCCACTACCCCATATCTTCCCGTGGGTGGCGTAAGAGGCGACAGAGGGAGACAGGCAGGAGATGGGCAGCAGCATCTTCCTGATAACAACAAATGTACAATCAAAACAAAACTGCGGTTACCAACCCGCTCGCAAAGCGTGGCAACTATGGCAGTATACCCCCCCATGAGCAACGACACAAATAGACGGCACCCAGTCCCCGGCGGCCCCGCTATTCCCGGCTACGGTAGCGACCATTGTAACGGAAGGGCAGGGGGTGATAAGAATCTCCGGTGGAGGTTCGGTTGCCACCTAAAACGACTCGACCTGGCAACATACAACGCACGCACCCTGAGGACTAACGAGAAGTTCATTAAGCTGGAAGAAGAGATAGACAAGTTGCGCTAAATATTATAGGATTATCCGAGGTCCGAAGACGAAATTACGACACATCTTCTCGTCAGGTATACCTCAAAACCAGAAAACTAGATTGTACAACCAGTGCGTGTTGCACGTGATAACTTTCGAATCTGAGACTTATCCTTCAGTGCTGGCCGTATGAGGATGTTTAAAGTCGCTCAGCGATCTATGGAGAGCGCTATGCTTGGGGTTTCTCTGCGTGATTAACTTATAAATGAGGATATCCGCAGTAGAACCAGAGTGACCGACATATTCCAATGAATTAGTATGCTAAAGTGGCAATGGGCCGACCATATAGCTCGAAGAACCAACAACCGATGGGGAAAAAAGGTTCTCGAGTGGCAGCCTCCGTACCGGTAGGCGTAGTATAGGGCGACCCCCACTGGATGGAGTGACGACCTGGTAAGACATGCAGAAAGTCGATTGTACTTTGTGGCATTCCTTGAGGGAGGCCTATGTTCAACAGTGGACTTGTGAAGGGCTGTAATGATGATAATAAAATCAGAGTGAATCCGCTAGTTAACCTGACATAGTGACAACATAGGAGTTGTTTTAGTTTCAAATGTATTATATATTTAGAAACATGTCGTTCTAGAAACACTTTCTTTTTATAACAAACTATCGTATTAAAATTGAAAAGGTTTACCTTTTGTTGGCTAACATACAGTTTATTTATATATCGCATATTGATAAAATCAATGGCTTAGTGCGACTAGGTCACGTAGAATTAGCCTAGATTCGCATTGATTTATCTGCGCGCATTGAAACCTGGAGTAATGCACGCAAGCAATCAATAAAATGCAGCTGAGTCAAAAGCGCCGTCGCGAGAATTGACGTCACTATAATCCTGTCTACAATATCTCATTTGAATTTTGTAAAAAAACGATAGATGCGCTGCGCACCTGTTAGCAAAATCAATAAATACCTATATAGGTAGTAAGTACTTATTACAAAACAGTTAGTTACGCTGCCAATAATTATAATTTACACTAGTATCTACATATCATTTTTGACTGATGTTTAGATATCATGGCACTGCTAGTATTAGTACTTACCTACGTAAGTGAAAGTATAAGTAGGTATCTGAAAAGGAACAGGGGGTTTACAGCTGGTTCCTTAAATCCCGCTTCAAAGGATCACTTGAAAAGGAACCAGAGTCGGGACAGAGGGAGGTTCTTTGTTCCAGCTGGTTCAGCAGCGGATTTCCTAACCTCCTATGACACCTACGTTGGGTTCGGGAACAACGTATGTGAACCCCGCAACGGAGTAACACACAAGGGCGTCGACCTCTTCCTTTTCTTCAGAATAGGTTCAGGCGGGGATTACGGGTCTTCCGAAGTCGTCCCGGTCCCAACGCCTTAATTCTTCGATATGTGCCGCAACAGCGACACAGTGGACTGTATTTCACTTTTTAAGGATTCCTTGGGAATAAAACAGCAATTATCTTCAAGCCGTTCCGTGAGAGAGTAATTACTTCCCTATGCACTTTTTCTTTCTTGATTATACTACTGGTGCTGAACTGTCCCGAACTTTCCCGAAGTTTTCCGAACTTCCCCGAACGAATTGCAACGTTGATGTCGTCTTCATGCACCTAGGCATATGCAGGTGTCGGGCCTTGGGGTATGCCCCCATTACCCGTGTTATCCTCGCGGTCCACCACTATGGACCGGTCCTGGGAGCCTTCTATTGGCATTGTAGGTGTCAATACGAATTTATACGTAGTCGGTAAATTTTTTCGTAGTCGGTTAGGCTACGAAAAAAGAGAGGTTATCCAGAAAAGTCAAAGTTGGCCTATCAGTTGTTACTCGACTCTCTAATCGATATAGAGAGGAGTTCTCTTGGATAGGGTCGCCCGTCCGGAGGGCGCGCATGTAGCGGCGCTAGGTTGTTGAGATGTATATGCGGCCCGTTGTCTGCACGGTCGAACAATCCGCGCACCAACCGGGCCACAAACTCCTGGATGGTGTCGATCTTCAGGTTGGCCGCTATGATGTCATTCCGGACGTAGCGACCCGCACCGACGATGGTCCTTAACGTCAGATTTTGCTGGGCCTGCAGTCGCCGCCTCAGAGGCTCACTCAGAAGCGCGTACCAGGCCGGAGCAGCATACGTGATGATGGATCTTATGTATGTTTTATAGACACGCACTTTGGTGTTAAGTGGTAACTTGGATGCCAGGACCGGACGGAGCATCGCCCGCGCACATCGTGCTCTACGAACGACGAGGTCGACGTGCGCAGTCATACGCAGCGCCCGGTCGATCCGGCACCCAAGGTAGGTCACGGCCTTCTCGTACGCGATCTTCTGGCCATTGAGGGTTAGCTGAGGTGGTAGGTTCCTGAGGCGGCGAGTGAGCAGAGCGGTAGTCTTACTAACGTTGATGACCATCCTCCACTCATCTAGCCATGGTGGCAGCAGGTCCAGGAGACGTTGCATCCTGGCAGTGGCAATGTGGGCTTTTCTGGACGAGGTGAAATAAGCGCTATCGTCCGCGTATAACGCCAATTCCACGTCGTCCTCCCACTAGCGCATTCATTAAATAGTACGTAACTAATGTGGTCGTTTCCTTGAATAACACCCATTAGGAACCCCAACATTACATGGCGACCCTGCCAGGATGACTCTGCCAAGGGGATTGTTAGTTTTAGTATAGTTAACATAACTACTTAATATTATAATGTGTCGGTCAACTGTGGAAAAGGAAGAGGTTTTCCTCAGCCAAAACGCGGCTGGAGGCAACAATGACGCCACGTTGAAAGAAATCGGAGGCCACGTGGAGCGGCTTAGCATTGTGACCTATATTGTTCTGGCCATTATTGGACTCGTAGCAGTTTATGTGGGCCTGCGGATGTACAGGAGCTGCCACCGCACATGGATCCAGCAGGAAATTGGGATGAGTACCATGCAGAGAATCAGATCATCCATCAGAGGGCGCACAGAAGGTAACCAGAATCAGTATCTAGAAGTGAATGCATAATGAAAGTGAAAATAAGTGTTGTGGGTTGTTAATTTTTTCGTAAAAATAATAAATATCAGTGAGTGAGCCAGTTATGCGGTATCATATTTCGTAACGCTATAATTTTAAAGGTACTAAAACCGCGCGCGGACATTCAGTAATAAGACACCAAACGGAAACAAAAGGCAACGTCGGACTTTTTCTTCGCATTTATGTAGAATGTGTTACATTTGTGCAATTCTATTATTAGATTTAGAATATTATGTTTGATATTTTGGAACAAAATTATGTCTGTTTAGTAGAAATACGTAATTATTTAGTAAAAAAGGGACAAACTAGATATAAGGGTAATGTTATTTCAACTAAGTTCGATCAAGCGAAAAGCGCATATGAAAACTGTTGTAAAATATATTTACTTATTGAAAAAAGTAAAGATATTAATTTGAAATCGGCAATAGATCTTTATCAGAAAATAAAACAAAAATACGAGGAAATAGAAAAATTGCGTACTTTTCCCGTTACAGTAGATTTAGGCAAAATGGATTTTGACATAAAGGTGGCGTGTAGTTTGATTCCAGTAATGGACGGTGTAGAGGCCACCACTAAGCGCCTAATAGACTCAGTGGAGATGTATGCTGACATGCTGGATAACCCAGGTAAAGTATTATTAATTACTTTTGTTTTGAAAAGTCGGTTGAACGAAAATGCAAAATTACGAATTGCAAGCTCATACAAAACCATCCAAGAATTAATTGATGATATGAGGAAATATCTTTTACCCAAAAAATCATTTATGGCTATACAGACGAAGCTTCAGAATATTCAACAAGGCTCGGGATCCATTGAGGATTATGGTACGGAGGTAGAAAAGTTATTTACAGAGCTGACAATTACTCAGGCAGATGGAAAAGAGGAAGTATTCTCGATTTTAAAACCAATCAATGAAAGTTTTGCCATAAAATGTTTTTCAGATGGCCTGCGTAGCGCAAAAATGAGCACCATCATCTCAGCACGCGGCTTCAGCAGCTTGAAAGATGCCATACAAGCAGCAAAAGACGAGGAGTGCACGTCTTTCCAACCACCAGGTAACATTTTGTATGCATCTAAAAATGGACGCCACTCGGCACACAAATTTAGACGTTCTCAAGGTCAAAGAGGAATGTACCGTAGTCAATATGGTAACAATTACCGTCGTGGGCATAAATTTAATAACCACTACAATCAAGGATAAGGTTCTAGCGGAAATTCTAGAGCAAATTATCGTCCTTCATATAATAATCAACGAGGAAATAGAGGTTCTAGATATGTTAGGAACCGTGGACGAGGTCAAAACTCATTTCCAGTAGAAAAAGTAGCTGACACTCATCAATGCGATAAAGACGACAATGCAGGTACATCGAATCAGTTTTTTCGATCCTAAGCACTTTATATTATCATTACAAGGTGATGCGAAATATGTTACTTTTTATATTAAAAACATTAAATACTATTGGCTTATTGATACGGGAGCAACATTGTCAATTATTAAAAATGAAGTACTGCCAAAAGATATCATTGTTAATAGAGATAATACTATAATAAATGGAATAGGTGGTCAGCGACGATCTCAAGGTTCTGTAAATTTAATATTAAAATACGAAAATGCCACGTTTCAGCATAATTTTCTTGTTTTTGATTCGCTACCACTAAAAGCAGACGGAATCATAGGCTTAGACTTTTTAGAAAAATTTAGTGCGAATATTGATTTAGGTTCAAATAATTTAACACTTTTTAACAGTAATAAACAACATTATCTACATTTTGTTGATGAACATGATAGGATGAAAAATGCTATGATTATTCCAGCACGCTCGGAATCAATTCATTTTATTATTGTGAATGAGGATGTAACTGGAGAAGTAGTAGTATGCAGTAAAGAGTTAACGAAGGATGTCTTTATAGCAAACGCAATAACTACAGTTGGTAATAGTAGAATTCCAGTTAAAATACTTAATGTTAGTGACAAGAAGTAAACTTGCCATCTTTCACACCAGATTTGAAAAGTTTGTGTAATTATGATATTTGTCAATTTAATAAGACCAATATTGACGTTACCAGGGTTAAAACTTTGCTATCTGAATTAAATTTAAATTATTTAGACGGAGAAGAGAAACAATCAATTGAAGCAATTTGTGCAAAATACTCTGACATTTTTCATTTAGAAGGAGATAAGTTAACGACAACTAATATTTATGAGCAATCTATTGTTTTAAAACAAAACTCTACTCCAGTTTACGTCAAGCCTTATAGGTTACCACAGGCATTAAAACCAGAAATAACTAAGCAAGTTGAGAATATGTTAGAAAATGATATAATCGAAGAGTCAAATAGTGAATGGTCCAGTCCAATACTATTAGTACCTAAGAAAAGTAGCAAAGGTAATGAGAAAAAATGGCGTTTAGTTGTAGATTACAGAAAATTGAACGAGGTTATTTGTGACGACAAATTTCCTCTACCAAATATTAATGAAATTTTAGATACGCTTACTGGAGCCATTTATTTTACTCATCTTGACCTTCACCAAGGTTACTATCAGGTAAGTTTAGAGCCTAGTAGTCGTAAATTAACAGCTTTCACTACAAATACTGGTCAATATTGCATGAAGCGTTTACCAATGGGTTTAAAGATCAGCCCTAATGCCTTTAGTCGCATGATGTCTGTAGCGATGTCTGGTTTAACTTACGATAAATGTTTAGTATATCAGGACGATCTCATTGTATTTGAAAGAAATCTGTCTTCCCATAACAAAAATTTAATAACTGTCATGGAGAGATTGAGAAAAGTAAATTTAAACCTAAATCCTCAGAAATGTGAATTTTTAAAGAAAGAAATTCTTTATTTAGGACATTTGGTTACAGAAAAAGGTGTTTTACCAGATCCAGAAAAAAACAAAAGTATTACGAAATTATCCTACTCCCAAAAATGCGGATGAAGTAAAACGGTTTGTAGCATTCTGCAACTATTATCGTAAATTTATAAGAAATTTTTCGAATATAGCAATACCTTTGAATAAGTTAAGTAGGAAAAATGAACCATTTATTTGGTCTGATGAATGTCAAAACGCTTTTGAATTTTTAAGAAATGCTTTAATATCATCACCAACTTTACAGTATCCCGATTTTTCCGAAAATCATGAATTTATTTTACAAACAGACGCCTCGGGTACTGCTATTGGTTCTGTGTTATGTAATAAAGATCTCAGACCAGTTGCATATGCCAGTAGACCCTTGAATAAAGCAGAAAGAAACTACCCAACTATTCAGAAAGAACTTTTGGCAATAGTGTGGTCCGTTAAGTATTTCAGACCATACTTGTATGGAAACAAATTCACCATAATGACAGATCACAAACCATTAATATATCTTTTTGGTATGAAAGATCCGTCAAGTAGATTACTTAAATTTCGATTAACTTTAGAAGAATATAAGTTGAAAATAGTCTATGTGAAAGGAAGAGACAATGTTGTGGCAGATGCTTTATCGAGAGTTTGTATAACGTCTGATGAACTTAAAAGTATGAATGAACAAGTAATGGCTGTAATGACCAGAGCGCAAAAGAAAAAGCTGAATGAGTTAAGTAAGAGTAAGAATGACGATGAAAAGAAGGATCTTAATAAATCCATTAACAATTGGCCTGATCAACCAAGAGTTGTGGATATATTAAGAAAACCGTGTGATTCAGTAGAAATGTGTTTGATTGAAGGCAACAAATTAAAACAAATTAGATATAAATGATAACTGAAGAATTTGAATGTTTTACATTTATAGAGGGTAAAAAGACACTATACATTAATCTTGATTTCAAGGCGCATTTCTCGCGAGCCGAATTTGTGCAGAAATTAAGCAATTTTTGTGAAAAGATACGTTTCAATGAAGTGTGTATAATTAAAAATAATGATAATATAGAATTTATCAAAAGTGTTTGTGATGAAATAACAACACTTAGTAATTGGTCCGGACCGCGAATATGTATATTACGAGGTGTAAAAAGAGTAGATGACGACAACGAAAAGACACTTATTATGAATGACTTTCATTTACTGCCATCCAGCGGTCATGCTGGAGTGCCCAGAATGATAAATACAATCAAAAGTCGATACTATTGGCCAAGTATCGACAAGGATGTCTAGGAATTTGTGAAAAAGTGTACAAAATGTCAGAAACATAAATATTTTCGTAACATAAAAGAACCGATGGAAATTACCACAACAGCTTCCTCGGCTTTTGAAAAGATATACTTAGATGTAGTGGGACCCTTAGATAGAGACGAAAATGGTAATTGTTATATATTGACTATGCAATGCGAGTTAACAAAATTTGTACAAGCTATTCCTTTGCAAAACAAAGAAACAGTGTCCATTGCAGATGCATTTGTTAGACAGTTCATATTAAGATTTGGTATTCCGACGACAATAGCTACAGATCGAGGAACAGAATTTATTTCTGCAACCAAGGAACAGGTTTGTAAAATACTTAATATAGAAAAATTATCTTCTACAGCCTATCACCATCAGTCGATTGGAGCTCTTGAAAATGCTCACAAAACTTTGGGTGCATTTTTAAGGATCCAGTGTGACAATCATACGGATACATGGAGCTATTGGTTACCATTTTGGTGCTTCAGTTTTAGCAACACAGTCCATTCAGAAACAAATTACACGCCATATGAACTTGTTTTTGGAAAACTTTGTCAAATACCCGATAGCATAAGTAATACCGTAAAACCATTGTATAATGTAGATAATTATCCATTACAATTAAAATACAGGTTACAATTAGCTCATGAAGATGCAAAGAAAAATTTGTTGATTAATAAGCATAAACGGAAAGGAATATATGATAAGTCTGTCAATTCTGCAAAATATGAGAAAAATGATTTGGTTTTAGTAAAAAAATGAAGCACGTAGTAAATTAGATGCAATATTTAAAGGTCCCTATACAGTTATGGAAGATTTAGGTTGTAACGTAAAAATAATTAAAAATAATAAAATTGAATTAGTACATAAGAATAGGACTAGGCCTTTTTGTCAATAGATTTGAATGTAAGATTTAATTTTAGATAACATTGCAATGTATAATGATAAGGATAAACGTATGTACCATTTTATTTGTAATAAGTAACTTATGTCTATTAAACACTATTATTTTAAAAGATGATACTTCAAGTAAATATCTAGTAAAAATTATGTAAAAAAAAGAATGTACCTAATTTTTTCTATGTCCTCGGGAAGTGAAGTGTAAGAATAATATGTATGCTCCTTTAGTTTTTAGTTTAGTAAGTAAGTACGCTACTTTATAACTGTACGTATGCTGAGTTTGCACTATACCTTATATGCATTATTTTAGATTATTACCAGCGCATTCATTAAATAGTACGTAACTAATGTGGTCGTTTCCTTGAATAACACCCATTAGGAAACCCAACATTACATTCTGGTTGCGGACTCGGCGCCCTCTACGCAGACGTAGAACTTCCTGTTTTTTTTTTTTTTGCCAGGAAAGACGCCACTAGCCGCAACATAGCAGGAGGGACACTGGTCTGTTCTTCTAGTTTATAAAGTAGTCCGGAATGCCACACCCTGTCGAACGCCTTCTCGATATCGAGAAAGACGCCCAACGTAGTGCGGCCACGGTTGTATTCGGCCGCAAGCAGGTGCAGCACTCTGGTCAGCTGTGTTGCTGTGGAGTGACCCCTCCTGAATCCGTGCTGCTCCGCCCGAAGTTGGATGCACGGGCGGAGGCGTCTTAGCAACAGTCTTTCAAGCAGTTTAGCTATGTGTGGTAGCAGCGTGATCGGCCTGTAGCTGGCAGCTCTACGCCTGTCCTTCCCGGGTTTCGGCAAGACGATCATTTTGCCTTTCTTCCAGTCCTCCGGGAAGTGGGATATCCGCAGTATCCCATTGTAGAGTCGACCAAGCTCTACTAGGACTCTATGTGGCAGCTGTCGGAGTGCAGCGTTGGTAATCCCGTCGTGCCCCGGTGCCTTCCTCGGTTGCAGGCGGGTTGCCGTCCACCGCAGTTCAGCGGGGGAGATGAACCACTCTCCTGCAAGAGGCGGCGCGGGCGACGACAGGAACTCCTGTACGCGACTCTCCTTTTGGGCATGAAGCTCCAAGAACTCCGCACTTGCTGGGTTCGGCATAAATTGCTCCTCGAAGTGCTCGACTAGGATATCCGCTCTACCCTTGGCATCGTAACGACGTTCGCCCGCGTTGTTGGTCAGCGGCAAACGGGAGGTTTGGCTTTAGTTAACTGTCAGTTCAGTTTGTAGAGCGACGCATCATGCTCTTCCGCCTTCCATATGCGCCGCTCCCAGGCATCTCCTCTGTGTGCCTGGACTGCAACCGACAGTTCCTCCGACAAGGTGTTCAATTGCGTCTTGATTTTCGGGCAGCGAGTACGCGCCCAGAGTCTCCTTAACGCCCTTTTCCTCCTGATCTGCACGCTAATGTGTCGCGGCAGATCATCCCTCCTTGTAGTCATCGGGACGATCGTAGAGGCCGCGTTGAGGGCCTCTTGTATCGCCTTTGTCATATTGGTGGCTGCGGCCTCTACGTCGTCCGCTGTGTTTAAGGGGTGGTGTGCTGGAGGTCTCTCCCGCAGGTGTTTGTGGTAGAGCCTCCAGTCAACACGTGTCTTCACTGTTCTGGGCGGCGTAGTCACCGCCTTTAGGCCAAGGGTAATTAAGATCGGGAGGTGCTGTGAGTCCAGGTCGTACAGCACCTCTACCACTATCGGGTAGTTGATGTTCCTAGCGAGCACGATGTCCAATACATCCGGACGACTTCGTGGATCCGTCGGAACATGTGTAGGTTCTTCGGGACCTAAAACGTCATAGCCGTGTCTTTCGGCGTCTTCAAATAGTGCTTGACCCGGCGGGTTGATCAGTCTAGATCCCCACGCCGGGTGTTTGGCGTTTAGTTCCCCGGCGATGATGGTCGGTGTTTCGCCTTCCATTATCGTCCGGACGTCTGAGGAGCAAAATGGAGTCCCTGGCGGGCGGTATGCTGCGTAGATCCTAAGTTCCTCGCCCGCCGCCTCCATTTTTATGCCGATTGAGCGCATAGTTTGGTATTCCGGTAGGTCAAGTTCTTAATGGACGATGTCCCTTCTCACTAGGACCGCTGTCCCTCTATAGGCGGCCCCCTGAGAAGTGACCTCGTCCCTCCTATACAGATGGTAGTTAGACAGCTTTATGCGTGTGCTCGGGTTCAATTTCGTCTCTCCCAGCAAGATGACCTATACGTCTTGTTGTTGGGCGACGGTGCGGAGTTCTTGTAACTTCTGCTGGATTCCACCTGGGTTCCAGTAGAGGAGGCGCAGGTTAGACTCCTCCACCGTAGTGCCGAGCCAGTAGATTAGCCAGCGCCTTCATAACCGCTGTGATCGGATCTGTCCCGGCTCTGATATCAGCCAGGACTTGACTGCCGACTTCGATTGCTATGCCAACCAAACGTTGGATGGCGTCAGCAGTCTCGAAGCCGGCTGGAGGTGTTCTGTGTGTCTGTGCAGTTGGCGCTGGTCTCGGGAGTTGGTGTACAATTCTCTGTGTATGGGTAGAGGGCGCTCTCTGTGTAGAGCGGGCTCTATTTTCTGATAGAGCCCTTTCTGGCACTCTACCCATTCTGGCTTTCTTGTCCTCCTTGGTAACCTGCGCCTGGGCTATCGTTACCGCTGGGGTTGGGGTAGAGGTTGCTGCCTGAGGATGAGGTTGCACCTTCTTCTTCTTCTTCCTCCTCCCCCGCTTACTCCACTGAGTGGTTTGGCGCTCTGTGGCGTCGTTAGCGGGGGGCTGGAGAGTCGCCCCGGTGGTTGCCTTCGGAATGGTGGTAATGGGCACCACCGTTTCTGTGGGTGCCGTGACGTGTGGAGGGGGGGCAGATTGCCTTCCCTTTCCTCTAACTGTGGTCCACCCGTCTTCCTGGACCACGGCCCTGGGACGACTTTGGGGGACCCTCTTGGGCTCCTCTGGAAGTAGTCCCGGTAGAGTAATCCCCTGCTTCCTTGCAATCCTCCTCAGGACTGGGCAGCGGCGATCATTAGCGGTGTGGTTCTTGGCGCAATTTGCGCATCGCGGTTCCTCGTCTCTACCCCTTGGGCAGTTACTGGCGATATGATCTCCGGCGCAGCAAACACACTTCACTGGCCTGAAGCAATTGGTGGATGCATGGCCAAAGGCCTGGCGGCGGTGGCACTGTGAGGGGCCCGCTCTTCCTTGCCAGGCCTCTATGACGACTCCTCTCATGAAGAGGAGCTCGTCGATCTGGTATAGTTCATTAAGGCGCTCCAGGCTCAGGTGGTCCAGCTGCGCGAAGTAGAGGCACCCAGGTCTGCCTCTACGGGGGGGGGATCCCTTTAACATATCTAATCGGGAACCCCTTGGCCCTGATAGCCTCCTCTATCTTGTGTGCCTTCTCATCGTCTTCTTGGCCCGCTGGTGTTGAGGGAACGGTTCTCGCCCAGTCGTACCTTCAGGTACGATGGGCGAGAGCGCGGTCCTTGGTGCGGGCTCCTTACCTGGTGAAGAAGGTTTCCGTGTTGGGATCTGTGAGTAGGAGGACACTACTCTAGTCCTTTCCGGATAGAAGATGTCTCGGTACGCAATTGGGCGATCTAATACGCCAGGACGGTCGCGTGGTCTTCTTGGCTTCGGTTTAGGTGGAGGTTCCCCTTTGTCCTTATCGGACATACTGATAACCTACCTAAAAGTCAGTCAGGTAATCTAACTAGTAGCCCTGTCTAAAATACCAGCCGTTCGGCACGATGCGCGACGCGGATGGTAAGGTGTAAGATGTGTTGGCGTAATCTCATTGGGCACTGCCTACCCCTTTTATACCAAAAGGGTTGGGGGAAGTGCGGAGGTGGCACTTTATAACGCGACTAGGCATAGGATGCTCGGAGCGCATAAAGTGCCAAGAATCACCTAGGGGCCGGTGACCTCGACGCCTCACGGAATCACGGGACTCAACGTTCGGCGGAGTATGTCGTACCGGCGGTCATTTGTAGCCACTGATAACTGCAAACGACGCACACCTAGGAGATCCTATATCAAGGATATCGAATTGCAAGAAAACTCGTTTACTGAGCTACCCCAGAGCTATACGCGAAAGAGAACCGCGCCCTCTGTGCGATTACACCACTTTATTACATCAATTTGTATCACTCTCTCATAGTTTGCCCAATATCTTTATTTGTATAAGACATACATTTATACATTTTATTCATAAAGATAGCACAAAAAAATATCTATACTATGATATACATTGCATTTTCATATTACAAAAAAACCTTTTATTTATTCAACAAAATATGCCTATTTTACAACATATGCACCAAGTTAGAATTCTTAAATATCTAACATATAAGGTTGAAACAATGTTCCTCATTTGAAAACATAAATATCTTAACTAATACAATAGTTTAATTTACATTTTTCCCATACATTTCACTATTAAAAACACTTTTAAATTTCTTACACAAAACTATCAATATTTCACTGATCCAATGGAATTTTCACATAAAAATAACACAGAATTCACCTATTTTGCTCATACAGTCAATCTGAAATATTTTACAAGTCAATTTTACATAAATTGCTGAAATTTGCAAATATTTAAATTTCTACTTGTTTTGACCTTCTAAGTTAACGTGCGGCTATGAACTCACGCTATTTGAACAACTAATTCTCACACGACTTTCACTTGTCGGCAAAAATGGCAAATTTAGCATACACGGCCATCAACCAATACTAGGTGAACAACTGATTCTACAGGACTCCCAAGTCGTAGGAAATTATTTCTAACTAGATTCTTATCAGTTTTCATGTCTCTTATCAGATAACGTAGACAAAATATTTTATGAATCAATACATTGAAAATAGACATTTTGTTTTCATACAAAACGTATCAAACTCATATAAGATAATACTTATGCAGTTAATTTCCATTAATTCTATTTATACACAAAGTGATCATTTCGACCGGGGAACAAATCCTGGTCTCTAACTTTACTTATTCCTTTAAATTAACATTATTGGATAAGTGATTTCAACCGGGGATGTCGGCGACAAGCATATAATCAACCGGTGACGAACTGTGTTTAAGACTATTTCATTTCCTTAATTAGTGTAGTGTCAATTCACCAAGTGACGAACTTTATTTTAAAACTATTATATTTTCGCAATTATTGTATTTAGCTTATTAATTCTTATTAGAATATAATTTAAATATAATTACAAAATTAAAAGGTTAGCTTTTAATGATAATTTTGTAAGGAAGTTTTTAAGCAAGAATTTGTATTGTAAATACTTATAAAAAATTTAAGTTTTGTTTAACGCTTAAAAACTGGTGTTAGATTAAAGATTTATAGATAACATTATGTAAACAAAAAGAAATAAGTAGACTAGACATCTGTTTTAATAAATATAAGACAAAATGTATAGTAAATTAGCAGTTTCGTAGGGTTTTTTTTCTATAAGTTTTGTATAGAGGACTTAATGGTTTTATATTATTATTTTATGTTATAGAACATAATTAGAGCAATCTAACGATATATAATTTGTAAGGGTTTTTTGAAAATTTTCAATAAATAAAGGCTCCTAAGGTTTCGGCTCGAAGTAAAAACAACGCGCAAGATAGGGAAAACCACGCTAACGCCCGTACGGTAACGCCGGCGGGTATATAAGCCGAGCAAATTTCGGCTCAAATCAGGTTCTACGCGGGCCCCGTCTTTGCCCACGCAAACCCCAAAATTATCAATGAATTCCAAATAGTTCAAAACCTTTTCTGTCGTCGAGCTGCGAACGCACCTTGGTACGTCCGTAATGCCGACCTTCATCGGGACTTAGAGCTCCCAACAATTCAACAATTTCTCAAAAAACTCTCTGAGAACTTCTTCAAAGCCTCAGAGTCGCATCCAAACCAATTAATTCGTGAGGCAGCTACTTATGCAGCCCCACCCCCCTCTCGCTATCGAGTCCGCAGGCCGAGAAACTCTCTCTCGGACCCGCCTAATAAACTGACAAACGACCTGAACTGCCTCCTGGCGGCTCAGGCCAATTCTAATTAAATTAATTATTATTATATTAACTAATACTATTTTGCCTTCGTAGGCACTCCCTCAGCGGCTCTTAGCCGCCTGCGCCCTCTTTTCCCAAAAGAGGGTCGCTCATGATAAGGCACAATACAGCTTAATCAGCCAGTTGCCTGTCCCCAAAGGCGGTTTTTAGAGGGTATCACTTAGAGTCCCCGGTAGTACAGTGAGTCCCTCATAACCACGATAGACCGGCTATCGTGGTATGCGTAATGCATTTTCCGCCTCCCTACGTATAGGGTAGCCCTTTAATTGCTTCGGGCGCAAAAAAAAAAAGGCTCAAATCAGTTCCGTTTGCGCGCCGCCCCCGAGCGGTCGTGCATACAGTTCTTTCGCGCCTCCGACCCTTTGGTAGCGCAACCGCTTGCCCGCGCGCCCCGCTCTCCCCGGCTAACACCGGCCGAGCAGACGCCGTTGGTGAGTCACTTTGTTTTTCGCATCGTTTTTGCCCCCTTGCTCCGGCGGGGAGGCTTGAGCGCGCTTCGCTTGTTTTGTTTTTTATTATTTTTAATTATTCTGTTATTGTTTTTGTTATACTGTTACTTGTTGTATATACTGTTCTTAGAAGATCGTCTCTTGCTCTTCTCAGAGCGAGCCCTTGTTCTTTTCAGAACATAGGGACCCCAGCTTCTGGGAATAGATAGTCAGTCCTCCCCCAAGGCCCTGTTCTTCTCAGAACAGGGACCTCTAGTTTTCATAGAATAAAACGTCATCCCCCCTGTCCAGATCAACATGTCTTCCATAGACATAAGCTCACTCATGAGCCAAGTTGCGGCCACGATCGTACAAATGATCCAAGCCACAGGAATACCCACAACCGCCCAAATTGACGAGACCCTTCTCGCCAAAGCCATTTTCCCCCCCGCTGCCTCTAAGGCATGTGTACCCCCGCCCGCCATCGCGGCTTTCCTCGCGACCCAAGCGGCTGCCCCGCAGTCCGACTTGCCCGCGTCCCTCGACTCCGATATGGAGCACTCGGACACCACGTCCGTTACCTCATCCTCCCGGAAGAGGACCGCCCTCAGCTCCACCGGCTCCTCGGATTCTTCCGACTCCGAAAGAACCATAACCGACTCAGCCCAATTCACGCTAGTGAAATCAAAGCGCGGCCCGAAACGCGCTGGCACTTCTCGCACTCCCCCCGCCTCAGCGGCCGCCGCCGCCGCCGCCCGCACACCCTCCGCCGCTACCTCTACCTCCGCAGCTCCCATCGTTGCCCCTACTTCCGCAGCCCCAAACGCTGCCGCCTCACAATCGAAAGACAATACCGCCAAGCCAGCAACCCGCTGCGCTCCCAAATTAGCTAAAAACCAAGTCCCGCCCCCTGTCTTTCTCAGAGACAAGGCCAAATTCACTCAAATATCCAAAACCCTTTACGATAAGGGTTTTAAATATGACCAAGCCACCAATGTCGGCGAGGCCATTAAAATAGTGCCGGCGTCTATAGAAGACTTCCGAAATATAACCCGCCTATTCACGGCCGCGCGTGTGTCCTACCACACATACGCCCTCGCCGAAGAAAGGAAAGTCAAGGCAGTCCTCCGCAGAGTTCCCTATGAACTCGCAAACGAGGACATTCTGGAAGACCTTAAATCCCAAGGCTTCCCCATAGAAGCTGTGCATAAAATGCACAGCAGCAGGGGCGAAAGGTTTAACCTCGCCCTCCTCGTTTTCACCAATGTGCCGGAGGCGAAGGCCATCTTCCGCGAGGTACGCACTGTGTGCGGCCTGTCGCGTGTTAAGGTCGAAGCCCCACACCGGCGCGGTTACCCAGCGCAGTGCCACCGCTGCTAACTCTATGGACACGCGGCAGCCAACTGCTCAACTCCACCCAGGTGCATTAAGTGCCTAGAACCCCATTACTCGAAAGAGTGCCCACGGCCCAAAAATGCTGAATCCCCGCCCTCATGTGTCCTTTGCGGACAAACAGGCCATCCGGCCAATTTTAGAGGTTGCCCTCGCACTCCTCGCCTACCTCCGAGCCGCAAAGCTCCACCCCAGGTATGGAAGCCACTATCACTAGATTAGCCATGACTGGACACCAGTCTATCATTATAGCCTCTTGCTATATCCCTAGCGGAACCCTTCCCGTTAAGAGTGATTTCGAAGCCATCCTTGCGTTAGGCGACTAAGTCATTATGTTTGGAGACTTTAACTCCAAGCATACTGAATGGACCTGCCGCACTACTACCAGTAGTGGCAGGGTGCTGCTCAATATCACTCAGTCTCTCGATCTGACTGTCTACAGCCCCCTCACTGCCACCCACTATCCCGACATTGTTACCTACGCTCCTGATGTGCTAGATTTTGCTCTAGTTAAAGGAGTTTCCCTTAACCTTAGAGCAATCGAGTCTCTCGATGATCTAGGATCCAACCACCGTCCTGTATCCCTCCTTCTTGGCCATCAGCCATCTCCAACTCCCACTTCCAAAACCTACACCAACTGGAAGGGCTTCAAGAAGTCTCTAGCCTCGGCTATAGACTCTCCGGACCCTCCCATAACCCTTTCTTCCGACGCCCTCGACAGTACGGGGAAAATAGACACCGCGGTCGAAAATCTCACCTAACTTATAACATCCTCTTAAAGAGAATGAAAAAGTTGTCCCGGTTGCTAAAACTAGTCTTCCCCTAGATATTAGCAACCTGTTAAAAGCCAAAAAAGCTGCCCTCCGTAGAGCTGCACGCTATCGCACTCCCGAATATAGACTCGCGGCCCACCGCCTTCAACGCAAACTGCGTTACTGCCTCCAAGATTACAGAGACCACGAAAAGGGCAATCTCATGGAGAAAATCTCTTCCTCCCATACAGCGTACTACCGGATGGCAAGAGCCCTCCGGATAGACGCTATAACCCATACTCCCCCTCTGTCTCGTCCCGACGGCTCCATTGCCTTCGAAGACGAAGAAAAGGCTGAGTGCTTCGCTAACAGCGTCGCCGCTTAATGCTCTCCTAGCTCACAACCCGCTGACCCCTTACACATCCAACTAGTGGAGGACGAGGTCCGACGCAGGAACTCGCCCCCTACCGCCTCTGACCCCATCACTGTGTCCAAAGATGAGATTCCATCTACCATCAAAGGACTTAAGCCCAAAAAAGCACCGGGTGTGGATGGTATCTCCAACCAAGCCCTCAAACACTTCTCGGAGCAGGTAATCGCCTTACAGGCCATTATCTTTAACGCCTGCTTCGAATTCAGTTACTTTCCCACCTCTTGGAAAGAGGCAACTGTCATTGGCATTCCCAAGCCAGGCAAACCTCACCACCTCCCCTCCAATCACCGTCCCATCAGCCTCCTCAAGGCCATGGGCAAACTTTTCGAACGAGTCATTCTCGTGCGCTTGAGGCGCCATTTGTTTCCCACAGACGGCGACCCTCTTGTCATCCCACAAAAATTCGGGTTTCGAGCCATACACTCGTGCCCCCAACAAGTTCACCGCATAGTGGAATACATCCTCAGCGGTTTTTACCCTCGCCGTCAAAAAACCCTCGCGGTCTTCTTTGACATTGCCAAGGCATTCGACAGAGTCTGGCACGAGGGCCTTATCTACAAACTGTACGACTTAGGCCTCCCGGACCGTCTCGTTCGCCTTGTAGCCTCCTATCTGAAGGATCGTACCTTTCGTTTTAGACACGAAGGCACGCTATCCTCTACCCGTCAAATAAAAGCCGGTGTCCCTCAAGGCTCTGTGCTTGCTCCCCTCCTATACATACTATTCACTAACGACATCCCTATCCCGTCGAATGGTGTTAAACTAGCCCTCTTTGCAGATGACACAGCCCTTTACTCTAAAGGCAACTCACTACCACAGATTCGGAACAAGATCCAAAAGTCAGTATGCGACTTAGGAGCTTGGTTCCAAAAATGGCGTATCGACGTAAACCCGGAGAAAAGCTCCGCCGTTTGCTTCGAATATAAACGACGTCGTCTCACCACCACTCCGCCAATCAGGATGTTAGGAACCCTTATCCCATGGCAAACTAAAGCCAAATACCTAGGCGTCACCCTTGATGCAAGGCTCATTTTCGAGCCCCATATCAAGAAGGTTACTCGCACCGCACGTTTTTACATGGATATGTTGGGCAGACACAGTAAAATGTCCCTCCGCAACAAGCGAACCCTATATAAGGTCTGCATACGACCTGTCATGACCTACGCGGCCCCCATTTTCGCATATGCTAAGCCCAAAGCTATAAATAAACTTCAAATAGTTCAAAATCTATTCTGTCGTAGGGCCACTAACTCGCCCTATTATGTCCGTAATGCCGACCTACATCGAGACTTAGAGCTCCCAACAATCCAGCAGTTCCTTAAATCACTCTCTGAGAGATTTTTCAAAGCCACAGAGTCCCACCCAAATCATCTCATTCGTGAGACAGCTGCCTATGCAGCCCCTATCCACACTCGCTATAGTGTGCGCAGACCGAGAAACTCTCTCTCGGACCCCCCCAACAAGCTTTCGGCTGACCTGAACTGCCTCCTGGCGGCTCAGGCCGAGCCTACATAACACATCCCTTAATCTGCCTTAGTTAGCCACTCTTCTAAGCGGCTTTTCGCCGCTTGCGCCCTCCTTTCTGCCAAGGAGGGTCGCGTTCGTATACGGCTTAGAGATCTCTAGTCAGATCGTTAAGCCAATTCCTAAAAGGTTGGGTTTAGTGGGTAAAAGTCACCACATAACCACGCAGCCGGCTGCGTGGTATGCTATGAGCATTCCCAACCTCCCTCCCCCGCTTTCCGGAGGGTTGCCCATATTTGCTTCGGGCGCAAAAAAAAAAACGACTCAAATCGCAGTCGCAGAACAGCCGCCGAAGAGGCTTTTTTTTATAGAAGAGGGGGCAAACGAGCATGCGGCTCACCTGATGTTAAGTGACTACCGCCGCCCATGATCAACCGCAACACCAGGAGAATTGCGGGTGCGTTGCCGGCCCTTTAGAAAGGAGTAAGCTCTTTTCTTGAAGGTCGTATCGGTCCGGAAAAATCGCCGGTGGTAAACTATTCCACAGAGAGGTTGTACGTGGAAGAAAACTCCTTGTGAAACGTACAGTGGTGGACCGCCAAGCATCCAGATGGTGTGGATGGTATCGGGACGTTTGCCGTGTAGTGCGTTCACGAAATTTGGCGGCTGGGATTAATCCGAACAATTCCTGAGCACTCCCCGTGATAGATGCGATAAAATACGCAAAGAGATGCAACATCTCTTCGCAGCGCCAGTGAATCGAGCCGATCGGAAAGCACTCGGTCGTCGACGATTCGAGCCGCTCTGCGCTGGATGCGGTCAAGTGGAAGGAGCTGGTACTGGGGAGCCCCAGCCCAGAGATGGGAACAGTATTCCATGCTACAACTAAAAGGAAAAAGGAAGCCGAAACCTAAGGAACAAGAAGCTACCTAGAAGAAAAGTGTTTTAATTGCCTCCTCCCGGCTGATCGTCTATCTCTCTCTCTCTCTCTCTCTCTATCTCTCGGGGTCCTAGTAGGGTCGTAGTATACATACGCATTCAGGGGTGCGTGGGACGTGCGTCACCAGCACTAGGCAAGGAACGTACGTCATAAGTGGAAGATTGTCCCAGGGCGACTGCGGGCACTGGACGTGTCCCTGCCGTCCGATACAGGGGAACTGAACCCGAAAACATAATTTATATCTTAAAAATTCCCTATATGAATTTATTAAGAAAATATTACTAAGAAAATGAAAAACTAGTCCAGTCTGGGAATCGAACCCAAGACCTTCCAATCATTAATTCGATATTTCTTTGAGATTCAACCAAGTGTTTTCTTATTAGAATATTATTGCTCGATAATTTGTTTTTAGAAGCTACTCGTAATCGGTTAACTAATAAATTGAAATATTCTTATAGACGCGTCGCCAACAACCTCCCCCCGTGCATCAGCACCATCATTTGAGAGGCGTCGCGGGTACCAGGACTATTATTCTGGATGTAGGTCTATAGGTTCGAGGTATTAAAGTAGGCATGTACTCTTTCAGCCATCTCGTCTAAAAATGGTCTGCCAACCTCTGGGCGGATTTCCAATTGAGTTGACCCGTGAGATGTTGCTCTAAAATAATCCAGGTGGTCGATCACCACATGAGCGTCCGAGAAGAAAATGATTGGGTGTCAAACCCTCTTCAGGACTATCCATACTGAATGTTACCAGAGGTCTGGAATTCACAGTATGCTCTGCTTCTAAAAGCAACGTATGCAGAACCTCCTCTCGCGGGCTCCTTTCTTTGAGCGTAGTGGTCAACGCAATTTTAATCGATCTTACTAACCTCTCCCAAGCGCCACCCATGTGCGGTGCTCCCGGAGGTATAAATTTCCATTTAATATATTTTCTAAATGACTCGTTTTTTATGCCCTCATAGCACTCTTCGCTTGCTTGCAATAATTCTTTATGTGCATCTTTGAAATTCGTCCCGTTATCGCTGTATATAACGGCTGGTTTTCCTCTTCTGGCGATAAATCGCCTCAACGCCATTATCATTGACGCTGGTGTCAAAGAGGCTGCTAATTCCAGATGTACTGCTCTGGTGGTCAGACACGTAAATAAAACACCCCAACGTTTTTCGTGTCGCCTTCCTATAGTCACACTCATAGGTCCGAAATAATCTACGGCTGAGCATGTAAAAGGTGGTTCATGATGAGCTATTCTCTCCAGAGGAAGATTTCCTTGTGGCACGTTCTGCGGCTTTGACCTGTATGTCCTGCACCACTGACAGTGATGTGACACACTTTGTACCACGTTACGCAAGTTCAAGACATAAAATTTTTGGTTCACCTCATTCATCACCGTCTGGTGATTGGCATGTCCAAAATGATGATGAACTTCTCTAAACATCATTTTAACGATTTCGTGTTTACCGTCTAATACGACAGGTTTTCTACTTTCCTCAGTCAAATTAGACTTGAAAGGTAAACGCCCACTTAAACGGAGTAAGTTATCTTCTCCTATTTCCATAGATAATTTACTTAAGCGTGAACTTCTTTCAACGCTTTTGCCTGCTTTCAAGCATTTTATTTCCGAATGGAAACACTCGTCTTGAGCGAACTTCCAAATTAATAATTCAGCTCTTTTTAGGAGCGTTATGTCCAACGCGCCATCGGGTCCTTTAACGGACTTTGCTAAAATTTCGTTGGAACACAAAACCGACTTTTCGGCTGTGTTGTCGGGTCCTTTAACCGACTTTCTTAAACTCTTGAATTTTTCTACCGCTTGTAAGATGCGCGTAGTTGCCCCAAGGAATTTCTCAAAGCTGCTAAATCATCCGTAGTCGGGTAGACTTAACGGCTCTTGCTTTCTTAGCGCGTTTACGCTTTTCGGCGATTTTTCTTCACCCGTTTCTAAGCTATTTATGGTGTCCACTTGTTTGGGCCATAAATCGGGACTTGTCCTGAGGAATTCAGGTCCTTGAAACCAGCGATGACTTACATCGAAGGTGGAAGGAAAACTTCTAGTGGCGTCGTCTGCCACGTTTTGTGACGTCGGAACCCATCGCCATTCACACGGTTTACTGTGATCTTTGATCTCAGCCAATGGATGAGCAACGAATGGTTTGAAAGCGCGAGGATCTGACTTAATCCATGCTAACACTGTACGTGAGTCCGTCCAAAATATTCGTTTGGATGTCTCGTACTTGCTCTCTTCACTAACTGATGCAGCCAGTCGGCTGCCCATAAGAGGCTTGAATTACAAGCTTGGAATCGAAATTGGTTTCAGCGGCGCTACACTTGCCTTTGCGGCGATCAGCGTAATCCGCCTTTCTCCAAGCTCGTCCGTGGTGACGTAATACACCGCAGCGGCGTATGCTTTTTCACTAGCATCCTTGAAAGTGTGTAACTCTCCCTTGCCGACGTCTTCAGCAACGGGTCTAGGTACTTCTAAATTACCTAATTTCTTCATTTTCGATATCCATTTACAAAATAACACGTGTAATTCGTGTGAAACTTCTTCATCCCAAGAGATGCCTGTCCTCCACACTTGCTGGATTAGCGACTTCCCTTGAATCGTTATGGGTGATGCGAGTCCTAAAGGATCGAAGACTGACATCACAGCGCTAGTTATCTCCCTCTTCGTATGCAGTCGTAAACCTTCCATCACCTCTTCCGGTGTGTTACGAAGACTTATGGAGAAACTTATTATATCCCGTTTGATATTCCAGATCAAACCTAAAGTGCGTTCTGTGTGCTCCTTATCTCCTAGTGAAGCACTGTCGCTCTTATATTTATTCTCCATTTTACATAAAACCTCGGGTCGGTTGCTAGCCCATCCCCTCAGTTGGAAAGAAGCACGTTTATGTAATTCATACATATCGCTTACTATCCTTTCGGCCGTCGTCACGTCGGGAAATGCCTGTAGATAGTCATCCATATAAAAATTGCTTTCCGTCGCGGAAGCTGCTTCTGGATAGATATGTGCCATTCCTATTCTTCACATACATAGCGATGCATGGTGATGATGCCGCTCCAAATGTGAGTGACGTCATTCTATACTCTTCCGGTGGCGCGTCACGATTGTGCCGCCATAAGAATCGAAGACTGTCCCTGTCTTCTTCCCGGATTTTCACTTGCAGGAACATTTCTTTAATGTCTGCCATCACTGCCACGCTTCCTTCTCTGAATCGTTGCAGAACGCCAAATAACGACTTCAATAAGTCCGGTCCGGTTAACAATGCATCATTGAGACAACGTCCGCCCGTCCTTGCGGCGGCGTCGAAAACTATTCTTATTTTCCTTTTTTGTGGATGAGTCACTGCGAAGTGAGGAAGATACCACGTGCGTGGGAAAATGGAAATATGGTTCGCTTTGTCTGCGTAACCGTTAACGGTGAGATTTTCAATTTGCTTCTCATATTCTTTTTTCAACTCGCTATTTTTATCGAGCTTCCTTTCGATATTAAACAGGCGACTTTCAACCTGCGCTCTATTCGACGGCATGCACTCATTATCTGTGCGCCATAACAAAGCAGTCTCGTACCTATTATTAGGTATACGACGTACCGTTTTGTTCAAAATATTTAAAGCTCATTCTTCCGGGTCGTTCGCGGGCTTTCGCGCAGACACTCCCAGAGATTCCAAACTAAAATAATCCTTGATTAACTTCTCCATGTCCTCCTCCTTCTTGGTGGAAATGTGGTTAACAATCTTGATTGGTTTAATGCCACCCGATATGTGACCATGTAAAACCCGTCGAAGTTTGATGAGCGATGCTACAGGTAGGTTCTTACATCCTGAAATTAATTCCCGAGTAACTATGAGATGCCAATTGTCCTAGCCAATTAATATGGTAGGTCTGGACCTCTCATAAATCAACTCGTCCTTAATCGGTGTCAAATGAGAACACCGTTGCAATAATTCTTGGCTTACTGACTGCGGAGAACGGTTAAGTGACTTAATTGTTTGTACACTTATCTCTTCTAAGTCTTTCGAGAAAATGCCTTTTATTTTAACGTTTAAGCGATACGAACTGTCGTCGTTAATTCGCTTACCTCCTATGGCTTCAATATGTAATTCTTCTTTGCGTCCGCGAGGTGCTAACTTCTGAGCCATCCACTCCTCTATGAGTGTCATGGTTGATCCTTCATCCAAAAGAGCTGTGGTCTTGACCTTTCCTTTAGGTCCATACAACTCGACCGGTATAATTTTTAAATATTATATGCATTCACTGTATTAACAGTTGTAATTTGAGCCTCTTTACCCCTCTCGTCCCCTTGCGACGAGGTATTTTTATTGGGGTATCGATGTAGCATTCGATTATGTGCCATTCTACATCCCTCTACACCACATTTTTTCGCTCTGCACTCTAACCTCCTATGGTTAGGTGACAAACATTGGAAACATACTTTCGCCTTTTTAACCGCTTCCCATTTTTCGTGATTATTCATATCCTTAAATTTGTAACAACTCACTATAGAGTGTTCCTTGTTGCATATAACACACTTATGTATTACCCGACTTACAGGCTTATCCTGGGTTATCATGACCACTTGTCGGTTGTGCCCTTTATTATTTCGGCGGTCATAACGCTCGCTCTTAACACGGTTGCGTACAGACCCCTTTGCAGTGTGTACAGTTTGCTTCCTGAACTCAGGACGTTTCCGTTTTTCAGGCACATTTTCATTACTTAAGGACGTTCCAAATTGTTCACTCAATGAATTCAAAAATTTGTCCATCTTCTGTAACTCTGGCTCCAAAGGATGCTGAGCTCGATATTCGAACCATTTAAATTTAATCATAGTTCCAACTTTCTCCACTATACGGCTTACTAACTCCGTTGAGTATAAATACTGTGGTTGGTTCAACGCTTGTATTACAGCAACCTCTTCGTAATGCGACTTGCAAAAGAACCTATATTTCGGCAATCTTCTGCCAATGTTGGCATACACTTTACATTCTCGATTTCGGCTAGAATGAGCATCTCAGCCCTACCGAATCTTCTTTCGAGAGCGTTCATTATTTCTTCAGGTTCACACATAGTAAACAACAATGACTTAACCGCTTCCTTAGCGGTGCCTTTTAATGCCCTCCTAAGGCGTGCGACATTCTGCACCCCTGAAAATTGGCCTTTTGTGTCGTCAAACACCGTTTTGAAAATTATCCATTCACCCGGGTCTCCATCGAAGACCGGTAATTCATGGAGGAAATGAAGCTGGGAAGGCTTATCTTTATTGCACTCACAATCGCTTCGGTCAATTCTGACACCTCACTCGCGTGTGCTTTCTGTGCATTTCCTAGGTTGCGCTCGACCTCCGCCCCTTTGCGGCGTGATCCCTTACACGCTCCCTTATCAGTAATGTCGGGGTGCGTTACACTAAACGGCGCGCTCATTATGGTCTGCTGAACCCGACTCCTTACGAAAGGTTCCACCTGAGTATTCCGCTCTTCATCATCCTCACTCGAGTCGATCTCCTCTTCTCGGTTGAGACGTGCCAACTCCAATTGAGACTTGGCTAAGGCAGCAGCTGCCTGTGCTCGTTCGAGCTCTGAGCGTTCGAATTTAATCCGCGCCTCTAATTCGGCTTTCAGCCTCACCGATCGCGATGACCTATAACCTCTCTGTGACCCTTTGTCACTAGTGTGCCCGATTACTGTTCTTAACGATGCCGCTTCTTCGGTCCTTTGACCTACTTTTTCGACTATCGTTTCACTCCTGGATATAACGGATTTCTGTGCGGTGCTGGTCTGCGTACCACTGGTGTCCGTCCTGTTGCTTGTCGTTGCCACGGACGTCCCTGAGTCCCACGTGCATGTGGACGTATGTGGTGGCTCCACTTGAAGGAGTTGCCCCACTCGAAGCAGTAGCTGTAGTCGCTCCAGATGATTCCACCTCTTTTGCGTTTCTTGAGAGCCCTGTTCTTGAACTGCTTCCTTCGCTCCTCTCTGTCTGGTCTTGTGCCTTCTTCATCTTGCAGGAAGGTGATTGTTGGCCTACAGTCCCTAACTGCCCCTACGGTCCCTCCAAAGGTTTAGGAACTGTCCCGCCAAGGAATATGATGAAACAGTCGAGCTAGTAGTGCAAGCGCAGTCTCGCTCGAGAGAACTGCTCCACCCGAAGGTGTTGTGCCAGAGTTCGACCGATTTGGCACCGTTAGGGGGTCGGGATGTATGCCGTGCTGGCCGCCCAGTCGCCGGTGACGCCTCGCCCAATCGCTCTCCTCCGGCCGCGATGCAGTCAGGTGCCCACACGAGCACCCTCGCCTGGCAGCAGCAGCGGTGGATGCTTCTTCTTTCTTGCACCTGAAGAGATGCTTCTTCTTCTTTCTTGCACCTGAAGACAGTGAGTGCGTCCTCTTGATTGGTATCCAGCAGTTCACATCTGATCCTTTGATCCTGGCTGCAAAGGACCAATTGAAAAGGAACAAGGAGTTTACAGCTGGTTCCTTAAATCCCGCTTCAAAGGATCACTTGAAAAGGAACCAGAGTCGGGACAGAGGGAGGTTCTTTGTTCCAGCTGGTTCAGCAGCGGATTTCCTAACCTCCTATGACACCTACGTTGGGTTCGGGAACAACGTATGTGAACCCCGCAACGGGTTACTCCGTCCGTCCTCCACACAAGGGCGTCGACCTCTTCCTTTTCTTCAGAATAGGTTCAGGCGGGGATTACGGGTCTTCCGAAGTCGCCCCGGTCCCAACGCCTTAATTCTTCGATATGTGCCGCAACAGCGACACGGTGGACTGTATTTCACTTTTTAAGGATTCCTTGGGAATAAAACAGCAATTATCTTCAAGCCGTTCCGTGAGAGAGTAATTACTTTCCCTATGCACTTTTTCTTTCTTGATTATACTGCTGGTGCTGAACTGTCCCGAACTTTCCCGAAGTTTTCCGAACTTCCCCGAACGAATTGCAAGAAAACTCGTTTACTGAGCTACCCCAGAGCTATACGCGAAAGAGAACCGCGCCCTCTGTGCGATTACACCACTTAATTACATCAATTTGTACTATCACTCGCTCACGGTTTGCCCAATATCTTTATTTTTATAAGACATACATTTATACATTTTATTCATAAAGATAGCACAAAAAAATATCTATACTATGATATACATTGCATTTTCATATCACAAAAAACCTTTTATTTATTCAACAAAATATGCCTATTTTACAACATATGCACCAAGTTAGAATTCTTAAATATCTAACATATAAGTTTGAAACAATGTTCCTCATTTGAAAACATAAATATCTTAACTAATACAATAGTTTAATTTACATTTTTCCTATACATTTCACTATTAAAAACACTTTTAAATTTCTTACACAAAACTATCAATATTTCACTGATCCAAAGGAATTTTCACATAAAAATAACACAGAATTCACCTATTTTGCTCATACAGTCAATCTGAAATATTTTACAAGTCAATTTTACATAAATTGCTGAAATTTGCAAATATTTAAATTTCTACTTGTTTTGAGTTAACTTAACCTTCTAAGTTAACGTGCGGCTATGAACTCACGCTATTTGAACAACTAATTCTCACACGACTTTTACTTGTCGGCAAAAATGGCAAATTTAGCATACACGGCCATCAACCAATACTAGGTGAACAACTGATTCTACACGACTCCCAAGTCGTAGGAAATTATTTCTAACTAGATTCTTATCAGTTATCATGTCTCTTATCAGATAACATAGACAAAATATTTCATGAATCAATACATTGAAAATAGACATTTTGTTTTCATACAAAACGTATCAAACTCATATAAGATAATACTTATGCAGTTAATTTCCATTAACTCTATTTATACACAAAGCGATCATTTCGACCGCGGAACAAATCCTGGTCTCTAACTTTACTTTAATATTCCTTTAAATTAACATTATTGGAAAGGTGATTTCAACCGGGGAACAGAACCCGAAAACATAATTTATATCTTAAAAATTCCCCATATGAATTTATTAAGGAAATATTACTAAGAAAACGACAAACTAGTCCGGCCTGGGAATCGAACCTAAGACCTTCCAATCATTAATTCGATATTTCTTTGAGATTCAACGAAGTGTTTTCTTATTAGAATATTATTGCTCGATAATTTGTTTTTAGAAGCTACTCGTAATCGGTTAACTAATAAATTGAAATATTCTTATAGACGCGTCGCCAACAGTATCTATGTTCGATTTAAGGGAATAAGCTATCGTTCTAGTCTTAATCCATACAATACTTTAATTTTGTATTGTGCTTATATTAAAATATGTATGCGAATTAAATCGTCTTTATTTTCAGTCTATCTTTGACGGACCTGTATAACTAAACGTAGTGCGTCAGTTGTTACAGAATCTCGATTGGTAGATGGACTCATTGCTTCTGTCTACGCTTAACGTGATTTTATTTGAGTATAAGTACTCTTTTTTCACTGTCATTTTAATAGATATCGGACTGTGGCAGTTCACTGCTGGATATAGGAACAGCATAGGACTCTTTCATGTTCCATTCAGCCATATCTTTGGTTTCTCGTAACGAGATGCTGCCACGCTATTTGCGCGGGCAGTAGCTCCATCGGCTCCGAATGCTTTAGCGGTAACCTTAGTTCTGCAGCTAATTTCTTTATTACGGGTCTTATCTTTTAAATAAACTCCGAGAATTGTTCTTTCCATCAGTCGCATTGATCGATAGTAAACTTATTATGTAATCGTACCGTTGGGGTCCACGTTTCTGCACCATATGTCGTAAGTCCAAGCGGAGAGCACTGGCAAAGCCTCCCATCTTCAGCATTTGCAGTTTGGTCATTGGTGTATTCAGAGGCCGGTGGGCTACAAAAATTATCTAGTTACCAAGCCATATTAAGATATAATAAATTTGTAACAAGCACGGAATTTATTTATATGTTTGTTATAAATAAATTCCGTGATTATTACAACAATAACAATTAACAAATAACAGAACAATAAGTATCTCTAACTTCATCTAAATATTTTTACCGAAAAAATATATTTTCAGTGGAGAGGAGAACAGGTGATATTTGTTATTACTATTTTTGAAATAGTCCAGGTATCCCTCGAAATGTTCTATTTTGGAAAAATAATACTTTCTGTTACGGATATATAAGCATACATTTTTCTTTTAAATAAAGAAAATACAACCTCCTAAACAATATTCCTTCACTTTTTATTAAATTACGATACTCAGTTTCTTTTCGGTAGTGCCTAATTAATAATCCAAGTTTGGTACAGATCCAATCTAAAAAACTTAGTAAGTTAATGTTCGTTCGACAGATTAATAAAAAAATGGTTTTGGCTACTTACTACTATGCATCATTTGTGGCACCGATACTTACGATAAGCCTCAAATATATATATATATATATATATATATATATATATATATATATATATATATATATATATATATATATATATATATATATATATATATATATATATATATATATAACACTCACGCCTGTCACCCAGAGGGGTAGGCAGAGACTACGGACTTCCATTTGGCACGATCCTGACATACCTCTTTCGCCTGTTTTACATCCATATATCTACGCATACATGCTCGTCGGTTAAGGGTACTTCTAACGTGGCCCATTTTCAAAATATCGCCAATTTGGTCGATAAACTTTTTCCTAGGGCGTCCCTTCCCGACTCGGCCGTTCACATCTGCCATATAAATTTGCTTTGTCACTCTTTCCTCATTCATTCTTTCCACATGACCAAACCACCGAAGCATTCCTTTCTTAATCCTGGTCACAACATCATCTTGCATACCACATTTATCTCTTATCACGCAATTTCTCACCCTGTCATTCAGATTCAACCCTAGCATATTCCTTAAAGACCGCATTTCTACAGCATTTATTCTACTTTCGTGCTTCTTCTGCCACACCCAGCTTTCACTACCATACATTAAAGTAGGGACTAACACAGCATTATGAATTACCATACGTGCCTGTTTTGACACATTCTGGTTCTTCATAATAGAGTGTAGTGCCCCATTCACTCTATTCCCTGCATTTACTCGTCGTTCTATATCCCTATCATATCTACCATCCCTGCTAAATACACATCCCAAATACACAAACTCATTCACTTGCTCAATTAACTCTCCTTCTATTCTTATTTCACATACCGTTTTGCTTTCTTCTCTTTCAAAAACCATCACTTTCGTCTTACATGCGTTCACTTTCATTCCCCTTTCTTTTAATTCCCAGTTCATTAATGTAACCATCATTTGCAACTCAGCCGCCGATGACGCAAGTATGACTTGATCATCGGCATACAAAAGGCATTTGACGGTTAACTCGCCCATTCTTAACCCACATTCTTCATCTTTCAAAGTTTGCAAACACCGGTCCATAAATAGGTTGAACAGCCAAGGGGAAGCTACACAGCCCTGTCTGACACCTTTTTGGATGCCAAACCAGTCCGAGTAGACCCCATTGATCCTGACACAAGCACTAGAGTCCCTATAAAGAGACCTTAATGCCTGTATCAAACCAGCGCTCAACCCATATGAGTTCAGTGTTTGCCATAACACATTCCTGTCCACTCTGTCATAAGCCTTTTCCAAGTCCATGAATGCACAAAAAACTTTCTGGTTTTTGGCCAAAAACTTCTCCGCAATCATGCGCATGGAAAAGACTTGATCTGTACACCCCATTCCCTTTCTAAAACCCGCTTGCACATCCCAAATTTTTCCATCAGTTTCTTTCATAACTCTTTCAATTAACACCTTAGCATACAGTTTACCCACAATACTAAGCAAGCTGATACCGCGGTAGTTTTTGCATTCCTGCTGTGACCCTTTTCCTTTATATATTGGTACTATAACTGCTTTACACCAGTCATCCGGTACCCGTTTTAATTCCCAACATAAATTAAACAAGGTGTACAGCAGGCCTGCCACCACTGCCTCTCCAGCCCTTAGCATCTCGAGTGATACTCTATCATATCCAGCTGCCTTACCTGCTTTCATGCTTTTCATTGCTTTCATTATTTCATCTACACTTATCTCCATACCCATTTCCACTTCTTTCGGACTTTCTAGTTCATTTAATTCAGACGACTCTTCGCTCATAAATACGCTTTCAAAGTATTCCTTCCATCTGTTTAAATTCGAAACTTCATCATTCAGAATACATCCATTCTCGTCTCTTATAGCATTTATTATAGGCTGTTTTGTATTTCCCCTGGCAGTTCTTACGAGTTTCCAGAACATTTTTATGTTAGCCTGGAAATTATCAGATATCCTTCTGTCATTCTTATCCGTTCTTTCTTTCTTTTTCCTTTCAACTACTTCTTTTACTCTCTTATTTAGACGTCTAAATTCTGCCTTTTTTCTTTCAATCTCATCACTCATACCAGAAGAATTACCAGCTTTGGTTGCTAGTAAATCTAACCATGCTTTCTTCTTTGATTCAACTTCCACCCGTACCTCATCATCCCACCATAGCGTATTACTTTTCCTTTCATGTGTTCTCTTACTTACACCACATACTTCGGTGGCGGTATCCACCAAACCTTTCTTAATATTATCCCACACAGTATTCAAGTCTAAATCATTCATACACAACTCATTCAAACATCTAATATTTTCTCTCAGTCTACATTTATACTTCTCTTTCACATCTTCATCTTGCAACTTCTCTATTCTTATACGCTGTAACGCAGTGGTAGACACAGATGTCCGATGCCGCCAACGCTTGAAAAGACCATTAATTCGACATAAGACCAAGTAATGATCCGTCCCTACGTTGGACCCCCGGTAAACCCTTGTATCTACGACTGCGCTCCTCATTCTTTCATCCACAATTACGAAATCTATCATGCTTCTATCATCACCTCTTTTTCATGTATACATGTGAATCTTCTTATGACGAAAAAAAGTATTCGTCACAAAAAGATTCTTTTCCGCACATACGGTGAGGAGGTCTTCACCATTCTCATTTATACTTTCATCACCAAACGTTCCCAATATCCTTTCATAACCAGACCTCTTCACCCCAACCCTTCCATTAAAGTCTCCTAACATAATAATATTTTCATTTTCCTTACATTTTGTCAACACCATCCTTACCATGTCCCAAAACTGCTCTCGGATGTAAGTGGGCTTAGACATGTCTGGGGCGTACACCCCTAGCAGGATCAGCTTCTTTAAGCCCACTTTCATTCGTAACCATAGCAGTCTCGGGCTTACACATTCATACTCTTTCACACATTGACCCATTCTTTCTGAAAGGATGAGACCGACTCCCTGGCATGCCCGTTCGGTCTCGCCTACACCAGACCAATACGCGGTATACGTGCCATGTGCAGTGGCATCCTTTCCCTTTCGTTTCGTCTCATTCACACATAACACATCTATTCCTCTGTCATTCATCATTTCGCATACTTCATCCATCTTATCGTTCATTCCTCCACATACATTCAGCGTAGCCAGACGGGTTTCCGCAATCCACTTTTCGCCCCTCCGGGAGACAGAACGTGACGGGTGGCGAACCTCGTCGCCGGTTTTTCTTCCCTAGATTCTTCGCACCCCTGCCCCATTTAAGGGGCGCCGGGAACTCGGGGCCATTTCTTTTAATAGCTGCGTCATGGTGCGAACAAGGGGTGGTGGTAGATTTTACGCCGCTACCATACGGCGAGGAGCCGAGTCTATTTTTTCGGCTTTGTCGCTCGTTTAGCACCACCCGGGGGACAAAAATAAAAAAATATTTTAACATCGTTAGTTGAGGTTGTTGAAATTAAGCTTGTACAGAGATTCAATCGACTGGCATTTAAGTGCTAGTTATATCCATGTGCAGTTTCCGTGGTAGCTCAGATGGTTAACGCTTGCTGTAAATTTCACAGTACGCGAGCAAGCCGGGTTCGATCCCCGCCGGCACCAATGAAATTGTTAATTGCAATTTTAAGTGCTGTTTTACCACGTGCTCGGCGGTGAAGGAAAACATCGTGAGGAAACCTGCATGGCTGAGAAATAAGAAAAAAATATTTCGAAGACGAAGACGAAATTCGCTAACACGCATTGCCTTAGGGCACCCTCTCAGAAATTTGAGGATGAGGAGGCCTGTGCACAGGAGTGGGACGTATATCGGCTGTAACTTTATGTCCATGTTTGTCGTAATTGTTTTGTTTTAGTTTAATAAGTTGATTTAAGAATGTCTAATTTTTTTAATGTTGCTACTATCAGTGGCGGATTTACCAGCAGGCTTAGTAGGCTGGAGCCTAGGGCGGCAGATTGTTGGGGCGGCAAATTTCAGGCATTTTTTTAATATCTTACACAAATTAAAGAGATTTAAATTTTAAAAGTTTCCCTTTAAAATTTAAATCTCTTTAATTAAATATAATATAATAATAATTAAAAGCTAAAGAAATATTTTCTCTAAACACTTTTTCGGTCCATGCTCTCTCTGCCCACTCTTTAAATTTAGTGGCCACTGCTGCTACTGAATGTTGCACAGAAATTTGTCGCTTCTTCATGTTGCTTCAAGAAATTAACGTTTTTATAAGTTCAACGCATATATATATATATATATATATATATATATATATATATATATATATATATATATATATATATAAATAATTACTTAAATCAAGAAAGGGAAAACGCTAAAGAGAGTAGTAGATCTGACACGTTGGTCAGCTAAAGAGGACGCATGTGGAAGTGAGAGATTCTTGGTACGAAGTCCTTAAAACTTTGAAATCAATCAATCAAGGGTGATATATTCCGATAAGCCTATAACGCGAAACGAAGCGAGAGGAATACTTTTGAATTTCGAAAAACTGAAAATGGCGGTAATGGTTGTAGTGTGGGATGTTAAAGTGAATATTCAAATTCAGGTTTCTATAGTAGATCAGATTTTTACGAATCTCTGCAAGTTTTTCGTAGCTGAACAAGAAATTTTTTCTTGGAAGAAATGTATTCTTATGATTAAGAGACTGATTTAGTTTAAGAATGCATACATTTCTAGCGCCACCTTTCTTCTGAAAGAATTTTAGTGAAACCTGATTTTGAATCAATGAAAAGTCTATCATCGTCCTGCGAAAACAGAATTTGCAAAACGTTTATCCTTAACTTTGATACAGCAGATCGCATGGCTTTATGTACACCAGCGAAAAAATGTTGGGATGAGAGAAGGTTTTCTTGCTTAAAACGGATGAAAGATTATTTAAGATCTACCATAAGCCAAAAAAGCTAAACGCCTTAGTACTTTTGTACATAGTGTCAGCTAGTGAACAAGAATTCATACGACGATATAATTGATGATTTTGCGAATAAAAATTCGCGCAAAATGTAATTGCAAAACTTTCATAACTTAACTTATTGAATTTCATCCTTATCATCATCAGCCGGTTTGTTATCAAATAATTAAATATATTGCTTTTAAACTGTAAGCGCAACAAAAATTATTTAATCACATGTGTTAAATTATCTAGTCAAATGTTACCTACAATACCTACATTAGTATTAAATCATACTGTTGTGTGAATAAGTCAACTAGCGCCATCTAGTGTCAGGAACGAGAGCGAGGGGAGCTTTGCAGAGAATGACATCACCGATCTCTCGACCGACAGCGCCACCCGAAGAACTAAGTTTCTAGAAAATCTATACTCGAACTCTCGGTACCTTACGCGTGTTTACTTGAACATTCCGGATATTTTGCTAATTTAGATAAATAGGTGGCGCAAGATGCGATCGAGACAGAGTTTAACTCGGCGACACAAGCGAAGCTTCGGAGCGGAATTAAGTGAATTAGTGTGTTTAATTATAGTGTTTTTAACTTTAATTTGTATAAAGTAAATTAAATTGTTAATTTAGGTAATTTTATCGGCAATTTTTATTGTCACGAACCTCAAGCTCGTAACAATTGGTGTCAGAAGTGGGATAAAATAATGCCGATTTTACCTAAGGAGGAAACGGAGGGTGTCCGTACCCGAAGTCAACGCCAGCAGGAGACGGACCAGAGGAGATTTGGTGGTGCAACGCCGCAGATGTCTGAGGGCCAGCCGCCGGCCACGGAAGCCGGCCCGTCAGCAGCTTCTATGTCTGTGGCACCTGACTTAGGTGCTCTGATGGTGATGCTGCAGGAGCAGGCTCGCCGACAGGAGGAACAGGTCCGTCGGTTGGAGGAACAGCTGCGGGGCGGACAGGACGAACAGAGCCGCCGACAGGAGGAACAGGTCCGTCAGTTGAAAGAGCAGCTGCAGAGCGGACAGGAGGAACAGGTCCGTCAGTTGAAAGAGCAGCTGCAGAGCGGACAGGAGGAACAGGCCCGTCGGTCGGAAGAGCAGATGCTCCTCATTAAGGACCTTCATGCTACCTTTGGGAAAGAGATAAAGGAGGTGAAGGATAGGGTTGCTCAACATGACAACCGCCTGTCGGAAGCTGAAACCCAAATCAAGGAAGCTAAAACCCAAATCGACCAAGTGAACAATCGGGTTGATTACGTGGTGGCTGATGTGAAGAAAACACTGGACGACCTCAAACTGGGTGATGGAACAACAGCTCCCGTAGTAGTTACAACACCTTCGCTACGTGGATTCAAAGTGCCGCCGTTCGACGGTACCTCTTCCTGGTCAGCCTACAAGATCCAGTTCGAGGCTGTTATGAAGGCGAACGGCTGGAATAAAAGCCAGGCCATGACTGCTCTCACACTAGGCCTGCGCGACCAGGCCTTAACAGTTCTGGAAGCTCTCGGTGAGGAAGTGACTTATGAGCAACTCCTTGAGGCATTGGAGGCGAGATATGGCGACGCTCACCTGGAACACGTCTTTCGTGCGCAGCTTAAAGATCGTGTGCAGCGCAGCAACGAAAACCTGCAGCAGTGGGCTCTAGAAGTGGAGAAGCTGGTGCGAAAAGCATACCAGTCTGTACCTGCGCTCATTGAAGGGAACCTGGTGCAGACATTCATCGACGGCATCCGCGACCTGGAAGTCAGAGCTGCTGTGAGGCTCGGGCACCACGAGACGCCTAAGGACGCCTTGGCCCATGCACTGGAAGTGGAAGCCGTGCGGCAGGATCATCGTTCCCATCGCGTCAGGGAGGTTACAGCAGCTACAGTTCGCGACCGCAACAAAGGATACAGCCCAAGGTGCTATGGCTGTGGGGAAAAGGGCCACCTTCGATCCAGCTGCCCTAAGCGAACCCTAGAAAGGGAAGGTGAACAATCTCAGGAGGGTAGTGCGGCCAACCGCACCGCCCAGCAGCAGCAGGGAAACGAGTAAAAGCCAGAACTGCGGGGCGGGTGCTGGCTGATGTTAAAAGAGCCCCAAGGATCTCGATCTCACAAACCCATGATGGGAACAGTCTAATCATCAAGGGTGAGGTCAACGGAATGCCGTGTAAACTGACCATAGACACTGGAGCCTCTCGTACGGTTGTTAGTTCCCAACTTATAAGTCAGTTCCTTGGGGACTCCGCATACAACCGAGAACGCATTAATTTGGTAACAGCCACCGGTCAGCGTATACCCGTCCGTGGAGAGAAGGAGATGGAGTTGAAGCTAGGCAACGTGATCTACCTGCATAATGTCATCGTGGCTGATATAATGGACGACTGCATCCTAGGCTTAGACTTTATGAGGAATAATTGTTGCGAGATCGACGTTAAGCAAGATGTTTTGAAATGTGGACAGGAGGAACTTTTTATGGAAGGTGCGTTACCAGGGAACGTGTACAGCATCAAGAAGATTGTTCTTCCGCCTAGATCGGAAACGATTATTCCGGTTAGTCTTCCTCGAAACACTGGGCAAGCTCACCGTTGTGTACTTGTGGAAAGGGTAAACAATGACCTTCCATGGAAAGTAGCTCGAACCTTGGTCAGGACCACTGAGATCTCAGGAGTACGTGTGCTGAACCTTTGCGACCGGGAACAGATTATAGAAAAAGGCACACTGATTGGTACTTGTGAGGAAGTGGATTGGTTACGTCGGTGCCAATATCTATCGACTGGGACCCCCAGCAAGGATGCAGAAACGAGAGTGACCACACTTTTGGAAGACTGTCGCAGTGTTCTCTCCCCGAACGAATTGGTCAAGGCGAAGAAGTTGTTATTCAAGTACGCCGATGTATTCTCATCAAACGATGCTGACATAGGAAAGACTGGTTTAGTTCAACACAAAATGAACACAGGTGAAGAGTTGCCTATCCGTCAGCGGCCAAGACGATTGCCGGTAGCACGTGAAAAGGAAGTGGAAACCATGATTGAAGGAATGGTGAAGGATGGTGTTATTGAACCTTCCTCTAGTCCATGGTGTTCGCCAGTGGTGCTGGTGAAAAAGAAGGATGCAGCATGCGGTTCTGTGTTGATTACCGCCGTCTGAACGACGTTACAAAGAAGGACAGCTATCCCTTGCCAAGAATTGATGACACGCTGGACATGCTTACAGGAGTAAAATGGTTTAGCACGCTGGATCTAAAAAGTGGCTACTGGCAAGTTGAAATTGACCCTAAGGACAAGGAGAAAACTGCGTTCTCGACGGGAAAGGGTCTGTGGCAATTCAAAGTAATGCCGTTTGGGTTGTGCAATGCTCCTGCAACGTTTGAAAGGCTGATGGAACTTGTACTTACCGGGCTAATTGGCGATGCCTGTCTGGTCTACTTGGATGACATCATCATCATGGGCCGTACGTTTGAGGAACACCTTCAAAACCTGGAACGCGTGCTTATGAAGATTCAGAGTGCCAACCTCAAGTTGAACCCGAAGAAATGTTCACTATTCCAACGGCAAGTTAACTTTTTGGGGTTTGTAGTATCGGAAGAAGGTATCCGCACGGATCCAGATAAAATCGCCGCTGTCAAGGATTGGCCGGTTCCAAAAGACAAGACGCAGGTTAGAGCATTTTTGGGTTTGTGCTCCTATTACCGGCGATTCGTGAAGAACTTTGCAGATATAGCCAAACCTCTGCACAAGCTAACCGAGGAGAAGCGACATTTCTGCTGGGATGAAAGTTGCAATATCGCATTCCAGGAGCTCAAGGACCGTCTGTGCAAAACACCTATTTTGGGATACCCCGACGCAAGCAAATAATTTATAGTTGACACAGACGCAAGTGATATAGGACTTGGCGGTGTGCTGTCTCAACGGAGTGGTGACCAAGAGGTCGTGATAGCGTACTTCAGCAAGTCGTTGTCAAAACCGGAAAGGAACTATTGTGTCACAAGACGCGAATTGCTCGCTGTGGTAAAGTCGTTGCAGCATTTTAGCAAATATCTTCTGGGACGAAATTTCACTTACGAACTGACCATGCTGCACTAAAATGGCTATTGCAGTTTAAAAACCCAGAAGGACAAGTTGCGAGGTGGATTGAACTACTGCAGGAATACGACTTTGAGATCGAACATCGCAGCGGGAAATCTCATGGCAACGCAGATGCATTGTCAAGAAGACCTTGTCCTGAAGATTGCAAACATTGTACTAGGCAAGAGAGTAAGGAAGTGGTATCCGTAAGGATGCTCAGGGCAGACCACCTCAGCAACGAGTGGAAGGACAGCTTACTACATGCACAGCAGGAAGATCCGGACATCAAGCCGATTCTGGAATGGATAAAGGCCAGTGCCCCCAAGCCCAAGTGGAGTGACGTCTCAGCGATGAGTTCGACCACTAAAAGCTATTGGGCCCAGTGGGACAGCTTGCTGCTTCAGGATGGAGTTCTGTGTCGTAAATGGGAAAACGTTCGGGGAGACAGCTGTCATTTGCAAATGGTTGTCCCTAAAGCTAAAGTACCGGATGTTCTACAGCTGTACCATAATGATTGTTCAGGAGGCCATCTGGGAGTTAAACGAACTCTACTGAAGATCCGAGAACGGTTTTACTGGGTCCACTGTCGAAACGATGTCGAGGACTGGTGTCGCAAATGTACAAGTTGTGCGGCTGTAAAGGGACCTCAGACTCGTAGTAGAGGTGCATTGAAGTTGTACAATGTGGGTGCACCATGGGAGAGAATAGCCATTGACGTGGCGGGGCCGTTTCCGGAGAGTGAAAGCGGTAACAAGTATTTCATGGTTGTGATGGATTACTTCACTAAGTGGCCAGAAGTCTTCGCCATTCCAAATCAAGAAGCTTCAACAGTTGCAGATAAACTAGTTCATGAAGTCTTCTGTCGTTTTGGAGTACCTTTAGAGATTCACAGCGATCAAGGAAGGAATTTTGAGTCTCAAATATTCCAGGAAACTTGCCGAGTTATGGGTACTCATAAAACAAGAACGACTTCTTATCACCCGCAATCTGATGGAATAGTGGAACGATTTAATCAGACATTGGAGAGGTACCTAGCAAAAGTTGTAGACAATCGGCAACGAGATTGGGACAAGCACATACAACCGTTTTTGTTGTCATATCGAAGTTCTGTTCACGAAAGTACAGCAGTGACACCAGCTTTCGCAAACTTTGGAAGAGAATTACGGCTGCCTGCAGACCTGATCACTGGGATACCACCTGATGCCCCACGCAGTATAACCGATTATGCATATGACTTGCGGAACAAAATGAATGACATTTATGAGCACGTCAGACAATCGGGCCAGCAAATGTCTGAGAAAATGAAAACCCGGTATGACCGCAAAATGAACAATAAAGGGTTCAACGAAGGTTCATTAGTGTGGTTGCACAATCCAGTCCGCAGCAAAGGGAAATCTCCTAAGCTTCAAGCTAAATGGGACGGCCCGTACCGGATTGTAACCAGGATCAACGATGTGACCTACCGGATACAGAAAGGCGCAAGAGGGACTCCTAAGATCGTCCATGTGGATCGCTTGGCGCGTTATTATGGGACCGATAACGCTCGGGACGAGCATGTCTTAGGAGGGGGCAGTGTTGTGTGAATAAGTCAACTAGCGCCATCTAGTGTCAGGAACGAGAGCGAGGGGAGCTTTGCAGAGACATCACCGATCTCTCGACCGACAGCGCCACCCAAAGAACTAAGTTTCTAGAAAATCTATACTCGAACTCTCGGTACCTTACGCGTGTTTACTTGAACATTCCGGATATTTTGCTAATTTAGATAAATAGGCGGCGCAAGATGCGATCGAGACAGAGTTTAACTCGGCGACACAAGCGAAGCTTCGGAGCGGAATTAAGTGAATTAGTGTGTTTAATTATAGAGTTTTTAACTTTAATTTGTATAAAGTAAATTAAAGTGTTAATTTAGGTAATTTTATCGGCAATTTTTATTGTCACGAACCTCAAGCTCGTAACAATACCTTACCCCGCCTTATTAGTGTGTTGTCCTAATTACACCACCCTTTTGCCGTAATTAGTAGGTATGATTGTGAAGTAGGGGATCGATGCGTCAGTTCCCCGATTATTTTTATAACCCAAAGATTTAGAAGAAATAGTCGGATTGTAGAAGTCGGTAGGGGCGGCAAAATCTAATGGCCTACTGGCGGCAAAGGGGACAATCATTTTTGGGCCCACTAGAAATATTAACGACGTTTAATGGTATTTACACCAAAAAAAAAGACACCAAATTATAATCGTAAATGGTCTATAGATTTTTCGAAAATGTAAACGGAAACAAGAAATCTGAAAAAAAATTAGTTGTTTTGACATTCGTGTTCTGATCATTGGCTAAGGTAATGTAATATTTAAAAAATTATTGTCTTAGAGATGTCCCGTGATAACTCGGAAAAAATCGACTCGAGTTGAAATTCATCGAGCTCGATTTTGAGCTCGAGTTAAACAATTCAAATTAGGTGAACGAAGCTGTGTCAATATTTCACAAATTATTTTTATAATTGTTCTTCCATACAACACAATTATTATTACTACACTTAATAGGTTTAATTATTTTTGGTATGCGTATCGACATGTTCATAAAATAATATCACTCTAACGTTATGACGTAAGTTTTAATGTTATTAATAATTTGACTATCCAAAGTATATATAATCAATTTATATCATATATAACATATATAACATAAATTGATACAACATTATATACATATTACCTAATATCAATTTATTTATTACATAATATATCAATAAATTGCTCGAATTAGTAAGTCGATTTCATCACTAAATTGTAGACAAACACTGCATTGGCCGTAAGATAAAGATGCGATTCGAGTAGAGTTTTGTGACTCGAGCCACTCGGGTTAATTTACGAGTATGTACGAGTATGTATGTATGTCATTCTAGTTGTACACTAGTTTTTGAGTAAATCAACTATTTACAGAAAAGTTTATCACTAGAGTTGAGATCAGCGATTACTTTAGTTAAACCATTTTTAAATATGTACCTTTATAAATAAGTAATATGTGGCAACATGAAATTAAAACTATAAATCAATATCATAAATAAAACTAAGTTCAGGTTTGTTTACAACATGCCAGTTTGAATTTGGATGCAACTTGTGATGTCACCCGCAGCGACTTATAATATATACAAGTAAATTAATATCTATATAGCACCCTCTGAATCTATACATTGCGCCGAGTTAACTCGGTAACTCGGTAAAATTTATTTTCTATCGATTATCGAGTTGGACAAATTCACTCGATTCACTCGAGTGACATAAAACATAGTTGGAGTCGCATCATTATGGTAAGAACAAAATGGAGTTTTTTATTTACAAGCATTATTAAACTAATGTTTAAGAAAATATGGATATTATCAATTATCAGAAAGGTTAGCCAAATATTAATTGACACAAGTACGTATGTTTTTCTCTTTTTTGTTTTTGTGGTAAAATTCGCAAATAGAATATAAGAGTTTATTAATTTACAATATAATAGAATAGCTAGGTTGTGAAAATCTATTATTAAGTTTGTATATTTTACCTCAAACAAATACAAATAATAAACAGGTCTTAGAACCTTATTAGTTTGTTATAAGTGACCAAGTATTAAGTTTATTTTATTAGTAAAATCTAAATTAAATAATAAATAGAATAAATGCACAAAAGAAGTTATTATAATGTTAAAAGAAAATTAGAATCTTTGGGCCGAGGGACTTAAAGAGGGTTTTGAAGAGCAATTCATATAACTGCATTTGTGTACAAATAGGTACCTTATGTATTCAGCAAGTTGCTTAATACTAAATGGCTTTTTTGTTAAGCCAGACACAGATCCTGGATTTATACCAGCCACATTAGATAGGCAATATAAATGTTACATATATTTATGTGTAAAAAATGTAGTAATTATTTGTACTAGAAGCAAATATAAAGTTTAATAATAATAGTTTGCATAAAAAAAGTGTAATGGTTGTTTCTATTATGCTTAGACAGCTGCGTTGTTCACTGTGCAGAAAGGAATATTATTTTGTCATCTAGAATCAGATATACTTAATATAACAATAATATCTTTGTCTACTATGTAAGTACATGAAACCGGTAAAAATAAAATGTGAGACAACTTTTACATGGTTGAATATCATTGATGTTAATCAATAATTACTGCTTCTGATTTGATCAGCTGGAGCTGATTAATGCTGTATAATTTATAATAATTTCTTTATTATTTAACATATGAAAAGGCAGATATAAGAAAATGCTCACAGAAATATGTAAATACTGTTTATTGACATTGAAGGCATAGTCTTATCTCATATCTCTTATTATTAAAAATGTCCTTTTAATTCCTATATAATATAGAAAAAAATAATATATTGATAAGAATTATTATTTAGTTAAGACACCTTTACAATTGTCATTAACTTCTTTTCAGGTGGATCGCTTAGAATAAATCTGTATGCCGTGCAGGCTTGCAGAAAAAAAAGTGTATGGATATTGAAGACAACAGTCTTATATCATATATCTTATAATTGAAGATTCCTTCTGATTGCTTACAATATCATAAATGTACATGTTACCATCAAGTTATTTTCAAAAAACCTACAGAAATATATCTAACACTAAAATGTTTCTACCTATGTCCGTTATAGACAAAACATAAGAAACCTTCCAACCAATTTAAATGAAAATGTTTGTGTGTGTTTGGATGGATCCCTAGATGGTTTATATTTACATTTGGACTCGGTAGATGGCACTGTTGTCGAGATCCATTAATCACCAGTGCACAGCTGAGGCGCATCGCTAGTAATAAATACATTTAAATTAAGCCTGTGTTTTTGTAATCCTTACACAAACAGTTTAAAACATCTTACTTCCTCACTATTTATCATTGTGTAATAACATAGATAAGGCATGTTAATTCCTAGTCATTGTATTATGATGTATACTACTTACTAATCAACCAAAACATTTTAAAATAATGTCTTGACCCCGCTGCTGTCTATATATGTCAGTCAATCATCAAAGTTCAAAAAATGTATTAAATTAAGTTTGTATAAAAGGTGTTATTATAGTATAAAGGAATTTATGGCTGACAATAACCCGTGGGTAAGGTGATCGCTACCAAGCTATTTCTAATTTGTTCTGTGTTGTTAATTATGACATACATGATTGTAAGCTGGCTTTTTTTTTAAAAGACCCACTGGGTATTTTGCTGGTTCTCTTCAAGTCAGAGGTTTTTTTCCGAACCAGTGGTAAATTAAAAAAGTGACTTTCAATAAGTATTATTTATAATCTAAATTGAATAAAAGATTTCTGTTTCTGTACCTACTACTGTTAATAGAATACTTAAATAAATTATGATTTACAATAATAAATAGAATTACCTACATTATATTTTCTTTTTTGTAATACAATCAGTTTAAAATGTATCTTACTGTGTGTTGGTAATATCATAAATATAAATAGACATTATCCCTAAGCCATCTTGGTATTTAGAATTACACTCACAACCAATCAATACATGTCAAAGTTAGAATCCATACGACATTTGTGCATAGACAGGCACTATGTTTTGCCCGAACTAGTGAAAGGTATTACATCGATTATAAAATATTTATAAATGCTGAATATACCTACAGCTTAGTTTTATATGTACTATTATTCAAGACATTATCCCTTAGCCATCTTGGTATTTAGAATTACACTCACAACCAATCAATACATGTCAAAGTTAGAATCGATACGACATTTGTGCATAGACAGGCACTATGTTTTGCCCGAACTAGTGAAAGGTTTTACATCGATTTTAAAATATTTATAAATGCTGAATATACCTACAGCTTAGTTTTATATGTACTATTATTCAAGTGTGCACTATTTTAACTTATAATACCGATGAATACTACTAGAAAATCGCTTTCAGTTTGTTTTTAGGTTATTGTTAGATTCATATTTTATTTGTTAATTTCTTAGGACTCCGTTTAGATGCAGTAAAACTAATAATTTTATCGTAATCTATGGATTATAAGGAATAAATCGACTTGCATTTCATTGATAATCTTTAAAATTTGTAGTGGGCCCATTCTCCATAGAAAAATTGATTGTCTCCTTTGGGAATCCACCACTGGCTACCTACTATACATATATAACGAGGTAGGCGTATCTGATAACGAACAGTTACGTGGTTCAACGCTGATTTCATTCATTTTTATGGTTTTCTATTAGCATATACGATAAAAAGTTCACGAAATGGTTATTGCCATATTTTTCACATTTTCATTTCCATTATTATTTACCAAACCTGGGGGAACTGCTTTTCTTGATTTTGAGTTTTTTGTCGTATACAAAAACGTCATCATCGTCTTGAAATCCTTTCAGATTTAATTTAATTTTTATTATGTGCAGTAAGGAATCACCAATTTTGTTTTATTTTTATGTATTCTTATTTCTTATACAGTCTCCTCGTCTTAGATTGGATTTACTAATCATTAAAGAGTTAATGGAAAGATAGAAAGGAGAAAAAATAAATACCAGTAAAAGATAAAGAAGTATAGAAGAAAAATAGTGATAGAAATAGAAAATGCATTTATTTATATACGAAAACAGATTTAAAAGATAGGTACAAAATTCCGTCCATAAATCTACTGGATCGCTGACCATTCCTATCTTTATCTTATAAACAATAAATAATTTACGATTATATTAAGGCACAAAAATTATTTAATAATATCACAACTTCTATAATAACGAAGAAAAAGTACGAGCGTTAATTTGATACTAAAACGTATAGATTCGGCTAGTTTTTCCTCACTTTATTCTATCCTCATTCCTCATATTAAACGATAATAAATATTATGTAATTGCACTAAACGAAGCTTGAATATAATTCAAGGTGGTTTGATCTAGGTTTACACTCCTCCGTAGGTCTTTGTTGAAGATTTTTTATTATTTTAATGTTGAAGAACTCGCGTAGCTGACCTATTTAAACAACTGCACACAGATAAAATACAACCACGTTGACATATTATATTTCTTAAGCGTAAAATGGAAAGTCTACACAAAATTAATTATTACATCGAAATAACGTAACGCTACAATTTCACGCCAACATTTCGCTTACTTATATAAAATGGTACAGAACTCTGGAAGTTCTGTAAAGCGCAATTACATTATTTCTATGATTTCTTGTCTGTATTTTATAGAATAAATAATGTATTGCTGTAAATTTTGTTACATAAATCCATAAATTGCGAAACGGGAAGTGCATATACTTGGACATTTTCTTTGTTTTCAGTTATATCTCCGTTAAGTGTCCGTGAAATAAAAATTTTTCAAGGCTTTTTAAAATATTTTATTTTCACATAATTTCAGATTTAGGTTCCCATCAAACACGTATTTCTAAACATTTAGATGTTTTTATAACACATTTAGACACAGTATAAGGGTAACCAGCAGAGTTTATTAGCAGTCTTACGAGGCACATGAATATGTTAAGTAAAGGCTTTCAATAGTCTTTAAGGTAGATTGGAATATAAATAGTTTTAACCCAAATTTTGAATTTCAAGATAATAGCTTATTTTAGTCGATATGAAAAATTAAAACTTGCTACATACATTAATTATACTATTAAGTCTAAAATATGTGTGTAGGAAAATAGTTGAGGTAGATAAACACAGATCTGAAACAGATAAATCTGCGAAAATTTAAATTTTCTTAAACATGTAATAATTGCATAATTTTCTGGCTCGCCTCGCATTATAGATCTCATTATAATAAAGTTATAGTTTCTAAAGGTGACACTTATTCCTAGAAGATAAAGTTTAAAATCGAATAAATTATATGGACGAAATCACCTCTCATCTTTAAAAGCAATACGAGTCCAGTCTTCATTGACACAACCATGGCTGCACTATCAAACTTTTGGCCTTGCTATTTCAAATACAATTTTAAAAAGTAAAAACCTATATTGCGATGCAAGCCTTATTAAAATCTATAATATAATCTTAAGGTCTTATAGACTTTAAACATCACACATAATATCCACTTAATAAACTAGGTGTTAAAAACCTATGAAATTACCGATTTACGTGAAACACTTAAGAAATGGTCATTATGTTTTACTCACGTAAGTAATATCTTTTATTCGAAAAATTAAAACTCATCACGGGAAATTTTTATTGATGCCATTTTCCTGTCTGGTGGAGACAGTTAATGATATCCATTCATTAATTTTTCTATACATATGGTATATAAAACCGTACTAATTTAGAAAAAATGCAAGCAAGATCAGAATGTCCAGCTCCAGTTTTTGAAGATATGAAATGAAAACATTAATTTCACTAAATTCATTAATTTCAACATATGAAAATAATATTCGTCTTTTTGGTTCCTTTGATCAAAGGGTAGATGATAAATAAACTCGGAATCCTCTAGTATACGTATTTATTTTAAAAAATAGGTAATCGAAGCATGTTTCATGTGACTGTTAATTATACAGTGCGCACTTCGACGTTAGGATATTAGTGCACTTAATATTCAAACCTTGGTAGCTCATGGGTTAAGCGCACGATGTCACAGTACGCGAGCAACCCAGGTTCGAGCCCTGATGGCACTAATAAAATTGTTAATTGCAGTTTTAAATGCTGATTCACCACGAGCTCTACGGTGAAGGAAAACATCGTGAGGAAACCTGCATGTCTCAGAAATAAAATAAAAATCATATTTTCGAGACGTGAAGTCCACCAACACGCAATGGGGATTTTTCTTAGACCTAAAAACTTCTGAGAAATGGGTGGAGACCTGTGACCAGGACTGGGAAGTAGAAGGATGTAACTTACTGTAAGTTATGCACAGCTCAAACTTACTCGTATTAAAATTAAAACTTCCGGAAAGGAAGCGTTCAAACTCCGATCGAAACTCCACTGCCAAGCGTGGTCACGCTATCAAATTTTTTATTATTATTGTTGAGTCGTTACCAAGAGTGACAAAGAACACAAGTCTACCTGACGGAAAATGGTCGTTGTGGCCCACAGACACCTACATCTATCCTAAATCAAGAATCAAAATGTAGATGCGTTGTCACCCTAAGTACTAATATATGTAGAATGCCTCTTTACAAGAAACACCACCTCCAGTGCTGTAGGTACTCACCATAAAACACAGCAGTATTAAGCCGCTGTTTACGCTAGTATCCTGATTTTACTCTGTCACACGTGAAAAATTCAAACACGTCTCGAAACGTGCGACAACTTCAAACCAACTAATCCTTTTCACGTCGTCATCGTACTAATCGCGTTCGCGCTGCTAACTACACACTTGGGATGCATTTTGTCACGTGAGACACTTCATGCACCTGAAACTGTTTGATCAGTACGTACGACGACACATTAAAGTTTTATGAACAAAATATTAACTGTCATTAAAAATTGTCCACTTATGTGATAAAATAGCGGACACTCAGACTATTGGACGACACACACGGTCAGTTCAACTGATCAGTTCAAACTAGGACTGTTGATCTTTTTAAATATTGGATTTTCGATATATCGACAAATAAACTTATATATAAAACTCCGATATTAATATATTTATAATTATCGATATATCGAAAATCCGATATTTAAGAAAATATCAACAGTCCTAGTTTGAACTGATCAGTTGGAATGATCAGTTGAACTGACCGTGTGTGTCGTCCATTAGATGCGACTTTCATGGTCAAATTGTATTTATTTTTGTATATTGTAACGATTAACATTTATGGATATGTCCGAGGTTAACAAGACATATCATGAAATGTCAACACCTGATAATCTGCCGAGGATCTGCATAATTAAACGATTGACATTGGCGGGACGTTTCATCTCGGACCATTAAGGAAAGGGCCTTACGTGACCAAAATTAAGGTACCGGAAAAGCAACATAAATAATGATTGTTAAAAACCTTATAGGACGCTGTTGGCAAAAAAGAACCTATTGCCCGTGTCCTAAATAATTAGTTTAAATTAGTTCCGGAACATTTGACGTCTTTCAGGAATTTTAAGGCAGCAAACAGTCAATACCGATAGCGTATATTCTTTAGCGACACTAAAACAAGTTCTCAAAGCACCTAAGAGGGAAAAAATTGTTTTAGTAATCATTATCGGAGCACTTGTTTCATCATTTGTTGTAATCATTTACATATGCAGAGATTTAGCACACAAAATGGCATCACTTTTACGTATCAGAATCTACTTTAAACTATTATTATAACGATGATAAGAAAGCAGCAATCCGCCGACGGTCTAGTTCCCAACGAAATTGAATTTTTTATCTAGAAAATTAATTTAGAATAGAACAAAACGCAACTCGAAAGCCACCAATAAAATCGGTCATTTCATAGGTAACAATGGTTTTTTAGACTACCCTAGAAGGAAAATATCCATTTAAATATTATAGGAACAACATCGACGGTACACAGTCATCACCATTTAAAATTATGAATACAAATATTTAAATAGGTTAGCATTTTTATCGTGAGAATTTGAATTGTAGGGGGTGGGGGGACATTACTTGCTTGATTTATACAAATATGGCAAGTTTATGCAATTTTCTTCCAATACGTGTAGGTATGTCTATTAAGAGTTCATAAGTAAATACTTGCATCATAATATTAAACATAAAACTAAATATCAATATATGAGACATCATTAACCCATGGCATTATATCCGACTTGCAATCATTATTGATAAAAAATGCAATAAAAATAAATAAATTAAATACTTAAAATATAAATAAGCCAAGCAGTATATTTTATGAAATTCATTATGAGGACATCTATTCAATATTAACACATACTCAAAGTAACATATTTAAATGGGTTCAGGATTGACAAGGGTAAATTCAAAAAGTAGAAAATTAAAAAAAAAGAATAACAAAATAATCTCATAATTTATTAAACATAAATAAGTGCAAAAAGCACCTATCAAGGAGTATTTTTACCGATGGATGTAAAGCTTATTCGCTTATGATGTCATTCACTCCAGTGATCAATACGTTCACACCGTGTAATAAGGTAAGACTGACGTCTTTCTGCATCGGTATAGGTTCACTTCCATGTAATTTGTGATGAGCTTTTAGAGCTGCGGCTTTTCTAAAAGATTGTCCGCACGTGTTACACACGTACGGTCGCTCACCAGTATGACAGCGAATGTGAGACACAAGGTCTTGGCGTTGAACGAACGCCTTCTCGCAATACGAACATTGATAAGGTTTCTCGCCGGTATGAATGCGTCGATGATTCTTCAACGTTCCAGAAGCCGTGAACTTCATGGAACAGAGGTCGCAGGCGTAAGGTCTCTCTCCAGTGTGGATGCGACGGTGCTTTACCAGAGAGCTTGACGTCGTAAATCCGTTGCCGCAGTCGTCGCATACGAAAGGATGTGCGCCACTGTGTTTTCGCTTGTGAGCAACTAATTCGCCTTTCGAAACGAAGCTGACAAAAGAAAATATTATTACCGATTATTTGTTTTAAATTGTTTTCTTTGGTAAAGCTGTAATGATATACTACAACATCGTTGACTAAAATCGTATGGTTTCAATCTTACAGAATGTGGTATAAGGTGCCAATTTTCACAGAATAGCAGCATAAAATAGTAGCTCAATGCTGGTGAGTGTAGAGAACAGGAGACCCTTTTTACTGGAAACGAGGTATTCCATCTTAGTCCTCACGGGTGACAACGCATCTGCATTTTGATTTGTAATCGAGGATAGATGTAGATGTCTATGGGCCGCAGTAACCACTTAACATCAGGTGGACTGTGTGCTAGTTTGTCACCCTATTCTATATAAAAAAACAGTATATTTTACTAATACGCCAGTGTAATACATGTAACTGTAGGTGTAGGTAGGTGACAACGAATTTGTATTTTGATTCGTAATCGATCAGACAAACAGCCAAAATATAGTTGTAGCATGGTTATATCAATGCAAAAGAAAGAAATAATGAAGGCAAATGAAGATAATAACATTTAAAGGCAACCGCCTATTCAGAGTTAACGATGCTATAGATGATCTAAACAGTGCAGGTAAGCTAGAGAAGCATTAACTCGCATATCCAAAATACTGCTTCATTTGATCAAATCTCAAAATTAAACAGTTACATGCGATAACTAAACACGAATTCTTTAATATACATTTATTTGCAGCGTCCTGCTTATGTACATTGCGGTCACCAGCTACAGGGCTTACGTCGGTGAGTGGGGTCGCATTCCAAGATTATTACCGACATTAAAAAGTTGTTAGGATTTTCTTTGCGGTATGGGCCAGTGAGTCGTCCTCCCTGCGCAGAGATGGAAGAGATAGCTGACAGAAATTGCCCTGGACAGCCTTGGCGAGAGACCAGAATGCACGGGTTCCAGAAGGAAGGCGAACTAGTTTCTCGCCAATTCTGCCTATGTGCTCTGACTTTGCGTTGGCAATGACTCTTTTGAAGGACCTAGAGGCGTAATGATACTTCTTTTTTAGAGCGCTGGTGTTTACATCCCGGGACGTTGATGCGTCAGCCCAGTCCCAGCTAGACGTGGAAATGTGTAAACCAGCCCGTGTTAAACTAAACTAAGCTTTGACGGCAAGTCTAACGAGGTAGTGACGCTGCCACTTCAGACTATTCTTCCAGAATTGCAATTTATCAATATACATCATTACATTGACAATAACAACTTTTACGGATTTTATCCTGTTTAATTTGTATGTGTATTGTTCGCGTAAATATAATAAAAATTCATTACATCATTGCTTTATACCCGATAGTAAGTGCTGATACCTATATTCGAGTATTTATTTGCTCACTAAGTGTAAAAATTCAACAGTGGTAGAACCACGCGGCAGCTTTGCTGTTGCACGTATGGGCCGGCTCAAACCGGGGTGGTACCACGACCTCACAGAATACCGGCGTGAAGTGGAGGCTCTGCTTCCGCGTTTCGTTTGGTGAGTGCAGGTGGCTGGAGGCCCAAATCCCCCCCCCATCAACATGGTAGCGTAATTAAATGATGATAGACTACCCCAGGAGGGTACCAGCACCCCCGGAGAATCCCTCGCTGGGCATCCACGACCATGTTTCTCCACTCCTGAGCGTGGGTGCTCAGGCTGCCCCGCGTGTTCGGGGGGGGGGGGCAAAATTCCGTTCAAGACTACATCTGCTCAGGGCTAACGGAGCAACAAGACCAAGGCGACACCTGCCACGCTATCCGTGAATTTCTGCAATGTCAGGGGACTTCACTCTAACCTAAACGCCGTCCACTACCATCTCGAGACGGCGAGGCCGGCTCTGCTCTTTCTGACCGAGACGCAGGTGTCCTCTCCTGCTGATGTCTCGTATCTCTCCTACGCGTCTTCTTTTGTGCCACGGGCTGGAGTTTGCGTTTACGTCAGAGAGGACATCTGTTCTCGACGCCTCGGCAGTCTTGAAGGTTCCGACCTGTCCATCCTTTGGCTACGCGTAGACAGCGACGACCATCCGCGCGTCTACGGGTGCCTCTATAGGTCCCATAGCGGTAATGCCAAAACAGACCGACTCTTCGACCACGTCCAAATGGCTACAGATTTGTTGCTACAGCAGATCCCCTCCACAGAGATCGTGATCCTCGGCGACTTTAACGCCCATCACGCCGAATGGCTTGGTTCACGTATAACCGATCATGCGGGGAGATCTGTTCATGATTTTGCCTTGGCATATGGTCTGACACAACTGGTTACTTCGCCTACGCGGATTCCAGATGTGGAGGATCATGCACCTTCCCTGTTGGACCCTCTGCTGACCTCTCCCCCGAATGGATATCAGATTTCCGTCGACACCCCTTTAGGCTCCTCGGACCATTGTCTTGACCGGAGTGTGGTGCCACTCATGCTGAAATCGCAGTTGCATTCTGCAGGCTGCCGCCGTGTTTGGCACTATAGGTCAGCCGATTGGGATGGGATGCGGTCTTTCTTTGCATCCTACCCTTGGGGGCGGGTTTGCTTCTCGCGGGACGATCCCAACGTTGTTGCGGATTCTGTCACTGATGTGGTACTTCAGGGTATGGCACTTTATATACCTTCCTCTGTGGTGCCCATTGGAGGCAAATCTGCAAAAAAAGGCCATTTTGCAACAACCCGCCCCCAAGGGTAGGATGCAAAGAAAGACCGCATCCCATCCCAATCGGCTGACCTATAGTGCCAAACACGGCGGCAGCCTGCAGATATGTTGCAAACCCGTAACATTAATTGCTATGCAGATGACAGCACTGGTGATGCTCTTTACACCGGCCGTGCCAATTTTTCTCGGGAAAACGTCTACGAGTACCGGGACAAACTTGTGTCTGTCTGAAGTCGAGTCTTTGCTGAACAGAGTCTCGGATTGGGGGCGACTAAATCTAGTCCAGTTTAACTCCCAGAAGACACAAGTTTGCGCGTTAACCGCTAAAAAGAACCCCTTTGTCGTATCTCCTCAGTTTCAAGGTTCCTTGTTGCCTCAGCCAGTATTGGAATCCTCGGCGTCGACATATCGAGTGACGTGCAGTTTCGTGGTCACTTGGAAAAGAAGGCCAAATTGGCCTCTAAAAAGCTTGGCGTGCTCAGCAGAGCGGGACAGTATTTCATGCTGGCATACCGCCTGCAACTTTACAAGGCGCAGGTTCGGCCGCACATGGAATACTGTTCCCATCTCTGGGCTGGGGCTCCCCAGTACCAGCTCCTTCCACTTGACCGCATCCAGAGCAGAACGGCTCGAATCGTCGACGACCGAGTGCTTACCGATCGGCTCGATTCACTGGCGCTGCGAAGAGATGTTGGATCTCTTTGCATTTTCTTTCGTATATACCATGGGGAGTAATCTGAGGAATTGTTCGGATTAATCCCAGCCGCCAAATTACGTGAACTCACTACGCGGCAAACGTCCCGATACCATCCACACCATCTGGATGCTTGGCGGTCCACCACTGTACGTTTCAAAAGGAGTTTTCTTCCGCGTACAACCTCTCTGTGGAATAGTTTACCACCGGCGTGAATAGTTTAACATCAGGTCAGCCGCATGCTCGTTTGCCCCCTCTTTTATATAAAAAAATTAGGATCTTTATATAAATTACAACCTAAGATTTCAAGTAAGATTGAGAGGTTCTATGGACGGCTGCTGTACACGGCGTGTTTCGAGCTACACGCAAGTGTAAGTAACGATCCAAAAGCAAGTCCAATCAAAGACTATTCCGATGTATCTCGGACGTCAGTCTAAGCCGGATTAGAATGACTATCCAGCATCTTAAAAATGTCAATGTACTATGACAATGTACTGTACAATGTACTGGCGAGGATGGAATTACAGCAGAGCTTCCGAAAGCAGGTGAAAAACCTGTGCTTAGTCCTTCATAAGCTCTTCAATTACTTCCTCCATGGTAGAGCTACTCCGGAGGTGTGGAGCAGTTTCGTAGTCTTATTCTTCATGAAAGGCGACAAGCTCTATCAAAACTTTCGTCAACTTGTACAAAAGTCCGAAGGTTACAATCTACCACTTTGTATAGCATATGTGGACTATGAAAAAGTCATTGGTTCCATCTAAATTTGGGCGCTGCTACAGCCCCATCAGCAGTGTCAACTTGACTGTCAATCGTGACATGCAAGCATGCAGCAACACATAATCTCTCACTTGTCAAGTTCATTTCTTCCTTCCCCTTCATTTTTTCCTTTTCCTAAAACTTTTTTTTAGGAAAAGGGTGACAAGTGAGCAACAGTCCACCTGATGGTAAGTGGTTGCTGTGGCCCATTCATCTATCCTCATTTGCAAATCATAAATTCCAGATGCATTGACAGCCTTGAGGACTAAGATGGAATGCCTCTTTTCATTAACTCAAAACATTTAGCATTTCTATTGAAATTTGATTTACTGAGATTCAACTGTATTAACTTTTTAAATTCTACATCTATTTGAATAATTAAATAATAGCATACCTCTGATCGCAATCTTCACACTTAGTAAAAAGCATCTGGTTCTCTACACTCATCATATGAAACGCAGAAGCATTAAGCTGCTATTTGACGCCGGTATTCTGTGAGAGCGTGGTTCTTCCCTGGTCAAGCTGACCCATTCGTGCTACAACTATACAATTAATATACCTGCAGCATGACTCTATGACGTAAAAAAAGGATGCACTCGCACACGCACACACACACACCGAGCTTAGCTCAGTGTAAGAAAATATGATTATCCCAGGGATGAAACCTATTTAGATAAACTTGGAAACTACTACATTAGAACTAAAACATTATCTAAACACAAAATTTTATCCCAATCATTTCTATATAGAATTGAAGTTGTGAAAACTAACAGTATGTATGATGACATTTAGATAATATGTAATATGATGGGGGAAATTAGAATGAATAATTGAAACAAATCTTTATTTCACAATACAATAAACTGACACTGGAAGTTGTAGGTCCTGGCCAGCAATAAAGAAGTATAGGTACATGCTCTAACGATAGAGAAAGAAATGACAAGCTGTCAAAAAAAAGTAAATAAAAAGATATTGCAGAAGAGTAAGATTAAGCAGTAATAAGGTAAAGATTAAAACAAGTCAAGCACACCCAAGCAGCCTTTATAAGGGAAGATTATAACAATGAAACTACAAAATACCAGCATAATGCTGCTGTGTTCCATATGGTGAAGGGAATTGGAACCTTTTTCTAGTAACAATGTATTCTGTTTTAGTTCTCAGTGACAACACATCTACAGTGTGATTCACAATCGAGGATAGATGTAGGTGTCTATGGGCGATAGAATCCACTTACCCTTAGGTGGACTGTGTATTTGTTTTTGTTAAGTTAACGACGGGCTGTTTTCTACAACTCCTTGTCTAAGCGCGTATTTTGCGTGTGGACAGAAATATTATGATTTATGATTCGAGCCATGAAATCTCCCTGAAGAAGTTCAACAGTCCTTTAATGTTGTGAGCAACTTCGGGGAGCGACCCTAGCGTGCCGAGATGTGTTTCCCTGTATACAGTGACCTCCGAACATGCTAGCAACATGTGAGCAACCATTTTCTCCTCCCCCATACATGCCCTGCACAGGGGACTATGTGTAACAGCCATAGTAAATTAATCTTTGTTAAAGGAGCCATGTGCTATAATAGCACTTATTGCTATCCTGATTGTGGGTTGTTCAATCTCATTAAAACCCTGGTCAACTGTTTTTTTCTGGCAGGACCTCCCTGGCTTGCCTACCTGTGTGTTTGTTTATCATCCGAACTTCTATACAAAAAATATTTGCTGAACAAGAATTATTTGCTGATATGAAAATTTATTCAACATACAGTGGAATCTCGATAACTTGAACCTAGTTAAGTTGTAATCCTTAGTGGGATGAAAAAATGGCCAAGCAGACTCCGTAAGTCGAAGTCAGTAAAAAAATATAATGATGGAAATCATAATTATTGTTAAGTTGAAAACTCATTAACTCGAAACATTTAGCATTTCTATTGAAATTTGATTTACTGAGATTCAACTGTATTAATTTTTTAAATTCTACATCTATTTGAATAATTAAATAATAGCATACCTCTGATCGCAATCTTCACACTTAAAAGGCTTTAAGCCTTGATGCCGCCTCATGTGCTGAGCCAAGTTGTTCTTCTGACTAAAACCTTTGCCACAAGATGAGCACAGGAATGGCTTCTCCCCTGTATGGGTCCGTATGTGATCCCTTAGTGTAGAAAGCATGCAGAAGGCTTTATTACAGAAATGGCACTGATGCCTTTTTTCTATTTTATGAGCATCTTGGTGGTTTTTTAAGCTATCTTGCGTTGCAAAGTTCTTTGTACAGTATTCACAGTTATAGCCAGTTTCTCTTGTGTGTACAGATAAAATGTGGTTATCCAAATGAGCTTGATGTTGGAACTCTCTCTTGCATGTATTGCAAATATACTTTATGTTTGCCTTTATCTCGTGTGTCTTTAAATGTGCAGTGAATGATGACTTTCTCGTAAATCTTCTCATACACATTGAACAGTGAAAAAGTTCTGAAGGGTCTATGTTTTGAAATCTATGTGTACGTTGATGCATTTTATAATCCTTTATGTTATTAAATTCATTATCACATTTTTTACATTTGGCTTTACTTTTCTGTGCATCTTTATCAGTTTCTTCATTCGTACTATTGATATCATATTTATCAATTTTTTCTTCATTTGTACTATTTACATCATTTTTAATACTATTGTTGCAATTTTTGTCTTTTAAATGTACCTGGTATAATGCATAGGTATCAAAACTTAATCCACATTCACATTTGACTGCATTAAAAAATGTATCTTTGTTTATTACCTCCTCTTTATCATCCATTAGTGGACTTGGCAGCAGCTCAGCTCTTTCTGAGAAGTCAATGAAATCTGGCTCATTTTGTAATTCATCTTTTTTGCTTTGAAATTCATTCATATCACAATCATTTTCAATTGCATCATTAGAATAAAGGGAAGAGTTTTCTGGATACTCCGAATAGTCTATAATATGTTTCGTTATTGTTATGTCTTTCATCAATGATTCATTTGTGTAACTATGACCGGTTAATACATGTGATTCAAGAAGAAGTAAATCAGAAAACTTTTTTGAACAAACACTGCACTGGTAGGGCTCATCCATACAAAATTTGTTAGGGGATTCTTCTTTAATAGGTGATTTACATAGTTGAGTTTCACTATCTTCAACTTTACCTTCTGCATAATATCCGTCATTTATTGCGCCCTCTGACTGTATACAGCGCTTTTTAAATTGGTCAAGCTTATAAATTGATGCATGGCACTCGTCACAAACTTGTTTTGAAAAGGTATCACTCACAGAAATGTAAAGATTTAATATAAAAGAAAGAACTTCAGCAATAGTCCTATGATCACTACCCATTTTGCTAGTTAACAGTGTCATATTTTTACCCTCACAGAGACATATTCTACACGAGATATCCACTTTATCAACATCGACCGAAATATCCATTTCCATTTTTATTAAAATTTTATTTAAAACGTAAATCAATTTTGCCCAATTTACCCAATCTAAACAGTAACAACAATGCTCTACAGTTCCGACTCCGAGTGAAACATCAATGTGTCAGATTTCAGATTGTCAGACCATAGATTACTGAATATATACTAAAGATGTCAGACTGTCAGATAGGGATGTTCAAGGATCATCGATGCGATGATCAACGATCTTAAAAATTAAAACATCAATGTTTTAACATCGATGTTGCCACTTGTCAAACATCGAAACATTGATGTTAATGAACCCATAATCAATTAATACGAACTTTTGAAGAACGCGAACCCGCGAAATCTATATCAACTAAATCTTGCATCTCCTATTGAAGGTTTAAAATATTGAACACTAATTCAGAATTAATAAACGCATCGATCACCTAAAAATATATCATTATAGTGTGTCAAATTAAACCGTCAAGTGTGAACCGTAATGTCACAGTCCTCAGTGCTTTCGTTTTGTTATTCTGTGGTGTCGTTCTCGGTTGTCACCCATAAAAAAAATAATAATGATTATTCTACGTAAATTGATATTGAATTGAATTGTTTTTCACTTGCTGTCAACACCAATATAATTTTGAAACAATATATAGAGCTTATAATAACGAGTTTATTGTTTGCTTGAACTTAAAGGTTATGAAAATAGATAACTGAGTGACCGTGAGCAGTGAGTAGACAATTTCACTGCATAGTGCATTCAGCTGTGCATTTTATAAACGACCTTGGATACCTTTCTGCTTCGGCTGTCTGATTGAATTGTGAAAAAAGTCTATTATTGAAACGAAAAGCGACAGTAAAAAGAGGCAGACACCTAAATTCATAAGATTTAACATGTGAGTAAATGAGATAGGAAGCATGATAGCTCAATGCTAGCGAGAAAAAGTCGTAAACGCCACCGAAACGGCATCGCTTACGCGTTTTCTTCAACAAGGTACGAAGGTGTCGTGTGCCTATGGAGTAAACAAGCAGTGAAGAACGGCCAAACCTCAACTTGGTAATTGGTAAAATTGATATAAATCTTTTTGTAATTAGTGAGTACTATATAAGGTATATCGAAGAGTATAAACATTCGAAGGAAATTAATCTACTCGTCGTAAAAATTAGTAGCTGTCCCGTACTTTTTAAAGTACATTAACAAAGTCGACGACTTCTTTAGACCTTTTAAACATGGTTGGATAAACACATGTCATTTGAATAAAATGAATGAGTCCAAGTAATACTAATTTGAATAAAAAAGAACCATCGAAACCGGTAGTAGGTAGTTTCGTGCGTTTCTCATCTGTATGGTTCTCTTTTCATAATCTATGATTTTCATACAGAAATGGCAGCCACGTGGCAGCGGCAGTAAACAGTAAAAAACTAACAAATACAATTAACCATATTGAAGAAAAAAAAACATTCATTAAAAATTCACGATTGCATAAATTCAGGTCATCTAGCGTCTATTTGACGTGCCACCTTGGGTGTCAATCAGTTGTTCGATAAAATGAATACTGATAGAATGAAGTAGGTGGCGCTATTATTATTTTACTCCAAAGAAAATATAATGTCTATGTGACTAATATGTATATATATTAAATTAAATTATGTCCCACAGTAATTTTTTTCATACTAGATTTGTGATTGTATTGAACATTTAAAAATCATAATAGTAACATTTATCATGATCAGCAAGAAATATTAGACTATGTAGAAAATGGACTAGACAGCTTCTTCCATTTTTTTAATGACTGACTGTAATTTCTTTATTCCTTTCTTATATTTCATTAATAATAAACAACATGACTACTTTTTAATTTCCAACCTATTAAATAGGTACATGTGCAAAAAAACATCGATAATGGCCAACATCGATGTTTTAAGTTTAATAAACATCGAACATCGATACTAACATCGATGTTTCTGCAACACCAAACATCCCTAGTGTCAGACTGTCAAGTGTCAAATCATACATGCCTTGCCGATCTGAGATCGATTAATCGAAGAATCGATGTTTCACCCTAGAAAATCGAGACCGACTATTTTTCTCTTTTCACAAGAACTATAAAATTATTTACAATTAGTTGAATGTAGTTTCTTTCGCTTCTTCTTAATAAATTAGAGAAATGAAAATTTCTCTAATTCATCAATAGAATTCAATGTCAATTTCAAATGTCAATCAAATGTCAATTTTCTTTTCTTTATTAACTGGCTTTACAGCTCTGGATTCTAGACCTTCTTAGCCTATCCTTTCTTTTGGAATTTGGAATCTTCATTTTATGATCTTTTTCTTTACAATATGCTGATGCGTCACATTGCGAAGCCCTTGGGAGATTTTGACGACAGCTCAACCTAGGGGACAGTTGATGACGACAGCCACTCAAGTTCATAAGGCACCCAAGCGATCAAAAGAACTTGAGGTTGATATCGACATCAAAGCACTTGTTTCGTCGTTTTCTCTAATAGTTCACACGCGCGGACACTTAATTCACAAAATCGCATCACTTTTACGAATCAAAATCCACTTCAAACCATTATTCAAGCGACAGAACAGGAGCGACAATAAGTCTACGACCAAGTTCCCGCCAAAACTCCATCAAATGTCAATCAACAAACATGCCATGGAGGTTAGAGACCAGGAGAATGATCGCCGTAGAAAATCGTGTCCCAGAAATATGGACACCATAAGTGAGGCGCTGCGATCGCTAAGTTCGATCAATAAAAGTCATTTTCATTCTATTTTTCCGATCAGATGCTAAACTACTTGCACATTCACGCACAATAAAATATTTCTCCATTTTTTAATGTTTTTTTTGTCAATAATTACAAAATTACGGTGCATGAAAATTTTCTCGCCAATGCCGCCAAGAAAATTTGTACATTATTCAACTAACTTCATCTAATAATAATAATAATAATAATAATATTCCACAACTATCACACAACGCCATCTAGTCCCAAGCTAAGCAGAGCTTGTGTTATGGGTACTAGACAACTGATAAACATACTTATATATTTCTAAATACATAAATATTATAGATAAATTACACCCAAACACAGAACAAATGATCGTGCTCATCACACAAACATTTGTCCTAGGTAGGAATCGAACCCACGACCTCCGGCATAGCAGTCAGGGTCGCTAACCACTAGACCAACAGGCCTGTAAATCTAATGATTTCTTAAATTTACGCGAACACTACACATTGAATAAAACTAAATTTACGGATTTTATTGCGTTTATTTTACTACTTTTACTTATTTCTAATTCCCGACGCTTTGGGTGCTTTACGCCACCCATGGTCACGGGGGAGAGGACTGAGATGTTTGACGTCCCAATGTCATAGTTATAGTTCATAAAAGATAGCTTGATCTTTGCGACAGCTGTCGGTAAAATCACGCCTATGAAGCCCTGAATTTCTTAGTAGTACAGAGAGTACCTGTCAATATCATAGTTTATGGGCATGCCGCGTAGACAGAGAATGCTATAGACAAAGTGATATCTTTTATCGCAGTCACACAAGAGAAAGAGCAACTTACGCCGATGTCGTGTAAAGAAATGAGAAAGAACGATGAGATTTTTTGTTTCGCTTAGCGTGTCGCCATTTTTAATATTTAGCAAACCACTTTGCTAAATAAATAATAGCGTGATAAATTCTTTGTATAAAATACTGTTTTATGTGTTTTATGATAAGTATTTCATATTATATTTTGTTGTGAACAATTAAGACGTAGTATTCCAACCATTTTTATTTAAAACATGGTGCGGTGTAGTGTATTAGGGTGTAAAAGTGATAGTGAAAGGAAAATGGCGGGGTTATCTTTTCATTCGTAAGTATACCATACTATCGGTTACTAGGCAGTCTGTAACATTTAATAAAATACATACATTGTGTATAATGTACTCTAGACGTAAATTTATAGCTAAAAAGTACAAAAATAACAATTGCAAATTTTAACCTAAAATCTTCGGTGTGGCCAACTTTTCTGTAAGTTATTACCCACTATTATAGGAAATAATAATGTCTGCGTACCGAAGGTGTATTTTCCTAAGTCCATTTTTTTCGACATTCACTTTGTAATGTCATTGAAACAAAAAAATAACGATCTACTTGGTGGTAAAGTATTTTTAAGTCCAACTAAAAAAACTACATGCTTTTGAACTCGTTAACATGTTTTAAGTCCAGGTTAATTCAAAGGTATACAATCTGATCTGGATTTATGCTTTTGTTCCGCTCAATTATCAAAAACAAAAGCATCCTAAGTCCAAATAAGATGAGAAGTTTGTTTTTGAACGTAAGTTGCACTTTATTATTTGTATTTATTTATTGTATTATGTAAATTGTGCCTTTGGCTGCGCTTGAAGAGGGTATTCCAAGCACATCTCAAGATGTACCAAATTCTATATGCCAGAATAATTTACAACAAATTCATACTTAATAATCTACCAAAAAATAAAAGATCGGAATAGAAGTACAATAGAGCAGACAGGAAAAAAGCGAATAAGAAATGATCTTAAGCTTACATGAACAAAAGTGCTGCATGTAGCACGAATTTCCGCATGAAATGCAGTACTCAAATATTCCAGCAGAATAAGAAAGAGATATTTACTTTTTATTGGGATCCAGAAAAAGAGTACAATGTTAAGAGGTAATTCATAGTATCATGTGTCCAGTCAAAACCTACAACTAGACAAAGACTGAGATCAGGAGATGAATCTAAGTTAGGATCAAATACTTTAGTGTATTCTTTGTTGTTAATGGTATAACAACAGCAATCTATAAGACAATGTTTCTAAATTTCCCAACAAGTGGTTAAGACCGAGATAAGAGGGATGTATTGTTGAAAGTGACAAAAGGGGGAAACATAAACCATCTAACTAAACGGATCCTGAAATTATTAAATATGTTATGTCCCACATTTCATCTCTCCCAAAGTATAAATGTCAATACAATCGTGAGAGATCAAAGAGATGTTATTGAACGAATGTACGATCTTTACAAATTACTTTATACTTGTGACGATTGCGATATGTTTTCAGCAAAACTTAAAGGGATGTAGGATGGCACTGAGAAACAACTTCTGTAAATAGAAAAAGATTTACCTTTAATTATTGAAGCTGATAATAGGTACAAACATAAATCGCAGGATATGTCTGAATCAAAATACAGACCTAAAATGGGGTTAATTTCTATAGGAGAAAAATTTGGATATTAAATTACAATATTTATGATGGTTCGGACAGTTCTGCATTTCTGTTTATGTGGGATGAAACTAAAGCTCAAAGGGATGGAAACGAAATAGCTTCAAACATCTTAAACTGGGCATCTAAAAATGTACCAGGATCAGATATTGAACAAATGACCATATCAGTCAGTGACCAGGTCAGATAACTGTTATGTGCAAAATAAGAATATTTATGTTGTCATGTGCATGTTTTTTCTTCTTAAAAATTTTCTCAGTTCAAAGTTATATATATTATAAGCAGATACAATATTAAGAGAAGATGTAAAAATTTACCTACACCTACACACCTTGGGACTGGCAACAATTTATTCCGCTATGTTTTTACAAATATACAGTCAACAATATGGAACTTGAAGATTTTAATATTTATTATTTACTAATGGTCCTTTTATTAATAGAAAAGTAAATATTGATAAGGAACCATTTCAAACTTCAAAGTCAGTTACTTTGCAAGTTAGAAAAGAAAACTGGGTATTTATTTTATAAAAATTCATTTGATAATCAAAATTTTAAAATGACAGACTTAAGGCGTCAGAAGAGGAAGGAGTTGAATTTTCCAGGAAGTTTACAAAATATGAACCAAAACTTAATTTCAATTTCAGCCAAAAAATATAAAGATACCAAGATTTACATTCATATTGAATTGCCGTCATATTGTCATGACTATTATAAAAATTCCACAATCTTCCACTGCATCGGACTTTCCCGACGACGATAATGCTTATGAATAGTAAACAAAACTTGTGATTAATGAAACATGATTTTCATTGTGCCTTGAAAATCAGGACTTAGAATGTTCTTTTATTACATGTAACTTATAAAAAATTATCTTTAGTGTTTAGAGGTAGCATATCCCCAAGTTCATTATTTAGTTAGTTAATTACATTTTTATTAATATCTTATTGTAATCAAAAACTACTTTTAAACAACAAATAAATTTTTATTTACAATTGTGTAGTAATGTTCAAATTGAGACTTAAAACGTGTGCACTGAACAATTAGCTTAATGTGACTTATGATCATTTGCCTAAGGTATACAGATATGTATTCTGCAGTGTCTATTAATTAAATATCTGAAAGATTTAATGGTTTGTTGCAGTTTTCCTGAACATGATAATTTACGTCGGAATTGGATTGTAGCTACAGGACGAACAGACTGGACACCAAAACCGTCATCAAAAATTTGCAGCAGACATTTTAAGGATAAGATGTTAATAAAAAAGAAGAAACTTACTCTGCTATTACCTTATGCTGTACCAATTCTGGTAAATATTCAGTTAATGACATATTCATACTATTTAGTACAATTATCTTGTTTGTTACAAACATTATTTTGTGAATTTTAATAGCAATAAATGACTGAGACAGGCTTCTTTTAGACTCTGAACGCGATTCAAGTTTTAACAATCAATATTAAAACTTGAATCTTGTTCAGAGTTTAATATACCTAGAACTTTAAATTAAATTTTCTGTAAAATACATCTTTCTACACCTATTTTGTATTAATTAATGTTTTAAAGATAATTAACTTTTAGGAAACAAAAGCTTGTATTCCAACATCTTCCTCCATCAATTTACATGAAGAATCACTTATGGAAATTGATAATAATTTATGCATTCATGTAAGTAGGTAAACAATATTAAATAAAAATAATATTATTTTTCCTCGACCCAATACCGAATTGAAGGGTTAAGTGGGCAAAGGTGTAAATTAGCAAATAGTTTTAAACAACTAATGAGCCTTTGAAAATAATAAATAATCAAATGAACTGAGGAACTGAAGCATATAGTTTTAAAATACAATATTAGTATCAATACTTAGATAGATTGATTATTTTATATATTATATTGAAAAATAGGTTATTCTATGCAAATTTATTTAAAAAAAACAATGAAAGTATGTATATAATACACCTTTGTTTCCTACAAACCATATTAATTAGTTAAGAAGAACTTACAATGGCTCTATGTGGTAAAAAAATAAAAATAACATTATTTATATGAAATAGTATTATTATTTACAAATAGGTATGCCACATGTTCTTACACACTATTTATGTGGCCTGTGGCCATCTCTAATGATATAGATATCTTTAATATAAAACCATATTTGCCTTAAATAAAATGCTTTTGATATGGGAATTTTAGGTAGAGGCTGAGTTTGTTGTATGTCAAAAGTGATTTTTTTGTAAAAAATAAATAAAGCTAATTGTATATTGTATATCTATTTACAGCCCCATTAATAACCACTATTATTTTATAATTCTTTTATAAAAACGTTAACCCCACACTAGGATTTTCTCCCGTATCGCGCAGGCAGTTTACAAACATAAATTGCACAAGAACACACATCCAGACCCGAAACAATTATTTGTAGGACATACAAATACTTGTTCCGTGCGGGATCAAACCCGCGGCGCTCGGCGCAGCCACTCATTGCTGAGCCACTGCGCCACGATGCTTGTAAATTCGTCCGCACATTGGCCCGAACCGAAGTAAACTGAACGACCTTCCAACGTGTGGACGCCGTCACCAAATCTCGGCCAATATATTCGCCACTCCATTCGCCACTGTGTTGGCCAACGTGTAGAGGCGACATTACTTTGCATCTTTTCCCCTTCCTGCACCATGGCGGACTTTTCGTGGTTACTAAGGGCTAACAATAAAGAGTAAAAAAATACATTGCAAAATGTTAATTGAGTTACTTAGGTGAAGTACCTATTCTAACTATGATCGACTGATCATATTTTCGTACCTATGTGATTTCTGCGATGCTCAACGCATGCAACTAGCAAGGCCACAGCAAATAAACCAGAAATATGATTCCTAACAGAAATGTGATCGTATTCTACTCAGTTAAAAATCTTGTTAGAAAAGAAAGTTTTAATTTCAGTGTTTAGTGTTATTATAACTTACTTATTTTTTATTACAATTTTATATTTTAATTACAAGACATAATATATAGGTATGTAAGTATGTAGATACTTGGATAGTGAAGTAAATTTCAACTACGTTAAGTAATAAAGTACATAGGTATTACTTGTGTAGATAAATTATTACCACAGTATAATAAAAACATACAGTAGGACGACGCCTTTGATCTCGTGGTAAATGCCGACAACGTCTAGACAGCGTATGGAAGTTAGGGTTGTCACAAATTAACAACTTTTACTAATTTCATTATTTATTTTAGATCTACACCGTGATCAACAATATGATTACTAATATAAAGAATAAGTAATAATTTGTTCTTACATTTTTCCTGAAAGTACTCAAAACGCCAATTTCACGCCTCACAACATGAGGGAGTGCTCTACTCTCGATATGTGGCCATACCTCAGTTTCGACTCCTCATTAAAATTGACATCCCTAACATTAAAAAAATGATGTCCACCATCTTGGATTTAAAAATAAATTCCATTTTCGTTATCAGCACCCCAAGAAACCTCGAAATTGATACCCATATCATATTATTAAAAAAATGTTAGCCATCTTGGATATGAAAATGGATGCCAGTTTCGCAATAAGCACCCCAAGAAACACCGAAATTGATACCCATATCGTATCATTAAAAAAATGTCCGCCATCTTGGATATGAAAATGGATGCCAGTTTCGTAATAAGCACCCCAAGAAACCCCGAAATTGATACCCATATCATATTATTAAAAAAAATCCGCCATCTTGGATATGAAAATGGATGCCGGTTTCGTAATAAGCACTACAAGAACCTCGAAATTGATACTCATATCATATTATTAAAAAATGTCCGCCATCTTGGATATAAAAATGGATGATAACATTTAAAAATAATAAAAGCAAGCGCGCGCTAACCCTGGAAGTCGTGTCCCGAGCTACTAATACGATTGGCATAAGCAGATCGGGCTCGTCCTTCCCGCGTCTCACCCCACACACCCCGCACGATTGCCCCGTCTAGACGTCTTAGTCGGACGACTGTATGGATTTATAGACTGTGTTATTACTTAATTCTTTTTTACTATCAGTACCTATCTAACAAAAAAAAAAGAAATAAATTCACCTTTAATAACTTGTTTCTGAAATCCTTCGGTAATTTTAAAGAATGATATATCTGAAACCTTTTTTTGGGCATTTGGCATCCATCCACGCAACAATTATAGTAGGAGCGACGTTTTTCCATTAAAAATTATCAAATAGGTAAAATAATATAAATAACACTAAACAAAGACTATTTCAACAAGTATTTACAAAAAAAACTAATTACGTAAACACCGTTAAAAAAAGTTTATCGACCAAATTGGCGATATTTTGAAAATGAGCCACGTTAGAAGTACCCTTAACCGACGAGCATGTATGCGTAGATATATGGATGTAAAGGAGGCGAAAGAGGTATGTAAGGATCGTGCCAAATGGAAGTCCGTAGTCTCTGCCTACCCCTCTGGGTGACAGGCGTGAGTGTTTATGTTACGTTAAAAAAACTCAAAACAAACATTCGATCGCCTACAACGCGCTAGCCCCGACTGCGTATGTTACCCTGGGTGCCTAGCGATTGTAGGTAATTATTTTACGCAGGTAGCAAGAGTGACAGAGGGCTGGTAACAGTTAGTTCATTATCTTCTTTCTTCAATATTAAAACACAACCTACATAAATACAGCCCACTAAGCTCTCATTCATTACACAATAGTTTCTTTAAGTTTATTAGTCAGACAGATATCACAATTTTTTAGTTTCTTCTTTCTTCACCACAGTAAATTATAATAAATAATTAGTCAAATACAGTCCACTTAGCTCTCCATCAACTAAAATACATATCAATGATAATCGTTAATAGCAGTGTTCCATTTCAGGCTTACTTCACGTACTAATTTCTAATTTTATAGCTAGTTGTGGGGTAAATTTTTCCTCACACTTATAACCCTAAATATAGTGACGTATTTACTTTTGTCCCTTTCTGCGACACGCTATGGCAGAGTCTATAGGATTCTCTGCCTACGGTATGCCGACCTAATTAGTCAAACGTCTCAGTCCCCCCCCCCCCCCCCGTGACCATTGGTGCTGTAAAGCACCCGAAACGTCGGGAATTAAAAATAAGTAAAATCAGTTAAATAAACGCGATAAAATCCGTAAATTTAGTTTTATTAACTTCATCTACTCGTAGTCATAAACGGCTAACTTCGCAGTCACTACTCACTGACGTCAGCGCCGCTATAAATCTCTTATTAGTTTGTGCTATAAATCCTACAATTTTCAAGGACAGGCGGGCTATGCTTTAGTACGTAGCGATCGTTTTCCTGTTCTTTAACCTCCATGAAACATGTCATGGAGCAATAAAATAATTATTGTAAAAAGAATTATGATGAAAGTTTGTGCAATAAAAAAATAAAAAAGTTCTTTCAAATTTAGACTGTATTACCTACAGCGGCGCCACCCTTATTTAACGCTTTCCTACGGACACTTTTTATACAGGGTTTGTACTCCTTACCCCTACACTCCATAAATCCATGGCTCCATGAAACAATCAATCAGACAGATTTATAATGCATAGACGTCTTAGACGTATATGGGTAAGGTCGTAAAAAAGTGTAAATAACGCACTGGAAGATATAACATACTATAACACAATAACGTACTGGAATAATATAAAGGTCAATATTCACTTGGAAACAAGTTCAAGTAAAATCCATTTTAAAATATTATCAATTACTTACTTTCATGAAATTAAGATTTACTAGTCAAAAACTAATCTTAGACTATGCATAGCTTGCATGTTTGCGAAACTAAACACCAAAATAACACAACACGGTAGAATTAAAGCCTTTAACAAAATAATGTGCTTACAAAAAACAGTAAGTACTAATCAAAGTAGATATTATTCATAAAAGAAACATAACTAATTTAACAATTATGTGTTTTCAATTTGTAATTAGTACAGGTACTGTAATTATTAACATTTATCACGGAGTTTTGTTTTACTGTTTTTTTTTTATTATATGGGCTATCCCATTTGACACTATTCGCGTTCGCACAGAGCCATATTTAAGAAGAAATTGAAATTTAAAAATGCGTTTTTTAAATGTAATCAATAGGCAAGCTAGAATATAATATAAATTTAATAAGTAATGATTTAAAAAAAACTTTATGTGTTTATCTAATATATTCAGCAAACAAATGTAATAAAGCCACATTAAAAATGTGTTTTAATAATAATTTATTTATATTTTGCCAATCAATAAAATTAAAGTGCGAGTGGAAAAGTTGACAAAAGGCGACAACCTCTTAATTAAAAACGGAGCTAGTTCGGCTAGCGAGGGACTTATGTATGTACGTCAGAATAACATTACACCTTTTTCATTTCGCCGTAGTCTGTTAACTTATGTGAACATCTTCCTTTATAACATTCCAGTGTGTGACATACCGAACACCATAACACACGTAACGAACTGGAACAAACACACTTGAAAATTCAAAACTAAACAATGACTAGCGGTCATAAATCATGACCATAAATTTCGAATCAGGAACCTAGTAAACGATATCTTTGTACTTCTCACGTAGAATTCACAGATACACTGCCCGAAATTTGTGGTCTAAATTATAGAATTTACAATTGTTTACGGTCACGACTATAAATGAAAGAAATATGACAAAATTGACATTTAACAGTAAGCCTACGACGTTGCCTCATCTAAGTTAGGTAAATAACGTTGTTTATTGTTGAAAACAAAAATCTACCTCATATCGAATCGGAGTAACACACTGGATAACTTTTGGAGACACAAATTTGAATAAGATTTTTTTCCACTAGCATTGTATTATTGCAATAATTTATACATTAAACATGCCGTGATACAATAAAGATGCCGTGTATAACGGAATCTTTATTGTTTTCAAAGTAAACTACAATTCAAAAACTATAATGCTATATTATTTTATTTGTTGCATTTTTCGTCCTGTAAGTTGATACAAATAAATTTTGTATGCAGCTTTATTTTGTTGATTCACAAAATATTTTTTATTTTTTATGTTTAAGCCTCTTGAATATTCTGGTTATTTCTACATTATTCTAAGCATGATTATCAATGTTTTATTAATTAATAATATTATCATACTTTTTGTTAGCGTATGGTATTCACAATCAAACATGGGCTCACTCAAAACTTTTAAAAAGTACATTATTTTACGACCTTACCCCTATATATAAAGCATACTCATTGTCGTTTTACATCGTGCGTCATGCAAGATCTTGGCGGAACGTACAGCAAGATGGACCGTGAATAAGAAGCTTTAGAGTAACGCATACATTATGCATAGAGGGAACCTACTATTATTTTACTAAAATTGTACATGCTTGTTTCGCACTTTCTAATTTAATTTTTAAATAAGTGAAAAAGAGAAACATAATTGAGAGACATTGCACGTAATTTATGCGTATGAGCTTTAGTGACAAGTGGTCATCTTGGGTATCTTAAGAAAATACAAGACGAGACCGGGAGTAATATCCCTATTACACTACCTTTATACGTGGTACTTTATACGTGGTAGAGTCATGCTGCAATTATATTAGTAGTATAGTTGTAGCACGAATGGGTCGGCTCGACCAGGGAAGGACCACGCTCTCACAGAATACCAGTGTGAAATAGTAGCCTAATGTTGCTGTATTTCGTATGGTGAGTGTAGAGAACCGGAGACCCTTTTTACTGGAAACGAGGCATTCCATCTTAGTCCTCACGGGTGACAACGCATCTGCATTTTGATTTGTAATCGAGGATAGATGTAGATGTCCATGGGCCGCAGCAACCACTTACCATCAGGTGGACTGTGTGCTCGTTTGTCACTCTATCCTATTAAAAAAAAACTACCCTGAATTAAGGATGGGGGTGGCCCCTAATTAGGGACGTCAGTTATTACACTGCACTGGTTTTACCATAGACAAAATATACTTATATTATGTATATATATGTATTTGTAGGTCGATTTCAAACCATCCGTAAAAAGTGGGTTTATGAAATAACTCCTTTAATATTGTTGGAATATACGTTATTTCTTTATAATGCGATACTTACATATTATACAGTTTAGAATATTAAACTAACATGTGTAACATTCCAGATAATCAAAAGAAACTATCTATTTTTTCATTTGTGTCACCGGTCATTTCCCCGATTTTTCAACAAAACTTTAACTATGAAAAATAGTACTGTGTAAAAACGTATATTTTTTTATTCTGGTTACACATTAATAACCATATACTTAAGTTACGCTAATAGTTTTAAATTAATACAAAATATAATACGATTTCTCTCTGTTTTATTTTGTGACCATTTTTTTCAATCATTAGTGTCGACTTAATGAACGTTCCGTTATAAGAACACCTGTGCATTACTGCTATCCCCACTTTTACGCACGTAAAGAAGTACCCTAGTGGCACGAGAACGGTCGGTGATAGCAGACGCGTGCATCGTTAATTCTGGTAAGAAATCGCTTTTTTATTGTATTTCTGTGCTTAGTACGAAAACTGAATCATTCGTGTTTATAGTAGTGTGATGATAAGTATTTGAACAATGGATTCTTTATCATGCACGTATATTAGCAACGAATAACGCGGATATTTTGTGGGCTCTTAATGGCGTCTAGAATATTCTACGACGCAATAAATTAGATTGTTGGTAGAAAATTTCATTCGTGTCACTTCATTAGTGTCATTTTTTTGAGTAACACTAATGAAATGCAATGCTACACGAATGAAACGGTATATCACTTGACTACGAAAAGAAGGGTTATGCTTCTTTTCTTGTTTTTAGCTTATGTGTCATCAAATTTGCTTTTAAACCTTACTTTTACTTGCAAAGTTTAAGAGGTTTCTCTCATTTTTTTCATGATAAGTGCCATTAATTTATTTGTTAAAATTATGAGATGGATTTTCCTTATAGTATATGATAAATTGTTTAAGGTTTAAAATGGTGAAAGAAAAATGTAAGAAAAATGAAGATGAGTTGGAAAGGAGAAGGATTGCAAGAAGGGAAAAATATAAAAGAATAAAAAGCGATCCCGAAAAATATGCCGTTGAAAGGGCTAAAAAAAAGGAAGCTTACTTAAAAAGGAAAAGCGAGAAGAAAGTAAAAAATATCAACCAAATGTCTCCAAGGGAACAAAGAGCACAAAGAAAGCGTTGGAGAGAAAATTCGAAGCGATACCTAGATAAGAAAGCACAAGAACGGAAGATACAAGAAGTAACCATTTTTCAAGTGCTCGAAGCTCACACAAAAATAAATGATAAAGAGTTCTCCGATCCTTTGTATGAGGAAAATGTAAAAAAAGAGATAAAGAAAGTAACAAAAGAACATTCTAAAGTAAAATTAAAGCCTTACAGTTAAAACATGCGATAGAAAAAAGAGAAATGACCTTATTAATTAAGAAATACCAAAAGCGCTGCAGAATTTTAACAAAGAAATCAAATAAAATAAAAGAAAATCAGGCATATACTGTTTGGGAAGAAAACATTGCATTACCTACTCAAGTTCCTATTCATACACCTAGTATCCCTGATGCTGCCAAAGAAGCGACAACCGAACAAGTTATTTTAAAGTCTTCTGGCAATTTGAAACGTAGATCTAGTTTAGAGTTTCGTAAAAAGTGTTTTAAAGACAGATTTCAGCAGAAGATTAAGCAAGGCAATGATAGCATCCAAGAATTAATCAAAAGTTTTTATGAAGATGACATTAACAGCCGCATTGGTGCAGGAAAGAAACAATATAATAAAACAAAAACGGTATCTGCTGGATTGTGTTAAAAATTTGCATAAAAAATTTCTTGAAGAGAATCCTAACATACTGATTAGTTATGTAACATTTACAAGACTACGCCCATTTTGGGTCTATTTGCCACGAGATGACAGGGAAACATGTGCATGTATGGCACATACAAATATAGATCTAATGATTTTAGCTTTAAAGAAAAATAAAATAGTTGACATAAGGAATTACCGGGATATGCTGCACGTTCTTTGTTGCGACAAATACAATAAAAAGTGCGTTGGCAGAGATTGTGAAACTTGTAAAAACAGAGTTATATTGTACAATGAATTTAATAATACGGACGAAATCGAGTACCATGAATGGTGCAGAGATAAAAAGAAATTAAGCTCCAAAGAAATAAATATAGTGAAAAAATTTACAAGGAAAATAATGCCTAAAGACCTGATATTTAAACTTGAGCATTCCCTTCCGAAATTCTTTATTCATACTGTGAACATCCTCAATCAACATCAAGCTGTTACTCTATTGAAAGAATCCCTTAATCATGACGAAACATTACTCCACATGGACTTTTCTGAAAATTATAGTTACAAATTTGCTGAAGAGGTGCAAAGTCTACACTTTGGGGGTAGCCGGGAACAAGTATCTCTTCATACCGTTGTAGCTTATCTCAAAGAAGGAAGGGAGACTGTTAACCATTGTCTGTGCACGGTCAGCGAATGTACACGGCATGATTCCCCTGCAGTCTGGGCACACTTACAGAAGGCGTTACAATTTGTGTTCGAAAAATGTCCTTATATTACCACCGCCCACATTTTAACAGATAGTCCGAAATAAACAAATATTTTACATATTGACTCAGCTCCGCGATACCTTCCCATCGTTAAAGCTAGTTACTTGGAATTACCAAGAAAGTGGTCATGGCAAAGGCGCCCCTGACGGCATTGGCGCTGTGGTTAAGCGGACAGCTGATCATCAAGTTAAATGTGGGCGTGACGTCGGGGATTTTTCAACATTCCTTGCAGTTGTTCGCGAAAATATTAAAAATGTTGAGATAAAAGTAGTAGAGGACCATGAAATTATAGAAAAAGAACTTCTTCTTCCTAAGGATATTTCACCATTTAAGGGTACTATGTTAGTTCACCAAGTGATCTGGAATTCTGGATCAGAATTTCTTGAGTTCCGAAAACTAAGCTGTTTTTTGTGTTTGGATAAAATCTGCGAACATGAGGATAAACATATGCAATTACATAAAATTTATAAGAGTGTCGTCGAATCGGTTGTCCAAAATATAAAAGTTATTCCACCAAGCAAACGAATTACGGTATTGAGCGATGTATCCATCCAGTATTATAATAGGAACAATAATCCGTCTACTTCCGGAACACGCAAAATTATAAAATCTGTTAAAAGACTTGCAGATGTAAAATTTGATTGGACAAATCAAACGTTCATAAACACCCAACAGAAGGTGTCTAGTGGGCATGAAGAGGCTTTCCTCCGCTTTATTAATGAACGGTCTTTTGAGAATACGGAATAAGAAAAATGGAGAAATAGAAAGTAATGGTAACTTTAAAACATGATCAAGACTGATTACATAATTAAGTTACTACGAAAATAAATCAAAGAATTGAAATTATAAAAATAAGAAATCAACAAGATTGAATAAGAAACTAGCTAAGATTTAACTAAGTATTAATATATTATTACCTATCCAAAATGACTGAATAAATAAATAAGTGAGGTAGAAATACTTTTATGAGAAATATATGCCTACATAATTATTAATAGTTATAACGTTTTGTATTGTTTTTAAATGTCTTTTGATTAAAAGTTTAATAAAAGTGTTTTTGTTTTTGTTCTCACCTAAAAATGCTAACATACATATTTTCTTGTGCATTATTAAAAAAGATTAATACCACAGAAAACGTAATAGTACTACGTAACCAATATTATAATCGTAAAGTATCTGATTTAGTTAGCCAATATCATTAGTGTCATGCAGACTTAATTCGTGTTATGCGAGTTTCATTCGTGTTCCCATGTATATCATTCGTGTTACCCTGATCTTGATTTTTTGTCACTTTTGAGTAGTTACGCACCGTGATTTTACATTCTGATGTACTAACTTCATAAAAATAAACGTTATGGACCGTCAGATAACAATAAAACGGGTATTTGCACAAAGCGAAAAAAAAGTGTCAAATTAATTCGACTTGTGAAATCGACCTTTGTACGCCCTTACTCAATCATAGAGATGGGCAAGTGAAAAAAATATTGTTATTTATCGGGTCGATATTTTTATAGAGTAACAATATATATTGCGTGATAAAATATCGATATATCGTCATGTTTTGCGTGATGTAGTAGGGTAAGGGCCAACATTTTTTTATTAATTTGTAACAGAAAACAAGTATTAATTAAATATTTTTTACTTTTATTTCTTTAGAATTGAATTTAAAAATAAAAATTTTGACAACCTGGTACCCAATAAGCGGTTTCTCTCCTGGGTGATTGTAGCTCTATACCTCTACATTCCATACTCACGGGGTACCGAAATTGCCGCGATAGACAAATAGATCTTAATTTGGCTATGAAGCCCGGGAAATAACCCTTTCTGTCATCCCACATCTCCAACGCATCTCCTGGCATCTCCCTTTGTAGGAGTGACAGGTGATGATATTCTGTTTCTGTCTTATAGGGAGGTGCGTTATTTCTTTATGATGATTCCAATGTCACCTTCAGTATTATTACCTTTTCCAAATACATCTACAAAACTATGCCGTGCCGAAATACACACAGGCAAATAACCATTCATCATTCAGACCAGTACGAATTAGTGCCCATGGTTTACTCGGAATGGTTTGACAATTCCATAAATAGAGACTGTTTAGCGATGAAATCAAAGGCCTTTCAGCTCCAATCATAATTCCACCCCAAAAGGACACCGATTTCCCGCCTTGCTGAACGGTTACAGTGGCAATTCTTTACCTTACCGTCTCCAGGTCTCCTCCAGACGTGGACACGTTGTTTATCTGGATGAGTCTAGATTCACGATTTGTCAACGAAGAGACAGTTTTGCCAAATGTTTTTCTCCTCATCTTCTTCATTTTGTCGGAGCCTAGCTCACTACAATCACTGTCGCTGACGTGACGTTGCGGTGAATTAAGAGGTGCTCGCCAAGATCTCGGTGTTCGTAGTCCAGCCTGGTGTAAGCAGTTCCGAATGGTCTGAGTGCTAACTTCAATTTCAGAGGGGGCACTGCAGCTTTTGGTGGCGTCGTTTTTGGTCACGGGCTGCCAGCAATCTGATATAGCGCTTCTGAGCAGCAGTCAGAACAGTTAGGCGACTACTGCAGGGTCGGTCAGCTAAATTATCCATGCCGTGGTACCTCTGCAACGTGGCCACGACACAGGATTGGAATACAGCAACTTTGCGTGCTATTTCTATCGTGCAATATCCTTCTTATATCAAAGTTACATTTCTTGCTTGACTTCTGATAATCGTCTAGGCATTTTTTTAATCACAACTTTCCTCGAAAAAATATTTTAAATGCGTTAAAATTGACAAATCTGTTAATTGACTATTTGTGAATGAACGTACGCTAGATTTGAATTTTTTATATGGAGAAACAATTGAATTTGGTTTAAGACGACACATCGAACACGCTACCTATCCCCGTACTGATCCGAGTGAATACATAATTTCTATAAAAACTTGAAGAAACGCCGTCATAAGGTCCAAAATTGTGTAGCGCCCGCGACGATTAAAAGCGCTTAGAAGTTGTCAGAATCTTAAAATATTTTTTAAAAAATTATTGATTTAAGTTATCAAAATAATGAGCAAGTAAATTATGAATATTGATGTTATGAATATATTTGAGTGATTCCCAAGCATATAGATCAAATGATTTCGTTGTAATTTCAACTATAGTGATAACCTGTAAAAATACAGGTATTTTCGCAAATAATTATGATCGAGTCAAAATTATACAATCGTGTTTTTGAGCAATCAAATTCAAGATAAAGACATGAATTTACCTATATCAAAATCCCACTTTCGTTAGTGGTGTCATAGTCCTATACTATTCGATGAAAGGAGGTGCATTTTTTTCACGGTGTCGCCTTAATTTCTATATTTGTAAGTAAAACATCAAACAAGACGAAATTACAATATAGTCTAGTGTAACAAAAATATTTCGATTTTTCAAACTGATCGCAAACTTTTTTGATGTGTGTACGTATAGTCTGATTTACTAGCAAAATGGCATCCCATGTTCCATATTGCGTGACGTTATTTCCAGGGCATGGAATCTTAGTACAATAATCCTTAAAAAACGCTATTATTATCATATTAAATTTAGATGAACCAAAAGAACATGTAAAGTCTATCAACCGTACAGCTTTTCGATTTTGTCGTGATTATAATATACTAGTTCCAGCCGATGGCACGAGTTGTCGCCGCTGTAGATATAAGAAGATAAAATTAGAACGCTATGTGATTTAAAGATTCGACAACATATTTGACAACATTTTTAAAATGATCGTATAATTATTTATGCTAAGAGTAGCCGCCATTTGCATTATCTCTATACATTTCACAATTCGTTGGTTTCACCGGTTGTGAATTGTGCGTTCCGTGTGATAATTTCCGTGGAAAATCAAAGCCTTTTCGTTTTTAGTGCTGTTGAGTTGAGTGGAAATTCCTCCAGTGTGACTTATTGCGTTTTTGAGACAAAGACTCTTATATTTATAGTGTTGTTTTAGAGACAGACTCTTCAACATGTCTAGTAAAAAGTGTTGTGTTCCCGGCTGCATGGACTCTGGAAGTGAGTATTATCAGTTATTTGATAAGATTTAAACTCAAAATATTCTCAAAAATCTCTTTCATCAGTGCTGTGCCTTGTATGAACGGCTGTAGGCGTATATCAATTTAACACTTATGAAACGCGGTAGTCTTGTTATTTCTAAAAGCAATTTATTGTACATTTTAATTTTTAATGGAAAACCTTGATGGGACTCTTTGACCGACTGCAACATAGCCTAAAAGTGTAGTTAGCGATAAGTGGAGGAGTGTAATTCTGTCTTACCATTCGTCTATCTATCATACTCCTAGAGCTCAATGTCAAAAAGGGCCATCCAGCAAACCGTCTCGTGAAGTTGACCGTTTCGCCGACAGATTATGTCCAAAAATTCAATAAAAACTACACCTATATTGCTCTAGCTTTCGCAGTATTAGTGTAATAAACAAGGATAGCATAATCATCATTGCACATGAAGTCTTTCCTGTAAGACTTCAAGGCTTTTTTGTGGTTTGACCACTTTTCAATTCTAGCTGAAGAGAGCTAGACGCTAGATATGGGAGTAAATGAAGTGTAATGGTAAAATTTAGGAGTACTTTAATGAAATAAGTGGACTAGATAGACAAAATGACTTTTTATTCATCATGCTCTCACAACTACAAGGGCGCTGATATTGTTGTCTGATGCCTGGCCCACCGAATGCACCACACAAGCATCATAACATGTGCACAGCAACCAACTATTCTACCAACTAAACAATTACAGCATTACTCTATTATAGCTTTCCTTCCGGACACATTATTTTCAATTAATATATAAACATAATATACTTAATATGTTCAGTATATAAAACACAGAGTTTGAATATTGTTATGTATTCAGATTGGTAGCATGACAAAAGACAATATATCATAATATATAGCTTGCCTGCAAGAATACTGTATTAACTAAAAACATACTTTTTCAGGAGAAGCGATTAAAGTTTTTAACTAAAAATATTGTGGTATATCCATAAGATAAACAGATTGTTTTTTATTATTAATATGTATTAGTATGTACTCTATAATTATCTTTAAAGACACATTACTCTATTTACCATTATTTATTAAATTATTTACACTTTTTACCACTTGTGACTGTATTCTTTTGAATTTTACTTTTGTTCAAGATGTTTAGTTTAAAACGAAAACAGTATTTATATATTTTTAAATGCGATTAAAGTGATGAAAAAAACAAAAAAATGAAATCAATTCTCACTTATTTACTACAAAAAGACCTTAGCATCAATCTTGACTTATAAAAATCTAATGAATAACAATCTTAAGGTATTATTCTAGTCTATATCTAAATTCTAGTCTTTGTATCAAAACAAGAAACACAAGGTAACTATTGAACTAGTCAGTATTATTATTTAACAAAGTAAAAACAAAAATAAAAATCTCAAAAATGTTAAAAGTTAGTATTACTTATGTTAACTTAATAGGAACTTTACGCTTTGCAAGCAGAGTGTAACCTGGTAAATATTTGAAGAACAACAACTTTTTGAAAAAACATACTAATTATGAAATTATTAGTTGAGAAAAAAAAACACAATTAATTACTAATTACACAAGAAAAAAATTCGAATGAAAGCAGAAAAAAGTCCTCATAGTACATACTTAAGAATATTATTAAAAATAATTAGTGATACATTATTGAATAAGTGAAACCATGACTACTATGAGGATTTGTATTATATATATAAAAGTTACTTATAAATTTTGATAAAAATCTTCATAGTATTTAGGAATTATGTTTTTTTTTAAATAATTTCAACAGCCCCTGTTTCTTTTTATTTGTAATTTTATTCCTCTCAGAATAAGCTGCAGGTAAATTGGTGACATCAAGTCGTTTTGAGTGCTGCGAGTGGACCCTCTACTTTTATTTGCTTATAGGAGGTGTCAGAGTAAGATATTTGTAAAAAAAAAGATCCAGGTTCTGATTTAGACACATAAATAATACTGAAATCATTCATTTTTACAGATTCATTCAGAATATTTTTGGAAAAGCTTTTTCCAATCTTTGGTTGGCATTTTTTTAAAATCGTAAAAGCTGTCGTAGGTTAATTGATTAACTGCGAATGTAATGTGAACTAATGAAACTAAAATTCAAATGAACACAGACACATTTTGTAATAATACTTGAATAAGATACAACTTATGGTGAATAAAGTAGCAAACAAAAAATACACAAAACTTTTAATAGATCATAGGCACAACTCAAAATAGTACTTAGTTCATTTAAATGCAGGGTACACTAAGCGTTACGTTATAGTGAAGAATACAGGTTAATTTTCGTGTTTTAACTCTGTTCTAAATAGGATTTGGGAAATAAAATACTTACTTAAAGGAAAATACAGCAAGAAATCACAATAGTACACTTTTCTTCTTATGATAAAACCGAATATATGTATCATTAACAGATAATACTCTGTTTCAAATAACACCACGGGTGAAACTAGTTCAAGTACAGGATCAACACTAAACGTGTCGTTCTTCCTTTTTCTAGCGAAACAGAAAGAGCTAGAAGGATATAGATGCAACTTTCGTAATTGGTTTATTCAAGGTGAAAGCAATAATCGACCTAATTTCAAAGGTAGAACATACTTTTTTTAGTGGAACTGTATTATTAAGTCAGTTAGTGCCAAATTTTGACATGATACTATATTCTTCTGGACAAGCGATATATATATATATATATATATATATATATAAATTGCGTGTCACGTTGTTTGTCCGTAATGGACTCCTAAACTTAATGATAACTCAAAAACTACTGATCAAATCTTGATCAAATTTATGTGGGACTACATGAAAAGCGCTAGCTTTCAAATAATAAAAGAATCATCAAAATCGGTTCACCCAGAAAAAGTTCCGAACACACAAAAAAAAACATTTGGTTGAATTAAGTACCATCTCCTTTTTGAAGTTTTTTTAAAAAAAATTGTGGTATTGGCATAACCCTATATGTGTTGTAAGAGGCAACTAAGAGAACGTGAGATAACCTCTCTTGTACCTGACCAAAATAAAATTAAGCAGATTGATGATGGGCAGCAGCATCTAATTGAGAAGTGTCTGGGTACTGCTGGCACACATTTGAGTGTGGCAGTTGTAGCAAATCCTCCTTTGGAGGCCTATATCCTACAATGGTCTATTTACAGAGTGTTAAGGTACATAATTTAAGTAACGAAAGTAAAAACTAATGAAAGGACACTTTTTGTAAAAGTTCGGAGTGTTAGTAATATTTTTATTTTTATTATTGAATTTTTTTTTTCAATAATAGGCTATGATGTGTCAATTTAAACATAGTTATTGTGAAAATGATAGCAATAATATAAATTTATAAATTTTTTCTTTGAATATTCATAATCTTTATTTCAGAGTCACACAAGACACTTCATTTATTTCCAAATCCAGTTGAGACTGAGCGCTTTAAAGAGTGGGTTTTATCTATTGGAGGGGATATTCTTGGTTTGAATAATGAGTACATTTTTAAACAACGTCGTGTTTGTCATGCTCACTTTGAACAGAAATATTGCTGCCGAAATAACAGAATAAGCAATATTGCAGTGCCAACAATAAATTTGCCAAGTAAGCTATATGATTTCTCACTTTTAATTGTACCATATTATGTTGAAATTATTTTTATGTCATAAATACACAGCATACAATACATTCTTCATCCTTATTAAAAATTAACTTATAGTACACAAAAATTATAACTTTTTTTATAGGGTAAGGGTGATATGTGAGCAGATGGCCCACCTGATGTGTAAGTGGATGACGTGGCCCATAGACATTGAAATCTATCCTCAATTGCAGATGTGTTGTCCCCCCACTGAGGACTAAGATATAATGCCTCATATCCGGTAAAAATGATCTCTGGTTCTCACATGAACCAAACAAAACACAGCAGCATTGAGCTGCTATTTTCTGCTGGTATTTTGTGAGAGTGTGGTCCTTCCCCGGTCGTGCCCACCCATTCATGTTACAACTATAACACAGCCGCAGCAAGGGTCTACTACTATAAAATGAAATCAAATAAGGGATAAACATTAGTTGATGAGTTGCCATGAATATTTTATGTCATCTAAATATGTCTATCAGTAAATCACATTTTTTGATGTTTAAGCAATCAAATGTTCATTGACTATAGTTACGCTTAATGTTTAAACCATTTCATTGTATTTTTCAGAATCAATATCTCTCCCAATATTTACACTCTCTGAAAGAAGGCCACTTAGGCAATTAGAGTATTCTTCCAAACCTGTACCATCAACCTCATCAGGTAATTATACAAAGGTTGCATTTCATTATTGTTAACTGCATGAATGTTTGTTGTATGTTATAATGTTTTTGTAACTTAGTAAAAGAAACATTTAACTTTAACACAATATGAAACTTTACAGGAACTAAAATAACTACACTGCAAAAGTGTCCTCACAAATTTAATCTTAATGTCTTGACTCGAAATTAAAAAAAATCATTTAATTTTGTTACTGTTACTTTGAGATTTATGACACCAACTACATTTTTATTACCTCGCTTTACTTTCCATCCAGCTGTGTTAGCTAGCTGTACCTAGTTTATCATATAATTAAATATTGTTACTTTAATAATGGTTTTATTTTAGGTTGTGCTGCTGGTTTTACCACTACATTTTTTGAAACTGATTTTACAGAAAAAGAAAATATTGGTATGTCACTTGATTGATATTTTTTTATATTTTAGTTTCATATTATTTAAGACACTTTAGTGGAAATAATATAGCTTGTAACTTATTACTTTACAAGATGGTTCACTCTTTATTTTTACCTATTTCCAGTTTGAAAGGTATTTCATTTTTTTAAAAGTCTGAATAATTTGAGATGCCTAAAAAAGGGAACGAGATGGCGACTGGGGAATGAGAGGGGTCATCCTCTTTCTAAACAATTTAAAAAAAAAAACATGTAAAATTATGCAACTCAAATTTTACTGGTATACAGTAACCAAATCGAAACATAAATTTGAATTACAAATTTTCATGTACTCAAACTGTGCAAATATAAGTTCTCATATTCTACTTAAATAACGAAAATATCCACTTATCATCCCTTTTTATATAGTACCAGATGTCTAGTTTTATCACGGTTCAGACTGCAATGTGATTGGTAATGGATGATGTACTAACAATGGCACTTTTTTAAAATACATATCAAAACCACACTTGAAAATGATATACGTTTTTGTTATTGTACAGTATGTAAATTATGTTACTGTTAAGAATTTTTATTTTATGTACTTTAAATAGAATAAATCAAATACAAACCTTATAACTTGTTCCAAAGATCCTGCGTTTACGGACTGAAACATATTTCTATATTATATATTCCTATTTTTGATATACTTAAAATGAAACAACCTTATTGACACTAATGTGCTTAATTTTTATGTACTATATATGTATATCTTCATGTATTTTAATTATTAACATGTTATTTCAGAGCCTATGACCAATATCCAGTTACATTCTCATAAGGAAAATGAAGTGGTTCTTGCAAGAAAAGAGATTAAGCAATTAAGTAAAGGTAAAAGACCATTCCCCTAATGAGATATTAAATAAAAAAATATACAACTTAGTTCAATATAAGACAAGTACAAATGTAGACTGAGAGAAAATATAAGTGATTTGAATGAATGTGTGTCAATGAGTTACACTTGGAGAATGTGTGGCATAATGTTAATAAAGGTTTAGTGGGTGCAGCTACCGAAGTATGTGGTGTTAGTAAGAGAATGAATGAAAGGAAAGACAATACATTATGGTGGGGTGATGAGGTACGTATGGAAGTTGAAGCAAAGAAGAGAGCTCGGCTAGATTTACTAGCAACCAAAGCTGGTAATTCTGGCGGTATGAATGATGAGATTGGAAGAAAAAAGGCAGAGTTGAAATTATTAGACAAGAGAGTAAAATAATTAGTTGAAAGGAAAAAGCAAGAAGGAATGGATTAGAATTTTAGAAGAATATCGGATAACTTCCAGGCAAATATCACATGGCATCTTGCATCTTGCAAACATAAGTTTTGAATATCCCCTGGTATTTCTTACGAGTTTCCAGATCATAAAATGATCATAAAATGATCTGGAAACTCGTAAGAAATACCAGGGGACATTCAAAACTTATGTTTGCAAGATGCAAGATGATGCCATGTGACCAGGATTAAGAAAAGAATGCTTCGGTTGTTTGGTCATGTAGAAAGAATGAATGCGGAAAGACTGACAAAACAAATATATATTGCAGAAGTGAATGGAAGAGTCGGAAAGGGACGCCCTAGGCGAAAGTTTGTCGACCAAATTGGCGATATATTAAAAATGGGCCAAATTAAGCCCCTTAACCGACGAGCATGTTTGTGTAGGTATATGGATGTAGAATAGGCGAGAGAGGTATGTCAGGATCGTGCTAAATGGAAGTCTGTAGTCTCTGCCTACCCCTCCGGGTGACAGGCGTGAGTGTTTATGTTATGTTTTTTTTTTCAATATGACTATCTTTTAATAAGCTATCCATTATTGTAGAATTCTACATGTGAAAATTTTAATTGTCTTTATTGTTCTAGAGTGCCGTACACCCTCGCTTGCTGTTACTCAGAAAATTAAGAAAACCATTGCAACTACTCATGCCGAAAAGAAATTGTACTTGAAGCTGGTACAGGTAAAAAATAAACTTGCAAAATGCCGTACTAAGGTCAAGGAGCAGTCAGCAAGTCTTAAAGCAGCAAAAAATATTATCAACAATCCTACATTTTTAAATTCACTGGAAAACTTGTCAAGCACTGCAAAGGTTTTATTATTAATGCAGTTTAGAGAACATAAAAAGAAAGGCAAAGGCCGTCGCTTCTCAATTGAGGAAAAAATACAAGCACTATCGATACTGAAACAAAGTCCAAAATGCTATCGATTTTTGCGTAATATTTTTATATTGCCAGCACCTCGCACGCTTGCTAAATTATTATGCCAAGCAGATGTGAAACCTGGAATTAATGATAAAATCTTCACTCAATTAGCAGATATAAGCAAGAAAATGAAAAATGAAGATAAACTTTGTGTGCTTCTTTTTGATGAAATGGCCCTGAAAGCCAATTTAAAATATAGTGAGAGACTAGACAAGGTTATTGGATTTGTAACTGACGGAAAGTTCACCAAGTCTGACATGGCGGATCATGTACAAGTGTTCATGATTCGGGGACTTCTTAAAAATTATAAAAAGGCTGTGTCTTACACTTTCTCTGCTGCTGCTAATTCAGGATCAGAAATAGCAACACATCAACGCAAAGACGATCGTAAAAAAATTACAAGAAGCCGGTTTCACAGTGGTTGCAACAGTCTGTGACCAGGGTACTAACAATAGACAAGCAATTAAGTTCCTATTAAATGAAACACGAGGTGCCTTTTTAAGAGCAGGAAAAGAGCCCAAGGAAAATGTCATAATGATTGATAATCAAGAGATTATTCCTTTATATGATCCTCCACATCTTTTGAAGTGCATTAGAAATAACTTACTTACGAAGGATCTTCAATATGTTGTAAATGATAAAGCTCAGACAGCCAAATGGCAACATATTGAACTCCTTCATAAAGAAAATCCTGGCTACAAGACCATTAGACTAATACCCAAACTCACAGATAATCATGTTTTACCCACCAAGATCCCTAAGATGAAGGTAAAATATGCAAGTCAAATTTTTAGTCGTACTGTGGCATCTAATATGGGATATCTTGCAGGTAAGAAATAGTTTATTATAATAATTTAATATTCTAATATATTTAATATTGTAATTTTATATTCCGTCTTTCACTCACTTATTCTGATTTGATAAGGGTAACAATGTGTTGGTCTAGGAATAGTATGATAAAAAAATTAGTTGCAGACTATAAATGTACCTTTTTTATAAGAGAAGGGTAAAAAACATGCACATAGTCTACCTGATGGTAAGTGGTTGCTGTGGCCCATAGACATCTACATCTATCCTCAATTACGAATCAAAATGCGAATGCGTTGTCATGATGCCATGTTGCCGTGATGATCAAGATAGAATGCCTCTATTGTAAAAAGGGTCTCCGGTTCTCTACACTACACCATACAAACCATACAAAACACAGCAGCGTTGAACTGCTATTTTACGGTGGTATTATGTGAGAGCGTGGTCCTTCCTAGGGCGAGCCGACCCATTCGTGTTACAACTATACTACTTCTATAGCTGCAGTATGGCTAAGATCATGTCACTTTAGACTCAAGTTCTGGTTGGTAGACATTTCTCAGACATACAGGCTAGGTAAATTTAGTACTGAAAATTGTAATTAAATGATTAAGGTTGCTATTAATACTGTAACTTTTATAAAACATTAAATATAAAAATGTCTCATTATTTATCAAATTTCTGTTCTTTTATTCGGTTCAGCTTAAGTCTTTTATGTATTTATGGCTAAAATAAATTAAGTTTTTAATCTATAAAAAATTTGTGTAAATAAAACAGAGAACACATTGCCTCATTTTGTCCCGTGGCTGTCATGAGAGATGAAATATCAAAGAAACTTATGACTTCCGTTTAGTCGGCAATATAACCATCACCTTTACGCCAGACGTAAAATATCCAAATCGACGACGGACAAGCTGCATTAAAGATGTTCACGTCTAAAACTACGATTACCCACCTGCCAAGCATGACAGTTTCAAGTCCAGCAGTACACTTTAATTGGCCTATTAAGTTTACTGTTGGACGAAAAGAAAAATGTCACAAAACCTTGCTATGCTCTGATTATACTAGTGTTTACTAATAGATTAATTCTTTTTGTTTTACAGAAAAAGGCATTCTTCCCAAAGAATGTGAGGAAACTGCTGAAGTACTCCTCTTCTTTGACAAAGTATTTGATTCCGTCAATGGAAGTTATAGTAAAGAAAAAAAACGATATGGAAAGCCTCTTCTTGGACCAGCAAGACCAAACTCTGAACATCATAGGATGTGGAATGAAGCTAAAGCTATGTTAAATAATATGAAATTTATAAATAAAACGTCAAACAGTGCTGAAAATGTACCAACAATCAAAAATTGGGTATGGACACTGAATGGTATACAAATTCTTTTAAAAAAAATGGAAAGTGAGTATGGTATTACTTCAGTTTGGATGCGGCACCTCAACCAAGACCCTATTGAAAATTTTTTCGGGGCCATTAGAAGTCATGGGTGCCGCAATGTTAATCCAACACCAGAACAATTTCAGAGTGCCTACACTACACTTTTAATTAACAATATGTCCAGTGTCCATGCCCCAGGTGCTAATTGTGAAAAAGACACTTGTAAGGCTTTAGAATCTCTTATCATCACAGATAACTGCAAAGCTGCTACAGCCTGTGACCTTGAAACAATCCCGGATGTAGAAATAATAAATATTGAAGAGAAAAGTGCTCCACATATAAAGGGGGCACTAGATTATGTTAGTGGATACTTTGCCAGATGTGCTAAAAAAAATATTTTTAAAAACTGTAGCGAATGTACTGCTAACATAATCACCTTACAAGAAAATGAAGTGATTAAATTCCGGGAATATGCAGGTAAACGGTGGCTTTGCAGTCCCACTGAGTCACTTATAGTATGTGTATCTGCAGTGCAAGACATAGCAAATTCAGTTTTAAAAAACTATTTAATTAAAGACAATATTAAAGAATTAATAAAAACTTTGATATTAATTTATGTAGATTTTGAATTTCTGCAATGTAATTTACATAAAAATAAAATAATTGATTACTTATTAAATTTGTCTTGCCGCTTTTTCATATTCAATTATGTCAAAAATATAAATAAGATACTCAGTGGGAAAAGAGACTGTGATGATAATGATGATATATTTCAAATGAAAGCCAAAAAATATTTCCACAAGTGTAAAAAAAGACGTTTTATTCAATAAATGCATTTTTCTTTCTGATATGTGTTTTTATTTTTACATCAGAATCTATAATACTTATTGTAAGAAATTGTACACATAAATAAATTTCTTACAATAAGTAAAATTAAAAAAAATATAGAAACTGGAATATAGAAAACTATAGTAGCTATATATACTAGGTGCCTGTATAGTATAGCTATATGATAAAAAAAAGTTGTTTCATCTGACACCACCAGACGGCAGCACATTCTAGAATTCATTTTTGTGCTTGAGATTCCTCTCTATTTCAGTATATTAGAAAGTACTCTGTGGTTATTTCACAAGACATGACGTCTTTAATCTATAGTGATTTCGTTCGTAATGTCATCAACAATCGACATCGATATACTCGTTTTTTTTATTTACTCATTTTTTATTACTTTATAGGATAACAGGATAGGATAGGAAAATAAGGAAAGAAAAGGATTTGAAAAATAGGATAGGTGTTCACGCTATAGCGTGTTTTCGATTTGACAGCTAATTCAGCGTTGAAAAGTTGGCCCAGGATTTGTTCGCGAGACTGTTCACTGTATTACGAAGCGGTGTGATCGTTGAGCCGCCTCCGACTGAAGGTTATCTGCTGCTATCCTTATAATCTTCGAAATGGTCGTTATAAACCACAAATTTGAATATATGCGATATAACAGTATGTTCTGTATATTACGAGTAGCACAAAATTTGCAGCCTAGTAGCACAAAATTATCCGAAAAACATTTAATAGTATATATTTTAATTATGAGCGCGTAGGCCGAACCTTTTCCAATACACCATCCGAGCGTGCCGCCGAACCACACGACATTCTCGAGATCCAAACTTGAGATGTCGTTAGTGCAGAGCCCACAGACAATCCAAAGTAAATTGTAATGCCCAAAAAATAGGATAGGAAAATATTACGTACTGCATTAATCTAAATTCTTGACTGAATAACTCCCATCCTATAGCACAGATTTAGCCCCCAGGCTTCAGGGGAAGTATTTGGGATAGAAAATGAGTTCGAAAAACAGAGAAGGCCCTGAGAACAGACATAGGTCAATGAAAAACCTATACTCCCGCTAATACCAGCAAACTTTAATCATACAGGGTGTTAATGTAAACACCGTTATCCTTGAAACCAGTAGTTTAGTTTCACTTATAGAACGTAAATTCAGTGAAAAATAACAACATTTTTTTTAGTAAAATCTCAATTTTTCCTTAATTCCTCAATTTTTGCCTGTCCTAAGCCAGGATGAAAATATAAAGGAAAAGTTACATCACTGGTTATGTGTACCTATTGTGTTTTTATTGGAATGTTGTGTAGGTAGCTAGCGCCGGCGGTGATCTTTACGGTGATTACGTCACTCGGGCGCATATGCTATCCATTAATTTTCGGACGGTGTCGGACAGAAACTTTTTAAATTTTATGAAAGAAAATAGCGTTTTTTTAAATTCGGATAAATATTTTTATATTAAAACCAACTACCTATGATTTTAGTGACAACAGTGTTTACACTTACACCTTGTATAGATCGCAGTAGGGAAAAACTCATTTTTTTACTGCACTTATGCAATTTCATTCCTTATCGTTACAGCCCTTCACAAATCCACTGCTGAACATAGGCCTCCCCCACGGAATGCCACAGAACACGATTCTGAGTTACCTGCATCTGCATCGACTTCCTGCATGTCTTACAAGGTCGTCGTTCCATTTAGTGGGGGGCCGCCCCACATTTCACCTGCCGGCACGAAGCTGCCACGCGAGAACCTTTCTTCTCCATCGGTCATCGGTTCTTTGATTTTTGCGGCCCTCACTCTGGTCTGATGCAGATATCCTCATTTCTAAGTTTATTACGTAGAACAAACCCGAGCATATTCCCCTCCATATTCTGCTGAGCGAACTTAAGCTTACTCATACGGCCAGCAGTGGAGAAGTGATGACTTATGCAATTTATTTTTTACAAATAATGACTAAAGCAATTTATTTTTTGCCAGTGATGACTTTCTGATTTCTACCCAAAACATTGTAAGAACTCATTAATGGATTATTTTTTCTTGTGAATTTAATAAAACCACATTTTTAATGATTTAGATATCTTATATTTTTTATAATTTACAGAGATCTCAAAGTTTACAAGTTATACAAAAATACACTAGGTACTGAACACATGACTGTGTTACATTACATTATGATAACAACATACTTTTGAATGGGTGGGTGGTTTTGAATGGTGGGTGGTTGTACACATGGAACACATGAATTGGGTTGTTTTAAAAGCCAGGTTATAATTTTCATTTAGAAACTAGAAAAATTTTTAATCTCCCTCATACATTTATTATTTCGCTACACCGTAGCTCGATTAGCATTTAAATTCGCTGTATAAAGTGCTTATTCTTCTGCGGGCGGGCGGGCATTGTTTTAAAAATCCTTTCATTTTTTAATAGTAGATCAATTTTCACCACTTAAAAAAACGTTTAAGAAAAAAAGTATTAAATTATCATCGAAAATCATCGACTTAAGTACGAATTAAACACAATTTCGGGAAGACGTAAATTATTATAATTTTCAATTTTATAATTTTTTTTAAAATGGATTGATATTATTTGTATTTCGTAGTATATAATATTGGAAAATATATACCACTAATCATCATGACTTCTGTGACCAAAAATACGTATAGTTAAACCTAAGAAATTCACAATGTTTGTGAACTATATTTGCATCTCACAAAATCGCAAAATTTTCAAATTTAATGTTATACAATTAATATTCATGTTTTGATTTCTGGTTCATTTTTAAATGCTTAGCCAGACACGAAAACGAAGAAACCTAAAATATCTTTGCGTTTACGCAATTCTTACAACAAGATTAGAGAAATGCAAATAAATATAAAACAAAAAGTTTACAATCGTAAATAAGGTTTTCAAAAAAAACTTCAAAACAGCACCTATTTTTCTGTCTAACTTAGGTATTATTCACTTAGGTATTATATTGCAAAGAGATAAAAGTAATATTTCATTGTTAGAGTTTATACTTTAACTGCCTTTTTATAACAGGAATGGAATAAACTTTTGCATTTCAATGGTCTCATTTTATGCTTATTTAGCTTGTGTTGCCGCCAGGCGTTTCTTGAGATCCAACAAAATGTTTACTTCCGCTTGCCACACAGCCTTGTCTTTGGTGGATGCCTTTAATTTTCTAACTTTGTCACCCTGCAAATACAATTTTAATTTCAAATTCAAAACATTAAGCCAGCAACGAATTATAACGTTAATAATGTTTATCGACCTTGACCTAGTCCTCTGAGAGTGAGTGAGAGTCCATCAAGAGCTAAGATGTGTTTTAATTGTCCCTATGTCTATATTGCCTCCAAAAGTGAACAATAAGCATCATTTCACACATGATATCCAGATATTAACAAACAGATCAAGTGATAACTATATATATATAGACCCTTGGTCCGTGGGGTCCTAGCGCTATAAGCCTTTTTAAGGAAATAGCAAAAAGGTTAATCGACGTCACAGGAGACCGAAGAGCTGGCAGTTACCTCGGACAAAGAATTAGTCTAGCTATTCAACGGGGAAACGCTGCCAGTATCTTCGGAACCTTGCCTAAAGGACCTCTTTTATAATAATTTAATTTAGTTATTATAATATATATTTTTAAGGTTTTTAGTATTAGAAATAATGTTTATATATATATATATATATATATATATATATATATATATATATATATATATATATATATATATATATATATATATATATATATTTGTTTGTAAGTTGAGGTTCTTCATTAACTGGTCAGTGAAATTAGATCAAATAGCAAACGAGAAAAGAGGTTTAAGTATAACTTGTATTCCATGTTTGCATATTATGCACGGACTGCAATTAGCTTTCTAATACAAAATGAAACTTGTGTGATCTGCATGGCGGTTGAGTAAAGGAAATGATTCTGGTTATAGCAAGGCAATAAGTTATCATTTATCATCGTTATAATTATCGTTACCACTTATCAAGATCAACTGCCGTACAAAGGCCCTCATAGGTTGTTTTACTAACTACAGTTTTCTTTTCCGCGGCCGAGACGAAAGTTTGGAGCTGTAGCTTTAATACTCATACATCGCAGCGTGGAACCTCTGCCTAACGGCAGTGCACTCGCTACTGTGTTCCGGTTTGAATGGCAAGTAAGGCAAAACATATCATCCTAGTTGTCAGAGGTGACACTTCGCTGAAATTGGTAGCAAATGTCCGCAGGTGGACTATTACCTCGTGAATCATAGTCACACCAATACTAAAAAAATTGTACGCATAATTATTTTTATAGTCTTGCTTTTGCACCTTTTCTCATGCCATTTCCGTTGCATATACCCGACTTGCTTCTTCTGTAATCAGCCTTTAAAAGTCTATTGCCGCTGCATTTGCCTTAATCGCCACGTTTAGTCGGATAAGTGATTGCACTACCAGAAGTCTAGCACTTTTGACGCTGCTTTCTGTCGCCGATCTGAGATTTTGACGTCAGGCATTAAGAGATGGTGATACACTATCAGAAGCCAGGGGATTTTAAGAGACTATGCAAATTGCATAAAGAAAAGTAAATATATTTTTAAGATGTACCTGTTCTGCAATAGCCTTTTCTAAGCTAGCAACACTATCTGCATCACTGTTTGCACTCTGTGCATTGTTGGTCTGTGCCTGGGTTGCTAACTGTTTTTTTAACTGCAGCAACTTGTCCACTTCTGGCTGCCAAACGCTCTTATCCTTTGTTGAAGCTTTTAACTTTCTAACTTTGTCGCCCTAAAACACACAACAATATGTTATATTAATATTGTGTTTAAGAAATGAAAATAACTAAGTTTTTTTATATAGAAGAGGGGGCAAACGAGCATGCGGCTCGCCTGATGGTTAAGTGACTACCCCCGCCCATGATCAACCGCAACACCAGGGGAATTGCATGTGCGTTGCCGGCCTTTAAGAAAGGAGTAAGCTCTATTCTTGAAGGTCCCAGGTCGTATCGGTCCGGAAAAATCGCCGGCGGTAAACTATTCCACAGAGAGGTCGTACGCGGAAGAAAACTCCTTTTGAAACGTACAGTGGTGGACAGCCAAGCATCCAGATGGTGTGAATGATATCGGAACGTTTGCCGCGTAGTGCGTTCACGAAATTTGGCGGCTGGGATTAATCCGAACAATTCCTCAGAGCACTCCCCATGATCGCAGCGCCAGTGAATCGAGCCGATCGGAAAGCACTCGGTCGTCGACGATTCGAGCCGCTCTGCGCTGGATGCGGTCAAGTGGAAGGAGCTGGTACTGGGGAGCCCCAGCCCAGAGATGAGAACAGTATTCCATGTGCGGCCAAACCTGCGCCTTGTAAAGTTGCAGGCGGTGTGCCGGCATGAAATACTGTCGCGCTCTGCTGAGCACGCCAAGCTTTTTAGAGGCCAATTTGGCCTTCTCTTCCAAGTGACCACGAAACTGCACGTCACTCGATATGTCGACGCCGAGGATACCGATAACGGCTGAGGCAACAAGGATATGATGATATGAGTTAGGTAGACCAGAAGATCACCAGCTGATCGACCACGGCGAAAACCATATTGGCGGTCACTAATTAGCTGGTGATCCTCAAGGTACCTCATGAGCTGGCAGTTAACAATAGACTCCATTGTTTTTGCGAACAAGGAGGTGATGGCGATAGGCCGGTAGTTGGGCGGGTCTGAGCGTTCGCCTTTTTTAGGGATCGGGTGGACGAACGCCGTCTTCCACGATTTTGGGACTACGCCTAGGGAGTAGGAGTACCGGAAAAGACTCGTTAAAACCGGTTCCAACTCTGGAGCTCACGTCCTCAGCACAATTGGGGGGATTCCGTCAGGCCCACTCGACTTCTGGATGTCCAGGGAGAGGAGAGCTTTGCGAACCGAGCGCTGTGTAAACTGCACTTCCGGCATGGAGCAATCACACCGCGGGATGGCCGGCGGCATACTCCCCCCGTCATCGAGAGTCGAGTTGGACGCAAAGAAAGAGCCTAGAAGATCGGCTATCTCCTTTGCGATATGGGCCAGTGAGTCGTCCTCCTTGTACAGAGATGGAAGAGATGGCTGACAGAAATTCCCCTGGACAGCCTTGGCGAGAGACCAGAATGCACGGGTTCCAGAAGGAAGGCCAAATAGTTTCTCGCCAATTCTGCCAATGTGCTCTGACTTTGCCTTGGCAATGACTATTTTGAAAGACCTAGAGGCGGAATTATATTTCTTTTTTAGAGCGCTGGTGTTTACATCCCGGGACGTTGATGCGTCAGCCCAAGCTTGGTAGCACTCCTGCTTATAGCATGATGCTATTTTACAGGAGCGACCAAACCACGGCTGAGATTTGCCTCCAATAGGCACCACAGAGTAAGGAATAAAAAGTTCCATACCCTGAAGTACCACATCAGCGACAGAATTCGCAACAACGTTGAGATCGTCCGGCGAGAAGCAAATCCGTTCCCAAGGGTAGGATACAAAGAAAGACCGCATCTCATCCTAATCGGCTGACCTACAGTGCCAAACACGGCGGCAGCCTGCAGAATGTAACTGTGATTTCAGCGTGAGTGGCACCACACTCCGGACAAGACAATGGTCCGAGGAGCCTAAAAGGGGCGTCGACGGAAATCCGATATCCGTCCGGGTGAGAGGTCAGCAGAAGGTCCAACAGGGAAGGTGCATGATCCTCCACATCTGGAATCCGCGTAGGCTATGTAACCAGTTGTGTCAGACCATATGCCAAGGCAAAATCATGAACAGATCTCCCCGCGTGATCGGTTAAGCGTGAACCAAGCCATTCGGCGTGATGGGCGTTAAAGTCGCCGAGGATCACGATCTCTGCGTAGTTGATCTGCTGTAGCAACAAATCTATAGCGATTTGGACGTGGTCGTAGAGTCACAACAAGTATCAGTTTGTTATTTATGTTGAATTGTAAGTTTAAATTTTATTCAATCAAAAATTTTAAACAATGAATAGTGACGACAGTCAGATGCACGGTGCAACAGTACACTGATCTCTATTAATGTAATTTTGCGTAGAATATTTGATTTTCGTTATATCAAGTACATCCACGCATAAGCAAGCAATCGTCAAAAAACGCTTAAAATAAAACGACATCCAATATCTAACATACCGAACCAAAACAGTAAACTCTCGCTTATTGAATTGAACTTTTTTGGTAATAAATAAAATATCAGTAAATTGTCAATAATCCTCAGAAAACAACCTCGCAAACTATACCGAATAAAGAAAAATAAGCAATCTTTCAACTAACATAAAGTTGTAAATACCCTAATAAAATTTATGAGATACAAGCTAAACAGTTGTAGTTACTCATTCTCTACTCCCAACTCCCTTGAGAGAAGAACGAGCGAAATGCATGAATGTAGTTCGTTTCGTTCGCTAGGCGTCGTGGTTGGTGGCCGAGCGTCTTCCATTACTTTCATTCCTCAATTCAAACGAATTAAGTACCGTATACAGGTACCAAATGAATGAAGTCCTGTATGCTAACGGAAAAGTTTCTTCTAGTACACTAAAAGTAAAGTAAAGTTACAGCCTATACAATGTGTCCGGTTACCGGTGTCGGAGCTTTTAATGCTATAAAATATAATCAATTTCATCGACAAATCATGTCTCAAATCTCATTTAGACCTAGCTGTATTTAAATGGCAGCCATTTAAATTTTTCAGTGTCACCACCTCGACCCCGCGCATTAAAATTACAATATTCACCGATGTAGAAGTCCTACATTCTTAAAAGATATCTCATTGGATGGATAAAGATACGCGTAATGAAATAAAAGCAAACTTTTAACTGCAAAATTGTATTTAGATCCTAAAAAGACTTAGAAAAGAAAAAAAATGTAAAAAAAATCGGTTATTTTTTCACATTTTCGACTTTAATGAAAAAAGTAAGTCATTTATCTAATGATTTTTTACATTAATCTGATAGATCAGAACATATCCTAACAAAAAACATAAAAATCTTAATTGTAAATTAAATAGTTTAAGAATTGTACTTTATCAAACACGACCTCTTAAAAGCGCAAGCTGCACGTGTAGGATCATTTATGATAGTTCAAGAGCAGGTAGAAAAACCCAAAGCCCATTTTTTGATGTTCTAAACAAGTGTACTTGGGACACAAAAATAGTCGTGCCTCGCCAGCTCGCCACGCGTTGTGATTACACTACTTTTGCCCCTCTAAGATCGCTTGTTGTTGTTATTGTTAAAAAAAAAATCCGTTTTGTGGAACTTTTTAAGTTTGTGGTGAAGTTTCTAGTTATTTTGATATTTTCAAAAATGGCAGATGGTGAATACTCAAACCAGCATGTCGCTGATATCCACTTTGTGTATGGATTGTGCAACGGTAACGCAAACAGAGCTGTCACAGAGTACGCCAGAATGTTTCCCAACAGGCCTACACCAAATGCTCGCACTTTTGTAACGATACATTTGCAGATAGCTGAACTTGGGATCAGAAGACCCGCTAATGAAAGATTTCGGCTTATGGCACCTGAGGAGGAAGAAGAGATATTACGTTTAATTACACAAGATCCCAGACTCGGTGTAAGACGAATAAGCAATATGCTTAATTTAACAAAATGGTCAGTGTGGAGAGTTTTAAAGAGGGAAGGTTTGCATCCTTACCATTTTTGGCGGGTACAAGACATTCGCGAACCTGATTATGCTATAAGGGCAGTTTTTTGTTCCTGGATCAATAGAAGAACAAGACAAGATGCAGACTTTTTAAAAAGAATTTTGTGGACTGACGAAGCCACTTTCACGAGATCGGGTTATACAAATCATCGTAACGAGCATCTGTGGCTTCAAAACAACCCTCATGCTGTTAAAGAAAGTACTTTCCAACATGAAATTCGAGTGAACGTTTGGGCTGGAATAAAAGACGATATTTTAATTGGCCGATAATTTTACCAGAAACTATGAATGGCCCAAGATTTTTAGAGTTTTTGCAGACACAGTTTTTGGAAGAATTAATGGAGCTTCCATTAACTCACAGATCAAGGATGCTTCTCCAACTTGACGGTGCACCTGCACATTTTGCAGTAAATGTGCGAAATTATTTAAATGAGCGCTATTCGCCGTGGATTGGTCGCGGTGGAAGGATCGCTTGGCCTCCGCGTTCACCGGATTTAACTCCCTTAGACTTTTTTCTATGGGGCACTATGAAGCAAAGAGTTTATGCGAACGTGCCAAACTCACGAGAAAAGTTGATTAATAAAATAAGATAAGTTGGAAATGAATTGCGATAAGATCGGGAAATGATGAGACGTGCAACTCAACATGTGGCAATAAGGGCTACAACATCAACCACACAACGACTCCAACATAGCGGAGGTCATTTCGAACAGTTTTTATAAATAACTTTTTAGTTACGTGCATTTTGAAATGTTGTGTTTCACTCTTCTCATCAATTCACTTTGTCTGTCTGCAACCAGGGCGACAAATTTTTCAAAGGTCATATTCAAACAGTTATAATACTGTTTTTTTTTTTGGTTACAATTAAGATTTGTTGATGATTTGTTGTTATGTTTTTGGTTAGAATATGTTCTGATCTATCTGATTAATGTAAAAAATCATTAGGTAAATTACTTACTTTTTTCATTAAAGTCGAAAATGTGAAAAACAACCGATTTTTTTTTTACATTTTTTTCTTTTCTAAGTCTTTTTAGGATCTAAATACAATTTTGCAGTTAAAAGTTTGCTTTTATTTCATTACGCGTATCTTTATCTATCCAATGAGATATCTTTTAAGAATGTAGGACTTCTACATCGGTGAATATTGTAATTTTAATGCGCGGGGTCGAGGTGGTGACACTAAAAATTTAAATGGCTGCCATTTAATTACAGCTAGGTGTAAATGAGATTTGAGACATGATTTGTCGATGAAATTGATTATATTTTATAGCATTAAAAGCTCCGACACCGGTAACCGGACACACTGTATACGTTCCACTGCTGGGCACAGACCTCCCCTCATTTCTGAAAGGATTTTAGGGTAACGAATTGCCCGCCGCGCTGCCCCAGTGCGTGTTGGCGAACTTTACATGTTTTCGAAATATTTTTTTCTTATTCCTCAGACATACAGGTTATCTCTCGATGTTTTCCTTCACCGCCAAGTACGTGGTAAAATCAGCACTTAAAATTGCAAATAACAATTTCAAGGATCGAAACCGGGTTACTCGCGGTCTGCAATATTTACAGCGAGCGTTAACCATCTGAACTACCATGGCTCTTTTTCTAGTACAGTATCGAGAATTAATTCTTAATAGTATTTCGATCGTCAACTACACAAGTCTACCTTGCACCTTTAATCTTCTCCTTCCCGTCATCAGTATAGGTGTTTATCGGAAGTCATGACATCTTTTTAGCTAATGACCTCTTACACCAAAACGCGGCTGCATAAAAAAATACTTCACCCCAAAACATGAAAGTGAAGATAAATTAAATTAAATAAAATCAAACTCACTTGTTCAGCTACAGCTTTCTCTAAGCTCACAACACTGTCATTTGAAGTGACTTCAGGCGTTGCTCGTGCTGCTTCTAACTGCTTCTTTAGATCGAGCAACTTATTCACTTCGGGTTGCCACACTGCTTTTTCTTTTGTTGATGCCTTCAGTTGCCTCACTTTTTCACCCTTGAATATATTACATTATACAAATACCTTTACAACTATGTTGCCAGTGATGTCACATGGACCCGAGAAGTGGTCTGTCACTGCCGGCCCTTTGAGAAAGCTTGGTTCGCTTAGCGAGCTATGGAGAGAGCTCAGTTTCTATTCATGATAAGATTCGTAATGAGGAAATTCGTTATAGAACCAAAGCAACATAGTCCATAAGATCAGTAAGTTGAACTAACAATGGAGCCACATAGCTCGATATACCACCAATTAATGGGGAAGAAAGGTTTTCCAGTGTGTGGTCACTAGATGGAGTGACGATCTGGTAAGGTATGCAGGAAGTCAATTGCAGGTAATCGCACGGTGTTTTGTGACGTTCCCTTGGGGATGTCCGCATTCAGCAGTGTACTTGTCAAGAGCTTATAAAATTGATGATAATGATGAAGATATATTTTTATATACATATAAACTCTTACATAAAATCTTCATCATCACAGAAGCAGTCCATAGCTGGACATGATCTAGGTATTTTCTATAATCGAGTTAATTTGCCGCTATCGCATCGCTTAGCAGGCGGTTTGGTAATCACAAATACCAGGTGATAATATTAATGTATGTGAATGATTGGCATAACATAAGACGTCAGAAGATCTCTTACGGGATGAGATCCTTTAAATTAAATTACTCTGAAAAATCGACAACAATTTAAGACATAATTAACGTTCTCCCTCTATCTTTTCACAAAATGAGAATAGAAAGAGATAGGTATAGAGATAATCAATACTTAATTTAAGTAAGCGATAATGAATTACTGATTACAAGTAAGGCCGTGAATTGTTTATGAGAAACCATACTAACAAATAGATGTGTAATATATTACTATGAATACTTTTAAAGTTTCGAAACTATATGTACACTTACTTGCGCCGCTATTGCAGCCTCCAGTTCTGCGACGGTAGCTTTAGATTCTGTGGACTTAACATCGCCATTTTGCTGCAACATACAACATTGAATAGTTTTGAATGTTTATTTTCAATCAAAATATACGCAGTTTATTAATTAAATAACAAAAAGTAAAGTCACAGCCTATATATTGTATACAGAAGAAGAGAAGATAATCGATCGTCGACAAATTTCTTTTCCAAAGAAATTAATATTACTAGTAATAGATGTTTAGCAATAACGTCTATTAGTTTAAGAAATCAATACATAAATATATTTATTAAAAGAGTAAACAGCTAATGATAACTTTCTTTTTTTAATAATTATTAAAATTATTAACAGACAACATTTTGTTTTAATCCTAGAAAGAATATAAATAAATAATATAGAAAAAAAAACTACAGCGAAATAGTGTGGTAACAATTGCATAACTTTTAATATAAAAATGTGAAATACGAGTATATAACTCTGCTCAAAATAAGAGCCCAATAAAAACGTAACTCGGGAATGTATTAATTGCAATTTTATAATAATTTACTTCTTCTATCTTTATATATATAAAGATAGTATGTAGTATGTAAGTCCTTTTATTATTATTTATTTATTTAATAGTTTATGTACACACATACTTCGATAGGAAAATGGTAAAAACAAAATTATGTACAAAGACACTTCTTATTCCATAATGAAATTTTTTCCGGCAGGCCTATTATATAATATAATATAATAATCTACTTCTTCTATTTCTCTTCCTTTCTCACCTTAGCTCTGTCGCTCTGCGTGCCAGCGTACTTCGCACGCAGTTTATCTAGAAGCTCTGACTCTATTTTAGCGAATAACGGCTCCGGTTTACCTATGACGTGTCCCGTTGGTAGATATTGTACTAAAGATGGATTCCTGTTGAAGGAAATAGGAAAGGATGGTTACAGAGTTATTTTTACGTATAGCAGATTACTGCGCCATGTAGAAGTGGCGAAAGTGAGTCCACCATTTTTTTATAGAATAAGGGTGACAAACACACATTCCACCTGAATTTAGTGAATGTTGTAGCCCACAGATATCTACATCTACCCTCGTTTAAGAATCATTGTTTGTATGGAATGCCTTGTTTTCAGTAAAAAGTGTTTTCGGTATGAAACACAGAAACATTAAGCAGCTTTTGCTTGCGCTGGCATTCTATCAGAGCGTGTTACTTCCCTGGTCGATCCGACTCATTCGTGATACAACTATAGTATAGTTGTAGCATGGCTCTACCACATTTAAACCGTATCATCCCATGGATTCATAAATGTAAGAGCGAAAACACCACAACAGGGCAACGAAACAGGGGACGAAACTGGGCAGCAATACCATTCTGCTAAGAGGTCAAAGCAAACTGTGGTTTCAACCCGCTTGCCAAGGCCAAAAGCGTCGAATATAATAAATATCCCTCTATGAGGCAATCTATGGAGGGGGCCTATGTTCTAGATCTTTTGATAGGCTATAATAAATAATAATTCAGAACAAGGGGGTTTAAGGGAGGAAAATGTGAATTATATCGGTATTTTCTCTTTATCGGTAAATACTAACTTCACCTGCATATGGTACTGCCTGCTATTCAACACACTTAAATCATAAACGATGATCCCAAATTACACAACCTTGTGATAGGAAGCAACATTACTAGTTCAAAGATATATCTGCACTGACCGAGGTTAATAATAATAATAATAATAAGCCGGATATAATGCAAAAACTGACGGAGCACATAGACGACCTGAAGCAGAGAATCGCTGCTTGGGGAAAGCGGATTCGGCGATATACCAAGAGGTCGACACGGTTCAAGCAGAATCGTCTCTTCCAGAGTGATCAGAAGAGGCTCTATAAATCATTGGAGCGATCAATGGTAAGTGGAACGGACCCAGCACCGAATCAGGCCGACACGGTCGCATTCTGGCGCAGCCTGTGGTCAAAGCCCGTAAACCACAGTGAGGGCCCTTGGGCGGAAGTTGTGGCGAGTCAGTGTGCGGGTATTACGCCCATGGACCCCGTCATCATAACGCCGGATGACGTAGCTGAGGCGGTCCGTAGGGCCCCGAACCGGAAAAGTCCGGGGTTTGACCGGCTGCATCACTACTGGCTGAAGGGGTTCATGGTGTGTCACGCTGTGCTCGCCCGACAGTTTCAAGAGGCTCTCAACCAGAAGTCGCTCCCAAGCCTCTTCATTACTGGGATCACTCCTTTCGGAAAAACCAGGGTACCACAGACCCGAGCAAATACCGCCCCGTCACGTGTCTACCGACCATATACCAGACACTAACGTCCATTTTGAGTGCGAGAATTACTCGTCACCTGGACTCAAATCAGGTGATGTCGCGCGCTCAAAATGGATGTCGAGGCGGCGGTCGTGGAACCAAGGAACCACTCCTCTTTGACACGGTCATTGGCAAAGTGGTGAAACGCAACCGTCAGAACTTCTCCGCCGCCTGGATAGACTACAGAAAGGCATTTGACTCGGTGCCCCATACATGGCTAAAGAGGGTCCTCGAGCTGTACAAGATTGACTGTACAGTTCGAGACTTCCTCGAGCAGTGTATGGGGCAGTGCAGTACGATCCTCTGTCATCTAGGCGTGCGGAAGACGACTGCGGAAAGCCGCATAAGGATAAGAAGGGGTATATTCCAGGACGACTGTCCGAGTCCCATCTGGTTCTGCCTCTCTTTAAACCCTCTCAGTACTTTACGGAGGGCTCCGGGAGGGCATTTCAGCTTCGGAAAGGAGGTACAAAAGTGGCCCACCTTTTCTATATGGATGACCTCAAATTATTCGCCTCCAGTCGCTCCCATCTCATGGAATTGGTAAACATCACTTGTGAATTTAACAATTCTATTGGAATGGAGCTGGGGACGGATAAGTGTGCGGTCCACCATGTTGAAAGGGGAAGGATTGCTAACTCTGAGGGCATAGACTTATCTATGCCCGTCAACTTAAGGACCCTTTCCAAGGCTGAAACATACCGATACCTGGGTATGTCACAGAACATTGGTATCGATGAGGCTGGTATGAAACAGTCAGTTTGCGACGTGTTTTATGCACGCTTGACCAAAGTGCTTAACAGCCTTTTGTCCGGTGTGAATAAGGCACACGCATATAACGGCTGAGTCATATATACCTTTGGCATACTCAGGTGGACTCAGACCGAACTTAACGCCCTGGATAGAAAAGTCCGCACTACCATGACGTCCCATAGGATGCACCATCCGAGATCGTCGGTAATGAGGCTGTACTTACTTGCCGCGAAAGCATGGTGGGCGTGGCTTCCTGAGCGCGCTCACCATGCATAATCGCGAAGTGTGCAGCCTCCGTAATTACTTCCTGGCAAGATAGGATGATCCACTCTATAATGACGTCATTTCTAGTGATAAAGGGCTTACCCCTCTATCCTTAGCCAACGAGCAATGGCAGGACCTGGCAGTACAAAGCATTTCCGACCGGGAGACCGTATGGAAGGAGAATAGATACAGTCACCTCCCTCAACTGGCTACGTTTCGGTGACCTTTTCGGAGAAACAGAGGGTTTTGTTTGTGCAATACAGGATCAGGTTATTAAGACCAACAACTATCGGAGATACATCCTAAAGGATGGCACCGTCGACGTCTGTCGAGCTTGTCGCCATCCCGGTGAGTCACTTAGGCACGTCATCTCCGGTTGTTCGGCGCTTTCTAACTCTGAGTACTTGCACAGGCACAACCTAGTAGCCAGGATTCTACACCAGGAGCTCGCTCTGAAATACGGTCTCGTGGACCGGAAATTGCCGTATTACAAGTACTTGCCAGAAGCTGTGCTCGAAAATGACCGCGCCAGGCTCTACTGGGACCGGGTCATCATCACAGATAGGACTATTCTTGCTAATAAGCCTGATATTGTGCTGATGGACCAGGAACAGTCAAGGATGTTTTTCGTCGACATTACCATTCCGTATGACGAGAACCTCGTGAAAGCCGAAACAGATAAACGAACAAAATATCTGGACCTGGCTCACGAGGTGACCGACATGTGGGGTGGTCTGCCGACCGAAATTATTCCGGTAGTCGTCTCTGCGAATGGGCTAATCCCAGTCAGCCTCTCGGGTCATCTGAGGCGACTGGGACTCCGTGACAGACCGCTCCGGGGTCTTCCGCCGATTTCTTTCCCTTTCGCCCTAACCCTCGACCGTTTGGTCTCCCCTGCCGAGGGATTCCATCTGGTTGGATCTTATTTATTTATGTATTTTTTTATTTATTTTATTTTATTGATATTTATGTATATTTATCTTTTCATTTTAACTTAAAATTATATATTTATAAAACCAACCAGATGAGAAAATTAAATAGATACCCCAAATAATAATAATAATAATAAAAGCCTTTTATTCAGACAATTGTAGTTCATACTTTCTTCCATATTTTTTTAATGTTTTTTTTATTTTTTTATGGACTAATTTTGCTTCAACATCCCTGTCTGTGTGCCTCTTTTGACAAAGACCTCCTCCAACTGTGACCATTTTTCTCTGTCACTAGCCACTCTTGTCCATGTGCCACCTGCAACAGCCTTTATTTCATCGATCCATCTTATGGATAGTCTTCCTCGTTTCCTTCTCCTGTTTCTTGTGAACCAGAACACTATTGTTCTTGACCATTTTTCTTTGCCCCTAATTGTATGCCCTATCCATTTCCATTTCAGTTTTCTTATGGTTACTGTAATGTCCCTTGTTCCGGTGTGTTTCTTTATGGTTGTAGTTTTTATTTTATCTGTCAGTTTTTTGCCCATCATACTTCTTTCCATAGCATTTTTGCACACTGCAAGTTTTCTGCTGTGAGATTTAGTAAGTGCCCAGGTTTGGTAACCATATGCCAATACAGGCAATATACAAGTATCAAACAGTTTCCGCTTGATGGTCATACTTATTTCCTTCTTTTACATAACCTCTTTCAGACTACAATATTGTTTCCATGCGTTTCCAATGCGTCTATCAATTTCTTTTGAAGTTGCATCTGTTGGCGAGATTACTTGACCCAGATATACATATTCATTTTCATAATCAATTTTGTTGTTGTTAATACATATAGGTTCTTTCCTCCCATTTTCCACGACTTTCGTTGTTTGTTCATTCATGACTAATCGCACTCTGCGACTTACAATGTCTAGGTACATTTAGCATTGCCTGTAGTCCTTCTGCCGATGGTGAGAAGATTATCAGATCGTCTGCAAATCTTAAGTGCGACAGATTTTCTCCGTTGATTGATAGTCTGCTATTCTCCCAATTCAGGTGACGGAAAACCTCCTCCAGAACAGCCGTAAAATGTTTGGGTAACATGGGGTCGCCTTGGCGTACACCTCTTCCTATTTTTATTTCCTTGCCTTCTCTTTCTAGTTGGATTCTAGCTTTGCTGTTTTTATATATATATATTTTTTATTATTCTTGTGTATTTATTTTCAATACCCTGGTTTTTAAGCGCTTGCCAGATCTCTTCATGTTCAAGTGAGTCAAAGGCCTTACTGTAATACACAAAACCGCAGGAGAAGGTTATGTTAAATTCCTTACCTTTTTCAAATAGTTGTTTTACCACATGTATATGGTCTAATGTCGAGTAACCACTTCTAAATCCCGCTTGCTCTCTCGATTGATTACTTTTTACTCGGTTGTTTTGGATATTCTGTTAAGAATTACCTTGGCAAAAACTTTGTAGATGTTCGACATTAAGCTAATAGGCCTATAATTATTTATATTATTCTTATCTCCTTTCTTGTGTAGCAGTATTATGTTTGATATTGTCCACTGATCAGGTATTATCCCACTCTGCAGCACTTCGTTAAATAGGTATGTCAGGATTGGTAAAAAGTGATCTTTATTTTCGATAAGAAATTCATTACTGATTCCATCTGAACCGGGAGCTTTATCTTTCTTTTGAGTTTTACAGCTTTTTCCACTTCTGCAGGTATTATTATATCTAGTACTTCTTCCCCGCCCGCTGGGTCTGTTTTTTGTTTTTTTTTTGACTGTTGTTTTTATTTGCATGCAACACTCGGAAAAAGTTTGTGGCTATTGAGATAATTTCGGGGCGTCTGGTTTCGCAACTGCGGTTTCTATCTGTGATACTGGGTATCCACTCTATTTTTTCCTTCAATTTTTTGAATGCTTTTTTGGTGCCTCCGGTCTCCTGAATACAATAATATAATCTTATATAATCTTTCTAGTAATCCTAACCTGTGTCTTTGGCGGTCTCTTCTCATGTTAGATTTGATTTTCTTACTTAAGTCAGCTATATATTTCCTTGATTCTTGTTTTTTTTTGGGCGTTTTTTCGATGTTAGTATGGCTCTGTTTCTTAACAATTCTTTGGTTTCATTTGTTAGCCATTTTATCCCTTCTTTACTATTACTAGGATTACTCTTCACTCCTGTAATTAATATTTCTTCGAATTTGTTGTATTTGGTTTTAATATCTATATCCTTTGTGTTTTCTATAAAAAAATTTAATTTTTCTTTTAGCCTTTCAGTATTTTCTAGAATTGTAATGCTGCTTTGCTTCACCTTAAAAGGTCTGTTTCTCTTGAAACACCTGGAGACGAAGCTTGGCTCTGACTATTCTATGGTTGCTGTTGAAGTTTAGGTTATTTATGACTCTACAATCAGTGAAATCATTACTTTTACTAGTTAGTATACAATCTATCTCATTTTTATATCGGCAATCTGGAGATTTCCAAGTCTTATCTCTTTGTTTGTATAGGCTGTTAAGTACTTTCAGGTTGTTTTCATAGGCCATTTGCATGAGTTTCTCGCCATTCCCTGTTCTTTTTCCTGAACAATGTGGGCCCAATACCGTCTCTTCTCCATAGCCTCGGCTTCCTGTTCTTGCGTTGAAATCGCCCATAACTATCAAATTATTGTATATATAATTTTTTATTGCTTCTGTTAACAGAGTAGAAAGAGTCAATTTCAACACTACTTGACTGTTCGGTTGGAGAGTAAATTTGTATGATTGACCACTTTGCGTTTTCGGGCGGTAATTTTAAGTTGAGTATAACGTACGTAGTACGTTCAGATTACCCCATGAATTCGTCCATATAAAGTTTTCATTCTTTTTTGACCAAAAATCTTGTTCCACATTGACTTGGTGTATCTCCTTTAGAATATAAAATAAAGTCGCCATAATCCTCTATATTCTCTCCCAGGCGTCGAACTTCACTCAGTCCTACTATCGACCAGTTAATGTGTTCCAATGCTATCAGCTCAACTAGGCTTTCATTGGTTCTTAGAGAGAGGGTATTGTATGTTGCTATATTAATTATATTGTCATTAGTTATATTGTTATTTTGACGCGGTGTTTTAGAGGACACCTGTGCTTCAAGTTTGAGTGGGTCATTTGAAGGGTAGTGGTCTTCTTCCCCCACGGTGACCGGCCGGCTTGGGGTGCATTTCATAAAATTTGGTTTTGATAATGTTACGGTAGTTGTTTTGTTTTGATTCCGGCTGTCAACGGCAGTTATCAGTTTTTTGGAGTGTCTGACAGTGAAGCTGACCTTCCTCTCTCAACATAATTCAATATATTGGGTCTTATAATTTCTGATAACCTTCGCCTCATTGTTTGGTGTAATAAGGCCAATCAAAAGACGACTGTAGACAAGCTAAATAGTCTACAAAGGACTGTCTGTTCAATGATAACTGCGGCGATGCGGCTATCGTCTCTTAATGCACGAAACGGGGGCAAGGGCTATTTTGTACAGGATCAACGCTTAGAGCTATTTGAGCTTGCTTTCCTACAGATAAAGATCCCTCGATTCAATGGAGGAAACATCGACTTTATACATGATCTCAGATAGCATGTGTCCACTGCAAAATTTTAATAAAATGTTTGTAATGGAACTAACCTCCAGAGAAAACACGATTAGTTTGCAGTTTGTCCAAATTCATACTAAGCTTGAATTTGGACCACCCCAAATTCAAGCTTAGTATGAATTTGCGGATTCGCGGAAATTCGCGGAAATAAAAAAATAAAAAAAAAGCTACGCCGGTCGCAGAAGAGATATTTCACTTGAGTATATACGTTAAATCAAAAACACATTTGGTTATGTAGAGTAAGAAAATTAATGCTTTAAGCAAGATAGGGGTCAGTCTGGTTCCTAGTATAGAAGGCAAAATTACTTACTGTGGATTGATCCTTAGTGCGACTGCATCCAAATTGAGTTGTTCCCGCAGTCTTCTACACGTATGCGGCATGTACGGAGCGAGTAACGCACACAAGAGAGCCACGAGCTGGCAACACAAGCCTATCGCTGTTGCTCCTCGCTCCCTGTCAACATAATATAATTATTTTACCGAAAAATAGTCAAAACTTATGTCTTTTTTATTTTTCTATAAACATATATTATACTAGACATGTGGAATTTATTTATTCAATAAATTAACAGCAGTAAGCAATACAATCATCATGAGAATCAAGCAAATAGATAAGTCTACAGGTCATAATAAAACTAACAAACGAATTATTTGTAATAAAAAACGTTTTTTTACATACATTCGTGTATAATTTTAAGCGTTGTTTTTAGGGTGTATGTATGCATGTTTGATTTGTTAACAACGAAGTAAAAATGTGCCTAATATTATATAGTTCACTTTTTGGCCGAGTGAGTTTTTTTTAATAAAAAAATGCTTTACTCATGCGCATCTTGCGTATTGAAAATCTGAAGTAGTTGTTACGCAAAAGAAAAAATTTGTTAATATGAAAATCAGGTATTTTGTGAAATATAACTGAAATAAAACTCTTTAGTGATTAAAGATTATAACACAATCAACAATTAAAACTAACTAGGTGGTAGAACTCCTTTTATATCTAAAATCTGGGGAGATATCACTCTCTTACCACCTTTGCCGCCAATCAGTGTGTGCACTGCTGTGCTTCTGTCTGAAGAGTACAGAGAGCCAGTATATTTACAGGAGGTGAGGCATTCTAGTTTCGTCATCGGCGGTTACAATGCATTATGCATCTGGTAGCTTTCTTTGAAAGTGGTTGTAGATGTGCATGGTACACAATAGCCACTTACCATCAGGTGAACTGTAAGTTTGTTCCTCACTATAATTTTATATATAAACTAGTTGTTTGCCGCGACTTCGGCCGCATGGAATTTATTATGATGTGTTTTAATTTTTTTTACGCGGAACCCATCGATATACCAGGCGGTCCCATAATGAACTGGACTGATATAGTTCAACGCGACATGTCGTTACATGTTGTGTTGCATTAAATAGTACGTTTATCGTGCACTTAATATAAGAAACATGCATCGACATGAAATGCTTAGTCTTAGTTTAACAGGCATTTGAATAACGAGAGTCGCGTATTTTTTCAAAATGTCGAAAACTGAGTATCGAAGTGTCATAAAGTTTCTGTTTAAAGAAGGTTTATCCCCTGCCCAAATAAAAGAACGATTGGATGGCGTGTATAAGGAGTCTGCCCCCTCCTATAGCACAGTGAAAAATTGGGTGAAAGAGTTTCGCCTCGGGAGAGAAACCGTCGAAGACTTTGGCCACGACGGTCGATCTGTGGAAGTGCTCACTCCCGAAACGATTGCTCTTATCGAAGAGGAGGTTCTGAGTGACCGCCGTTTGAAGATTAGAGAAATTGCAGCAAGGCTTGGGCTCTCAAAGAGTACCGTTCATCGCGCGATCCATGAACATCTTACATGAAAAAAATGAGTGCAAGATGGGTACCGAAACTTCTTTCAGCGGTACAGAGACAGGAAAGAGTGCGCTGCGCTTCGGAGTTTTTGGATCTTTGTGGCGAAAATCCAAAGACTGTGATCGAGCGGCTAGTGACTGGTGATGAAACTATGATCTTGTATTATGATCCACAAAGCAAGCGCGAGTCAATGGAATGGCGTTATAAGGGTGAAAAGCCCCCTAGAAAGGCAAAGGTACAACAATCGACTAAAAAACTGATGTGCACAATATTTTGGGATTTTCAAGGCATTTTGATGGTGGATTTTAAAGAACGTAATACAGTCGTGAACGGCGAATATTATGCTTCTTTAATATATAAATTACGAGACAAGATAAAGGAAAAACGAAGAGGCAAGCTGTCTAAAGGTGTCCTGTTGCTCCATGACAACGCCCCTGTTCATACCGCTGGTGTTTCGAAGGATGCAGTTCGTCAATGCGGGTTCACAGAAATTCAACATCCACCTTACAGTCCAGACATGGCCCCGTCCGACTATTATTTATTTCCAAATTTAAAGCGGGACTTAAGAGGAAGAAAATTTTCAAGCGATGAAGAGTTGCAGGCGGTCGTCTTCAGTCATTTTGAGGATAAAAAATGTGATTATTTTTATAAAGGTTTAGAGATGTTGATTTACAGATGTCAGAAGTGTGTTAGTATTCATGGTGATTATATTGAGAAATAAAATCGGTTTCGTTTCATTTCCTTCATTGGTTCATAGTTAGGCCAATTCATTATGGGACCGCCTACGTATATGTACTACGCACTACATATATAATGAACAAACATATTTGTAAATAAAATGTAATAATAATGATCTATGGTAGTAAATGAATGTTTGCAGTAGATAAAAGGCGGAGCCGTGGTAGCTCAGATGATTAGCGCTCGCTGTAAATTTCACAATACGCGAGCAAACCAGGTTCGATCCCCGCCGGCACCAATGAAATTGTTAATTGCAATTTTAAGTGCCGATTTACCACGTGCTCGGCGGTGAAGGAAAACATCGTGAGGAAACTGCATGTCCGAGAAATAAGAAAAAAATATTTTAAGATATGTGAAGTTCGCCAACACGCATTGGGGCAGCGCGGCGGACTATACCTTGCCCTAAAACCCTCTCAGAAATGAGAGGAGGCCTGTGCCCAGCAGTGGGACGTATATAGGCTGTAACTTTACTTTTTTACTTTTATAAGGCGCAATGTGTGCATATATCCACTGCGCATGCGCGACTCACATAGAGTAGTGCACATTTTTTGTTTGGAATAGCTTCTCTAGTACGTAGTACATATAATTATGACTCAATGGCTAAACCCTAATCTTTTTAAGCAAATGTTACTTCTTATAACATCAGCTATCTGAGATAGTCCTGAGAAAGTCCCGTCAAAATCAGTCCAGACATTTCGGAGATTAGCCGGAACAAATAGACTGAATGTTTTTGTTATAAGTACCATATTTACTTTCATACACATTTAGTAAATAGCTGTTCGACATTCGAATATTAGTTCGAAGTTTCGACATTACAAACAGACACTTCAATTTCACTATTGACAGGCCTGTTGGTCTAGTGGTTAGTGACCCTGACTGCTATGCCGGAGGTCGTGGGTTCGATTCCCACCACACACAATGTTTGTGTCATGAGCACGATCATTTGTTCTGTGTCTGGGTGTAATTTATCTATAATATTTATGTATTTAGAAATATATAAGTATGTTTATCAGTTGTCTAGTACCCATTGCACAAGCTCTGCTTAGCTTGGGACTAGATGGCGTTGTGTGATAGTTGTGGAATATTATTATTATTTTTGGGTATCTATATAATTTTCTCACCTGGTTGGGTTCTATAAATATATAATTATAAATTAAAATGAAAAGATAAATGTACATAAATATCAATAAAATAAAATAAATACAAAAACTACATAAATAAATAAGATCCAACCAAGTGGGAGCCCTCGTCAGGGGAGACCAAACGACCGAGGGTTAGGGGGAAAGGGAAAGAAACCGGCAGACAATGCGGGCGGTATCGAGGAGCACCGCCTTCTGCATTTGAGCCCGGAGCGGTCCGTCACGGAGTCCCAGTCGCCTCAGATGACCCGAGAGGCTGACTGGGATTAGCCCATTCGCAGAAAAGACTACAGGAATAATTTCGGTCGGCATACCACCCCACATTTCGGTCACCTCGTGAGCCAGGTCCAGATATTTTGTTCGTTTATCTGTTTCGGCTTTCACGAGGTTCTCGTCATACGGAATGGTAATGTCGATCAAAAATATCCTTGACTGTGCCCGGTCCATCAGTTTCTGTGTCCTGTCTGTGATGATGGCCCGGTCCCAGTAGAGCCTGGCGCGGTCATTGTCGAGCACAGCTTCCGGCAAGTACTTGTAATACGGCAATTTCCGGTCCACGAGACCGTATTTCAGAGCGAGCTCCTGGTGTAGAATTCTGGCTACTAGGTTGTGCCTGTGCAAGTACTCAGAGTTAGAAAGCGCCGAACAACCGGAGATGACATGCCTGAGTGACTCCCCGGGATGGCGACAAGCTCGACAGACGTCGACGGTGCCATCCTTTAGGATGTACCTCCGATAGTTGTTGGTCTTAACAACCTGATCCTGTATTGCACAGACAAAACCCTCGGTTTCCCCGAAGAGGTCACCGAAACGTAGCCAGTTGAGGGAGGCGGCTGTATCTACGTGGGGCTCATGTAGAGCCCTGTAGTACCTCCCATGGAGCTCCTTCTCCTTCCATACGGTCTCCCGGTCGGACATGCTTTGTACTGCCGGGTCTTGCCATTGCTTGTTGGCTAAGGATACAGGGGTAAGTCCTAATTATTATTATTATTATTTATTTGTATGGACATTAAGACTTACTTATCCTCATCAGATCCTTTGAGCAACACCCACGGTTGTTCAGATTGCATGTGCTGGTTACCGACACGTGATATCGACATTACGTGCCTCAGCGACTCTCGGAGGCGGCCCTTTTCCATGTTTTGCACATACGCTGAAAAATAGAACTGTAATAAAAATGTGTACTTGTGTGATGTTAGCAGCCCTCAGTATAAAAAACCCATTTGAGAATTATTTTTTCTTCTTCACCATCAATAAACCGTAAAAAACCGCGGCTGCACTTGGGCTTCTAATGTTATAGGAAGAATTTGCTTTAAGAGGATATCTGGGCGGTAAGACATTTTGAAGGAAAGGTTTATAAGAGAACAACTGAATTATACAATCGAGAAAGAACTGTAACTTCGACTATTAAAACCTATGAAAACACTAAAACATCATCCCGTAATCACCTGTTTTCTACTTTTAAACAGAACTAATAAATTTATGAACATTTAAGGATTGTCCAGATATAACACAAATAGCTTGTTATCTCGTTACTCACGTCTAACAGGGACATTATGCTACTATATTATGGTTAAAATTGTCTCGCCTAGACTCAAATGTTGATGTTGGATGGAGTTTGAGTTTAAACACGAGATTGTCTCTATATAGCAATCTTTTCTAGTGTACAAAATCTTAATTAGTGTAACTTACCAATAACCTCCCTGTTAACCAATGCAATTAACTCGAGGTCTGCTTGAGTAAGCTTTGTTTCCGGCACTTTGCCTTTAAATGTATTAGCACAGAAGCTCAGGGATCGGTGACAGAAGTTGCCAAGATTGTTGAGAAGCTCCGAGTTATTCCTGGAAGAGGAAATTTCAATTTTTATATTAAAGAATATATTAAATAAAAAGGATCCTTTTTCTAAGAGTCTATCTAGGCAGATAAGAGACGTTCGAGGGTGTCTAGGGTCACCAACATCCATTTATCATCAGGTAAACTGTGAGCTCATTTGCCAACCCTACTTCTATATAACGAATCCTACACATTCAATAAAATTAATTTTACGGATTATATGGCGTTTAATTTGATTTATTTTTAAAATTTAATTAAACGCGATGAAGTCTGTAATATTCATTATATTTTACTATTCGACAAAATAAATGGTTCTAATGGTACGGATAAATGTGAAACGAAGACCATAATTACACACTAACCTGGTGCCAAGTTCAGTCCAGCTAAAACTAGAGTCGGAGGTTTCAGGTCGTATACTGGCCAGGTAGAATCGCCACACGTCGGAAGGAATGCCAGTCTCCTGTAATAATTCGATATTTATTTTAGCATTCACCCTGCTAACAAAAAATGCAAATGCTACTAATAATAAATTACCATGTTTGGTTTTCAACCAAATAATAATTACTGGCTCTCAACACACACATTGTTCAACAAGTTAACTTCTGTTAAAGTAATTTATATAGATATGGTAAAAACTTATGGCAAATACCAAATATTTAAACAACATTTATACCTGTGCATCTGTACCGAAGACACCGACACCACGCGATTTAGAGAACTTGCCCTCTTCATAGTTTAAGTATTCTGTAGAATAAAAATCATTCCCCATTTAGTTTTGTTTTTTATTTATATATAGTTATATATTTACACAAAGTGGTTGCCCTTTTTAAAAATAAATTAACCTTTGATTGAATGGGATTACTATATTTATTCTTGTATATATTAATGACTTACTTTACATAGTAGGAGATAACCACGATATAGTATTATTTGCTGATGATACTTCATTAATTTTCAAATTAAAACAACAGTTACTAAATTACGACTAAATAAATAATGCTATAGCTAAGTTAGTCAATTGGTTTAATGTTAATAATTTGCATATAAATGGTACTAAAACTAAATGTATGAAATTTTAACTCCTAATGTCAAAGGTGTTAATACGAATGTAATTTTGAATGAGGAAGAACTGAGTCTTGTTGATACCACCATTTTTCTTGGAATCACACTGGACGCAAAGCTTCAATGGCTCCCCCATATATCAAAACTAGCTAGCAGACTTAGTTCTGCAGCATATGCTGTAAAAAAGATTAGAACTCTTACCAGTGTTGAAACAGCTAGAATAGTTTACTTTAGTTATTTCCATAGCATTATGTCGTATGGTATTTTGCTATGGGGACACGCGACTGACACGATGACTCTACGGCGACTGACCGCTAAGTCTTAGTGCATGCAATTGAGGGAGGGCGGGAGGTGCTCTTCAATCCAGGTAAGACACATCATTGTAATTGGTTAGCGGAAGATTGCAAAGTAATAAATTATTTATTATAATGGATTTCCGCAAAGTAACGCCTGATTCTATCAATGAGTTTGTAATTCAAAATTAAACTTACAAATCATTTATCGTCGAGTTCCTGATATAAATTACATTTTAAATATAATTTATCTTATACCTAAATTAAAAATATACATACTCCTGAAGAGAGTATAATATCTACCATATTCCCTTTTAATAATTAAACCTGTTTCTTAATCTTTAGATTTTTCTTATTTAAGTACATAATTTATTTGAATAGTTCTAATTTGCATTGTATTGATTGGATGATATTTGTACTCCAAATTAATCCAAAATTGCACGACTCAATCTGTGAATGTTATGGACACTTGTTATTGATAGAGAGTATATAAATGTGTATGTTTGAGTGATTATGTCATATATATGTATTATAAGTGTACTTGTTAAATAAAATAAAAATAAATAAAAAATAATTCAGCCAACATTTAAAGGTCACTACAAAACACTCCTAGCAAAGAAGACTAAAGGTGATTAGTCACCCTAGAGAATTAAGATGAAATATTTACTTGGTAAGCAACAGTAGGTACTATACTGCTTAGTGGAAGAAATATTTAGATACTTATTCTGACAGGCTACTTAGTACACAAATAGTTATTAACAAATATTTAAAAAGTTATTAATATTAATTATTGCTTTAATTTAAAAAATTACCAGTTGCAAATATGTGATCGACGAGCTTGTGACCCTCATTTACACCGATCACGGTCGCCGGGAACATAATTACGTGGAATGGTACGTTGTCCTTCGCCATGAACTGGTACAGTTTTACCTGACGAATATATTATTTACTAATCAATTACCATAAAAGCTTTAGGCTCTGATTAATTGAATAAATTAAAAAAGGGTGCATCTATGAGACTGCGAAATTAAAGAACTCCATCAATAAAAAGAGAAATCGGACAAATGTTCAACAATTACCAATCGCCGGCAATTTCGATATTATAGTATTATACTCCCGATGTTAGCTTTCCCAATAGTTTTATAACTGCCCATACTACAATGGAGGGGAGGGAGTAGATCCCATACTTTTACACAGGTAATTGATATATCGACAGTCTGCGAGAAATGGGTTCGAATAATTGAGTTCTCTTAAGCTACTTACTCGTCAATGCTCTGCTAAACGAGAAAAACTTACATCGTATTCTTTGTCAGGTTTCCACCATTTTTCGTATTGTTTCGTTGCACATTGCGTTATGCTCAGGTATCCGATTGGGGCGTCGAACCATACGTAGAATACCTTTAATTTAAAAAATATGAAGATTAATATTAATTAAAATACTTGTTCTATGCGGGATTCGAACCCGTCGCCCTTAGCGCTGCAACTCATTGCAAAGCCACTGCGCCACGGATTACATCATAGTAATTACGTATATTAAATATTTTCTACAAGGGTAGCAAAATAAATGCCTGTTATACAAAAAGCTAGGTAGAGACTAATAGTATTACGCACAGAAGTTGCACTTCTGTGATGTTGACTGCTTGCCGACGTTTAATAGCGTACATAATTATTATTAAATAAATAAATCTCGCACGCCAGCGAAATAAAACTTTATCACTGCGCGCGAGTGTCCGTATTACTTCATTTCATTGCATCTTTTTCCCCTTCCTACGTTACGGCGGAATTTCCGTGGTTACAAAGGGCTGTCAATAAAGAGTAAAAAAATACATTACGAAATGTTAATTAAGTTACTTAGGTGAAGTACCTATTCTGACAAGTATATGTAAATAGATACTTGGATAGTGAAGTAAGTTTCAACTAAGTTTCTTATTAAAGTAATAAAGTATAACTTCTGTAGATAAATTATTACTTAATTATTTTTTGCTATAAGTCCTATCTAACAAAAAAATGAAATACTTCAACTTTCATAACTTCTTACTAAAATATTTCGGTAACTTAAAGAATGATATATCTGAAACCTTTTATTGGTTATTTAGTATCCATCAACGCAACATTTATAGTTGGAACGACGTTTTGATATTATAATTTATCAAATAAGTGATATACATAATATATACATATATAATTTTAAATTACATTAAAACTTTTCAACTATTTAATCCTACAATTAAATATACTAAACACTAAACAAAAACTATTTCAACAAGTATTATACAAGTACATACAGTATACAAAAAAACTATTTACGTAAACAGCGTTAAAAATCTTTAACAATCAATCGCCTAGAACACGCTAGCCTCGACTGCGTATGTAACCCTGGGTGCCTCGCGATTGTAGGTAATTATTTCACGCAGGTAGCAAGAGTAACAGAAGGCTGGTTAAGGTTACTCTTAATTTAGCCTATCTTCAATAAACTTTTGCGTATGTAATCTATTAGTGAAAACAATAGATAAGTGCACTAAAGTGATGTAAAGCACAAGTTATTTTACCTGCTTAGGTGCCTAGTGATTTCGATGAATGTAATGATCTTTTTGATCGAAGCTTAGATACGATAAACTTAAAACTCACACTCATTCACACATATGCATCTAAAATAATTTGTAACATACAAGTGGTGCATATTGTGTAATTGTATACGTCCAGCAGTTTGAAGTGGTGTAATTTTGTGCATTAATTATCTGCGCATGTGAGTTGTCACTGGCATCAATGAAACAATTTTTCCAATGGTGGAAAACCTCAAGTTATTACATCCGCTTCGGCGCCTTGAGTACCAGAACTGAAAATCTCTCAAAGCCATGTGGTTATGTTCATTCTATCGTAAATATTAAGGGTGGTGAAGATGAACAAAACTCATCAACGTTATCATTACAGTCAATGATGTATAAACTTATAGATACGTTGTCCGCACTCTAAAATGGCAAGATGAAATGAAGCCAATTGGCCACATTGCGCTTAGTCACGCACCAACCTGTCGCGCGACGCTAAGTTTGTTTTTATTTTATTATATCGTGTTTCGTGTGTGTAAACCTGTGCAAAACATAAAGAAAACATGCCGTCGTGTGTTTTCAGACGATGTACAAATTATACCCCAAAAGTTAAAGACAAAAATGTGTCATTTCATGCGTAAGTTCACAAAACTACCTATTTTCATTTCATTTTATTCGACGACGCCGTCTAATGGCGGCCGGCGCATGCAGCTAGTAGTCAAGCAACAGGCATCCCGCCGTACGGTGTCATATTTTCTTTCTCTTTCTTCACGCGTATAAGTAGTTCTAGTATTTTCGCCGTTTTTAAGTGCCGCGATGTTCGTTCATGACGTGTCTATATATAATACGTCATTGATTACAGTCTATCAAAAGTCCGTCTGGCAAATATTGGCCTCCCTCATAGATTGCCAAATAGGTTTGATACTGAACGTAATCGTCACGTTTGGCCCTCGGGTTGGAAAACGCAGCTTCTTACTGTTTTGAGTTGTCATCATGAAGATGTTGCTGCCCATATTCTGTTCCAGCTTGTCTCTGTCGCCTCTTACGACATTCACAGGGCGACATGGGGTAGTGATTCTTCTTTCTTACCCGTTTTTGTCGCCAACCAGCAGTGCTTGAACTGCTGTTTTGGTCTGAAGAGTATAGAGAGCCAGAATAAGCACCAGTTATGAAGCATTCTATGTTAGCCCCTAGATGTGACATCGCATCCAGAGCTTTCATTGTTTAAAGCTGGTTGCCAGTATGTATGAGCTACGGTAGCCACTTACAAGCCAGGTGGAATGAGAGTTCGTTAGCCACTTCATTTTTTTTAAAATACCCGGGAACACTAAATGAAAATTACTCTGGTTAAACGAGTACGTGCTATTAGATAGTTAAATTTTTAAATATTATAGGCTTGTTTTTAGTTTCTTCTTGAACTATTTTGTTGCAATTGAAAAATAAATTTAAAGTTTATTAAGATCAAAAAGCCTTAGTTGTGGTGAACACATTGTGTTCTTCTCTTGGGTTAATTTGGTTCTGTTCAGCATAAGGATAAAGTTTCGTTTTTGTTAGCCTTGATTAATAAACCCACATTCAAGAAATCTTACTTATTTTATCGTGAAATAAGCTAAGCCCGACACCCGATATATGGTGTGTCACGGAGTGACAACGTATTCAGTTTTTATATTGTTTTACATTGGCTGGAATGTGTTTGAGCTTACAAATAAGTAGATTGCGAGTCCATTTACCACTTAATTTTTTAAATTAAAAACACATGTGTGCAATTTACACGCGGTAGAAGTAAAACCTTCAGAAAAGGAGACAGATAATAGGAAAAACACTGTATTCTGTATTTTACTTCATTCTCTGTCAGACTAAATCCTATAGATGTATATGTTTCTCATTTTAGTGTCGCTTTTTTGTTTCATTGAGTTTCAAATTACGATTCTAAAGAAGTTTCCACTTCAAAAAAACCGGGACTATATAGCTGTCGCGCTAGCGATTCACACGGTTTCTCTGAGAACTTCTTCAAAGCCTTAGAGTCTTACCCAAGGCACCTTATTCGCGCGCCAGCTGCCTTATGCAGCCCCACTTCCCAGTCGCTATAGTGTTACAGGCCAAGAAACTCTCTCTTGGACCCGCCCAACAAGCTTTCGGCTGAGTAGTAGATCTAGTAATCTGCCTTAGTTAGGCACACTTCTCAGCTTCTACACGCCGCCGGCGCCCCCCTTTCTCCCAAGGGGGGTCGCGTTCGATACGGCTTAGAAGATCTCTTGCCAGATCATTAAGCCAATTTCAAAAGGTGGGGTTTAGTGGGTAAAAGTCTCCACATAACCACGCAGCCGGCTGCAGGGTATGCTATGAGTATTCACCACCTCCCTCCCCCGTTTTCCGGAGCGTAGCCCGTATTTGCTCCGGGGGAAAAAAAAGTCAACACGGCAATCAAAACTGTGTAGGTAACGTGAGCACTCGCTTTGTTGCTGTAGTGTGTAAAGGCACACCCCCACATGATGTCCCCGGTGACGGCACGCGCAGCGACAGCATATAGTCTTTATTGTTTGAGGTTGGTTGCTAGTATCTATGTAAGCGTTAAGTGGATACTAGCCTTGTTGCTGTACTTGTGTATGGGCACGGGCACGCCCCACTTGAGATCTCTGGTGACGGCGCGCGCGCGCAGTGAGTCGCGCAACCAGGCGCGCGTGACTGCGCGCGCCGGCGCCGACCAGCCGCGCTCCGCGCCGCCGGTCCACGTGCGCAGCGCCGGCTCTAGCTGCACCACATCGCCACGCACATTTACTATGTATTTCGTTATTATTTAAACACTAGCGATCCACTCCGGCTTCTGCACGGATGATTTCTGGATCTCGACAACAGCGCCACCTACCAGATCAAATTATAAATCTAAACCATACAGAGATCTACTTAAACACACACAAAATTTTATCAATATCAGTCCAGCCATTTTTGAGTTTTTGTGAGACTCATCATCATCATTACAGCCTTTCACAAGTCCACTGCTGAACATAGGCTTCCCCCAAGGAATACCACAAAGCACGGATCCGAGCCACCTGCACCTATCGATTTCCTGCATATCTTACCAGCTTGTCACACTATCTAGTGGGGGATCGCCCAACACTTCACCTTCCCGTACGAGGCTGCCACTCGAGTACCTTTTTTCCCCGGTCGAAATTGGAGTCGAATTATTTCTACCAGGTAAACATACTCGTCAACAACTTCAAGTTTAGTACTTGCAACAACTACCAGCGTAAGAGATTAACGAACAGCAATTGGTTTTTATATATAGAGATTATTAACTTATTTTATATTCCCAACATTTCGAGTACTTTACGTCTCGTACAACCACCAACCCTCGCGCTCAACCCAGCAGATACACGCGAGCAACGACGGCTCCAGCTACGCACACACTCTCAGTACACAACACACATCGACACACACACTACTATTGTTTTTGTACTAGTAAAAATGAAAATTATCTATTTAAAACCATTTAAAATTAAACCCCAACCCAAGTTGGGTTTACAATTAGGTAGCCTGAATTTAAGGATTCTGTCACTGTGGAGGGGTCAAGGGGGTTTATCTGAAGACCCCCATGCAATTTTTGGGGCCGGAGTAGCGTCGAAGTATTTTTACTTATTTTTTAAGAATATTTGTAAATTACTAATTAATTAAATATTCTCACTTTTTTGACGTGACATTTGTCAATGTCATATCGATATATAGCACTGAATCAATGTAGTGAATCGATATTTCACCCTAGAGAATGGAGATCGAATTTTTTTCTGTTTTATTAAGAACTATAAAATTATTTACAATTAGTTTAATGTACCCCAACTCGTAGGGAATGACAGTTTTTCAATTTAATCATTTAATGTTATCTGTACTTTATTGCATCTTTTGATATTGTAAATATAAACACTTAACACAAATCAAAAAAAGATCGATTTTTGCTAAATCGGTCTCATCCTGTGTGTCCAATGTGTAAAATTAATCGCTAGGCCGGCCATTTTGTTGACAGCTTTACGTCATGCAGTCATGCCGTTACTTCCGAATTTTAGAGTTTTGGTGAACAGTGGAATATTTGTGGCGGCGGAATACTGCTAAATATCGCAAAGATCCGATCCGATCCGTGACGTTTAATAGCACAATGAACACCTGATTGAATTGTCACAAAAACCGATTCAGTTACGTTTAAAAAAAATGAATTCAAAATTAGTCACCAAATGAAAAAAAATCGAGTGAAAACAGACCTAATCACATCCACTTTAATGCAATCGCACTCTAGTTACTCTAGAGTTTTTCAAGGGAAAGGACTTTGGACTAAAGCAAAAAAAAATCAATACCTGTCCCAGCTCGATAAAGAACTGCTCGCTGGGCCTGACGGTAGGTTTGTGAGAGCACACTTTGCATCTCGGTTCCACGAGTTCTATGGCATTGATGAGCTTCCCACACTTGTCGCATTGGTCACCGCGCGCGCTGTCATACAAACAACCCGGGTGTGGGCACACACCCTCTACAAACCTGTGGGTTACATGGCTTATACACTTATACACACCGACGACTTAAAGAAGAGAAAGTTAGGTAACATATTGGAGTCACAGTGCTGTACTATAGCTATAGCTCTAATGTATCAACTCGAGTAGTTAATGACATTGATCTCACAGAACAGCAACATATTACTCTTGTTTGGTGAGTGACGAGAAACATTTTTCTTACATTTCCCACACTTGCTTTAAAAATTCAATAATCAACAATTTTAAATTCTTTATTTGATAACATAGTCTTAGTTTTTACAGTATATTGTGGTTGGAACATTCTTTTAAGCAAAATGTGTGTATGTGAGGGTGTTTGTGAGTGTGAGTGAGTTGAGTATGTGAGTATAAGTCGGGGGGCTCCTGGTATGAGGTATTACGAGGAATATTGTTAGCCCTACAGCTGTGTCAAGGTGTAAGCCACCAAGGTCGTCCAATGCATCAAGCTTCTTATGACACTCAAGGGAAAGAATAGTTAACCTCTCAACTGCGGACGTCTAACCCTTGGACACGAAAATATCTCCGTTGACTGCGGGTGTCCAAGTACTGGACATTTTTTACCCGCTCTTTTAATGTCGAAATAAACCATTATGCACTATGTCTAACTTATTCTACCATATGTCGATGTGTACAGGATAAAAAAGATTACCATAAAAACCCCACAGCTTATACACTTTAGTAGGATTCTTTATATATACCATCTTAATGCCGCATCTGGTCCGAACTATATTCTACATCTGTGTAAGTTGATTGTTGGTTCTTGTAAGCTTACTGTTAATGCGTTTTATGATAAAAAATTGTATTGTAGCCTATAGTTTTGCGCATAAAATACTGTAAACAATAGATTTAAAATTAAATGAAAATAAAATCGAAGTATTAAAAAAACTTTGTTTCATCGAGAATCTTCTTTATTCAATATTTACTTACACTTATTACTTTGGGATTTTATTTAATTTATGTACTCCTTTATAGGAAATTTCATAGAGAATTCAAAAATGTATACATATTATAGTATTTGATATACCAAAATAAAGAAATATGCGTTTAAACGGATTGCGCCCAATGCGCCGCCAATTTTATTAAACAGCTCCGCAGTCAACGGAATATGACGGTTAGAGTCTCCGCAGCTGAAAGGTTAACTAATAAATTAAAAAAAATATGTACATAACACCCATAATTTACCTATCCGCCAAGAATCGTTCGCATTTTTCACAAAACAATTGTTCAACCGACTGTGTACTAACGAATCCATTGTCCATCAGTTTGAGAAACAGCTTCTGTGCTATTCTGTAAAACAAAAATTAGTTATATTAAAATATATAGCAATTACAATTTTAATAATAGTTTTATGTATTTACTAGGTGGTAGGATTGTTTTTCAGTCTAGCAGTCCAACTGGGTAGGTGCCACCTTCCTGTTTCTGCTGCAAAATAACAGTGCAAGCACTACTGTTCCGCTCTGAAGCGTATGGAGAACCTGTATAATTAGTTTTTGAGGAATTCCATCTTATTTCTCCGGAGTGACAATGCATCTGTAGTCTTCTTTTTCACTTGTTGAAGTTCGCTGCATGTGTCCATGGGCCGCAGTAACCACTTACCACTTGATGGAATGCAAGCTCGTTTGTTACTTCAAATTTATAAAAAAATAAGTTACTATTTCGCATTTGCTTAAATTATTATTAAGATAAATGTACACACATATGTATATTATTGTAGTATTACTAAGAATCTATTCTCTTATGAGCTTATGACACACAGTCGTAAACAGGACAAAAAATAAGTAGAGAACTATCCCATAAAATAAAAATAACAATGACATTACCATTCCGATACGATAATATAGCTTAATAAGTAAACCGTGGGATCACATCTACATTTTCTGTTGTGATGATTATTTTTTATTAATTAATTCTTTAATTGCAGCGTGTTATAAGTAATCTGCTGAACATAGGCTTTCCCTATAGATTGCTTTGTAGGCAGTATGTTTGGCACATTACTAAGTCTTCCCTTGTATCGCCAATTCAATACTGCCCCGGTTGCAGCCCTAAACGGGTTTATATAGGCCTTTTCCAGCTAAACACCTAGAAAAATTCCAGCAAATACCGGTCCCGACCGACTAGGTGTAGAAAATTAGTGTGGAGTTTTCTAGAAAGTTTAGTTCTTCTATTCGATACAAGATGGCGCTAGTGGGAGAGTTAGAAAGATCTCGACGCTCCTATTTCTGTTTCTTGATACTAGATGGCGCTAATAATTACCCGCTATATAGCGCGCATAAATTATAAACATACCGTACATATAAGTATAAACAAATGGTTTACAATAATAGAAAAAACAAAACCTACTCAGTTTGCTCCGCCGTGCTAGTTCTTCCAAAGTAATCAAAGCCAATGTCGAACCAGCGATACACGGCGTTGTGGATGTCAAAATATTTGTCGCAGATCTCTCGGGGTGTAATACCTTCTTCTAACGCCTAAAACATACAGATTACATATACCCTCAAATATAATAAGCAGTGACTATCATTGTAACAGTCAACCAGCAGCACAATTTAATGTGACCTATGCATTAGAGCACTCGATTGTCAACAGTCTAATACACATAAATCTAATACACACACAGTTCCAGCAACAAAATAAATATGTAGAAAGGTAGTTAAATAGAATTAATTTACAATCACAAAATCCGTGTATTTTGTGATTACACAGGTAATCAACTATAAATTGTACTGAGACTAATTAATAGCCGACAATAATAATTAATTCGTTTCCACGAATTAATTATCGGAATAGTCGAGGATAAGCTAGTAGCGAGATACAACAAGTGAACCGTGCCACCCAGAGCCACGACTGCTTTAACGGCGGCCGCTCCGTCCGTTTTATACAATCGGGACAAGTAGCTACCCGAGCGCCACTGCAGGTGCAATGCGTTGGTGTGCGGTGCACGTGTTGTTTACAATAATTCCGACTACCCACAGAGGCGCTGCTGCACGTGCAATGGCGCAGGTACCAACAAATACATACCTTGGTTTCCGTTGCAGTTCCATACTCGTCTGTACCGCATATATATAGTGTGTTGTAATCGCATAGCCGACAGTATCTGAAAGAAGAAACATGAAAATTTATCATGTTATAAGCTTAGTGGGAAATTATATAATAAGCATAGTGACTTTACGACATATTAATTACTTATCAAATCTTAATTGAGATTTTTTTTAAACATTACGTCCACACTAGTGTTTTCTCCTGTATCGTGGGGGGCAGTTTACAAACATAAACTTCACCAGGACAAACATCCAGACCCGTAACAATTACTTGTAGATTATACAAATACTTGTTCCGTGCGGGATTCGAATCCGCGGCCCTTAGCGCTGTAACTCATTGCTAAGCCACTGCGCCACGGAGCCGTCTAACAATGGCGACGGAGAGCAGCGTTAAATACATCTGTTATTGCGAAGGCCAATATACCTGCAAAGCGTTCGCCACTTAAGACCAATACTACTACAACGGGTTTGCCAAAAGTTCACTTCCAGTTTTGAGCTTTTACGGGCTCATGATGATGATGAAAATTATTGCTTTTACTATAGCTCAGAAAGAAGCCTAGGAACAGAAAGCGAAAAGTTATTTTTCATTTTTTAATCACCACTGCTGCTAGAGAATTCATCCATCACTCACACTTCATCTAATACCATAAGTATCGCTCTCATAGTTAGATCTATACACATCAAAAACAATCAGAAAAATCAAAATATGTTTTGTTACGGTAGACTATATTGTAATTTCTTCTTCTTTTTAGATACTTTACTTAAAATAACCAATTATAATAAAAACAATAAAACAAATCCAATTGTTTTTCCATATAAAAGAAATTCAATCCTAATTCATGCTCATTCAGAAATCTGACTAAGTCAATTTTAACAGATTTAAAATATTTTTTCGAGGAAAGTTGAGATTGAAAAATGACAAGAGGGTTATCAGAAGTTTTACGATCAAGAATTGTAACTTTGAGGAAAGAAGGATATTCCACGAGAGAAATAGCATGCAGAGTTGCTGTATACCAATCCTGTGTCATGGCCATGTTGCAGACCGACCAAGCGGTGGTCGCCCAACTGTTCTGACTTCTACTCAGAAGCGCTATATCAGATTGTTGGACTGATGGAATAATCAGACCATTCAGAGTAAACCATGGGCACTAATTCATACTGGTCGATGATAATGCGCCCGCACGTCGAGCGCAAAAAACATGCTGCCCTCCGAGAATACATCATCAAATGGTTAGACTGGCCTGCCGGCTCACCTGACTTAAACCCAATAGGGCACGCGTGGGAGGCTCTTAAGTGAGTTGTTTGGAACAGTCAGCCACCTCGCCAGACAGTGCCAAAGATCATTAGGGAGCGGCTTCTCTATTCTATTTTTACTTTTTTTCCTTATGTCCTATATGTATTGATATTAAAACCAGCCAGATAGATATACAAACTGTAGTGGATGGAGAGCTAAGTGGACTGTATTTTAATTTATGTATTGCTATTGTATTCTAACCGACTAATTTTATTATTATCTACACTTATCTTCTTTTCTTGATGTTTTCTGGAGCGCTGCTTTTGTTAGTGATCAAAAACTGTTTTTAATGTGTGATGTACTTAGACATGGTGTGTAATGACTAAAGGCTTGATAGATTTTTAAGTGTGAGGTGTATACATATATATATATATATATATATATATATATATATATATATATATATATATATATATATATATATTTGTTTGCTGATGAAATCTTCTAAATAACTATTAGCATTGTAGATTGTATTTCAAAAGCACTTCAAACGTTCATGTTGACCGTTTCAAAGTGTTTATGCAATGCCTTATAAGTAATGTTGGAAAATCATGAAAATAAAATAATAATACTAACCTTGCAAATATGTCAGCAGAGAGCACACATCCAATGATATTACCCAGATGTGGTACATTATTAACATAAGGTAAAGCGGACGTTATCAATATGTTTTTACGGCCTTTTACTGGTAGTCTGTAAAAAATAAGAAATAGATAAATTTTTGTTTGCTACATAATATTTAGCAGATCCGTGGTAGCTCAGATGGTTAATGCTCGCTGTAAATATAATAGAACGCGAGTAACCTGGATCTTCCTGGACCTTCCATCCCCTCTGGCACCAATGAAATTGTTAATTGCAATTTTAACGGTGAAGGAAATCTGCATGTCTGAGGAATAAGAAAAAAAAATATTTCGAAGACATGTGAAGTTCGCCAACACGCAATGGGGGAGCGCGGCGGACACTTCCTTACCCTAAAACCCGCTCAGAAATGAGGGGAGGCCTGTGCCAAGCAGTGCGACTTATATAGGCTGTAACTCTACTTTTTACATAATATTTTAGATACAACTATTTTATTCGACTACGGAAGAAGTCTGTGTTCCGAAGTTGTTGTTCAGGGATTAACAATAATTAAGGAGAGTTTATTTGAATCACATGAAACATGTGATAAGTTATACAACCAACATACAGTAATTAAACAGTAAACAATCACTTACACTATTTTTTCTTGTGGCAACGGTGTCTGCATATTTTTAAGACCATTTATCCAACCTTCCTTTGCAGCTTCTACTTCCTCGGAAGTGGCCCCTGCTGCTGCAGGATCCTCATCTGGAGATCTGGTAATAATGGAATTTAATATTTTTAATTGTTATACATCATCATCATCATCATTACAGCCCTTCACAAGTCCACTGGCTGAACATAGGCCTCCCCCAAGTAACGCCACAAAGCACGGTCCTGAGCCACCTGCATCCATCGACTTCCTGCATGTCTTACCAGGTCGTCACTCCATCTAGTGGGGGGTCGCCCTACACTACGCCTACCGGTACGAGGCTGCCACTCGAGAACCTTTCTTCCCCATCGGTTATCGGTTCTCGAGCTATATGGCCGGCCCATTGCCACTTCAGCTTACTAATCCGTTGGGCTATGTCGGTCACTCTGGTTTTTCTGCGGATATCCCCATTTCTGAATCTATCACGCAGAGAAACTCCGAGCATAGCCCTCTCCATAGCTCGCTGAGCGACCTCGAGCGTCCTCATACGGCCAGCAGTGAAGGACCACGTCTCTGATCCGTAAGTCATCACTGGCAACACGCATTGGTTGTACACTTTAGTTTTCAGAGATTGAGGTATACCTGACGAGAAGATGTGTCGTAATTTCCCGAACGCTGCCCAGCCGAGTTGAATCCGTCGATTGACCTCTCGGTCGAAGTTGGACTTACCTAGTCGGACTATTTGTCCCAGGTAAACGTACTCGTCAACAACTTCGAGCATAGTGCTCCCAACAACTACCGGCATAGGTGTGACATGGACATTGAACATGATCTTTGTTTTGTCCATGTTCATCTTAAGAACTATCCGTTGGGAGACACCATTGAGGTGATTGAGCATAGTGCTAAGATCCTCCAGCGATTCTGCCATAAGGACTATATCGTCGGCAAATCGAAGGTGAGTGATGTACTCGCCATTGATGTTAATACCGTATCCTTTCCAGTCCAGTAGCTTGAAAACGTCTTCCAACGCAGCGGTGAAGAGTTTCGGGGATATAACGTCACCCTGTCTTACACCTCTCTGCAGTTGGATAGGTTTCGAACTCTGGTTCTGTACTCGGATAGCCCTACTGTACAAACACTTCAGCACTTCGATATACCAACAGTCAACTTGGCACCGCTGAAGGGACTGTAGCACCGCCCAAATTTCGACGGAATCAAAGGCTTTCTCATAGTTCAGTATAGTTCAGTAGCTTTCTCATCATTTCCTTTATGGCTATTATTGTTAGTTTCGCTTATTATATGTATGATGTTGTGCATTTAAATTAGACTCCATTTTTTGTTGCTCATAATTGTGCTATGACCTTTAAACGACGAAAGATAATGTTAGTGTATTTCTATTAGTGAGAACCTGTTATTGGCTTCTTGTAAATTTAACATGTTGTTTATTTAAGATTTGTAAGCTGTTGGTTTTCAATTACATAAAAATAAAATAAAATAAAATAGTCCACATACGCCAGGCAAAGTGGCAGATTGTACTCTTCGGTCTTCTGTACAATCTGCCGCAGGGTATGTATGTGGTCTATGGTACTGAAGCCTTTTCGGAAACCGGCTTGTTCGGGAGGCTGGAAGTCGTCGAGTCTGCGTGCGAGACGATTCGTAATGACTCTCGAAAATAGCACGTAGACGCGGCTCAGAAATTTCCCTTCTGTCTGTCTTCGGTCTGTAGTTCTTCAAGAGAGCGTTGTCGCTTTCTTAAAGAACAAGACCACCGCGCTTCTGGCCACGCCTCCGGAGTAGTGCCACCATGGAGGACGGAATTGAAGAGCTTCTGAAGGACTTCAAGTACCGGTGTGAAGCTCCGCTGTAATTTCATCCTCGCCTGTGGCCCTGCCGTTTTTAAGGTGCTGGAAAGCCATTCTAATCTCGCTCAGACTGACGTCCGGGATACCATCGGAATAGTGTCGGATAAGACTTGCTCTTGGATCGTTACTCACACTTACGTGTGGCTCCAACGATGATGTGTACAACCGCCCATAGAACCTCTCAATCTCACTCAAAATCTCAAGTGTCCTGGAAACGATATTGCCACACTCAGTCTTCAGCTTTGACAGCTGGCTCCTTCTGGCAGACAGATCTCTGGAAAAGACTTTAGAGCCCTAGTTTCGCTCGATCGCTTCTTTAATACGAGCAGTATTAAAGTTGCGTAGGTCTCGCCGCATGCATTTGGAGATCTGTCTGTTCAGTTGCCTGTATGCTGTCAAATCTGTTGACGATTGCAGCCTCATCTCCCGTCTAACAGCCATGAGATTAAAAGTGTGATCGGAGAGTTTTTGTGTTCTTCTGCGGCGGGTCTTGCAGAACTTAGCTCCGACCGCATGGACAGTTTCCACGAGCTTGTCATTCATATCGTCCACTGCATTGCAATCTTCTAGGCACTAAAAGCGGTTACGTAACTCGAGCTGAAAAGTATCGGGATTCTGGATTAGAGCACCGACGAGACCTCTGCAACTTAACGTTTAGGTTCAGTGTGCTTCTAACCATTCGGTGATAGCTGCCAGTTTTCACCCTTGCGATCACTGAGACATCACTGAACAGTTGGCGCCTGATCGTCATAATGAAGTCAATCTCATTTTTTGTCCGAACCGTCGGGGCTCGACCAGGTCCACTTCCTGTGAGGGCGCTTCTGGAAGAAAGAGTTCATCATAAAGAGTCCCTCTTTCTCCATAAAGTCAGCCAGTTGCTGGCCCCTATGGTTCCGTTGCCCTACTCCAAATTTCCCTAACTTCAGCTCACCGCCTTCTCTTGTGCCTAGTTTTGCGTTGAAGTCTCCCATCAACACCGTGTAGTGGGTTTTGGAGGAATGCATGGCTCTAGAAATATCCTCATACATTTCCTCCACCTCCTCATCGGGATGTGCCGAGGTTGGTGCGTAGACCTGTATGACCTTCAGCGAATACCGTTTGGTGATTCTGAGTATCAGGTACGCGACCCTCGTCGACAAACTCCCAATCTTTACAACGTTGTTGACGAGAGACTTGTGGACGATAAATCCGACAGCTCCTTGGGACAGATGGTCGCCCTCCGGGTGATAGAACAAGTTGCCGGACTCGAGGATTACCGTGTCCTCTCCCTCTCTTCGGACCTCAGATAATCCAATAATATGCCAGCGCAACTTATCTACCTCTTCTTCCAGCTCCAGTATCTTCTCGTCAGTCTTCAGGGTGCGTGCGTTATACGTTGCCAGGTCGAGTCGTCGTAGGTGGCAACCGAACCTCCACCGGAGATTCTTAGCAGCCCCTGCCCCGCCGTTACCATGGTCGCCACCGTAGCCAGGAATAGCGGGGCCGCCGGGGACTGGGGGCCGTTTATTTGCGTCGTTGCTCATGGGGGGATATTTGCCATAGTTGCCACGCTTGGCGAGCGGGTTGGCAACCGCAGTTTTTATTATATCATTGCTGTTATCAGGAAGATGCTGCTGCCCATCTCCTGCCTGTCTCCCTCTGTCGCCTCTACGACACCCACGGGAAGATATGGGCTAGTGGATATTCTCAACCGCCACTACACGGCCGGTATTGTATGGTATTGTTATACTGTAAATAAAAAAAACAAACATGAAGAAATTTTAACTTGTTTGAAAATACATTTTTATTTTTGATATTTAATACAAAAGTCATGCAACTATATTATAGTGGCAGTAAGAATGGATCGGCTCAACCAGAGGACCATATTTTCAGAGAGTGCCACAATAAAGGCAAAGGCATAATTTTGCTGTGTTTTGAATAGTGTCTGTAGAAACTGGAGACCATTCACACCAGGTACGATGCATCTTATCTTAATCCTCAGGGCTGACATAGCATCTACATTTTGATCATTAATCGAGAATAGATGTAGGTATCTATGGGCCACAGCATCCACTAACCATTAGATAGCTTGTTTGTCACTCTTATTCTATAAAATATACCATCTTTCTGCAAATCAAAGTTACTTTAAAACATATTAAAGTAACATAAGAAACAGAAACAGAAACTTTTTTATTCAATGCAGATTATAACAATACTTATTGAAAGTCACTTTTTTAATTTACCACTGGTTCGCAAAAAAACCTCTGTCCTGGGAAGAACCAGCAAGAAACCCAGCGGGACTATTATTTTCAAATAATAGCTTACAATCATGTATGTTACAATTAACAACACAAAATAAATTAAATTTTTTTTCCATAATTTAATTTATTTTGTGTTGTTAATTGAAAAATAAAATTCCATAAATTCCTTAATATTATAATAACCCTTTTTATAAAAACTTAGTTTAATAACATTTTTGAACTTTGGGTATGACAAATTTTGTATATTTTCTGGGATTTTGTTGTAAAAGCGTATACATCGCCCAAAGAATGAATTACTGACTCGGTGGAGCCGAGTAACTGGTACTACTAGCTTGTGTCTGCTTCTAGTATTTACAGAATGAATATCACTTATTTTCGCAAAACTACTTTTATTTTTGTGTACGTACATTACATTTTCATAAATGTATTGAGAGGCCAGAGTTAATATATTGATTTCCTTAAATTTTTGTCTCAGTGACTCTTTTGATTTAAAATTATATATTGCTCTAATGGCCCTCTTCTGCAAAATAAATATAATTTCAGTGTCAGTCGCGTGTCCCCATAGCAAAACACCATACGACATAATGCTATGGAAATAACTAAAGTAAACTATTCTAGCTGTTTCAACACTGGTAAGAGTTCTAATCTTTTTTACAGCATATGCTGCAGAACTAAGTCTGCTAGCTAGTTTTGATATATGGGGGAGCCATTGTAGCTTTGCGTCCAGTGTGATTCCAAGAAAAATGGTGGTATCAACAAGACTCAGTTCCTTCCCAGTTAAAATTACATTAGTATTGACATGTTTAACATTAGGAGTGACGAATTTCATACATTTAGTTTTAGTTCCATTCAAATGCAAATTATTAACATTAAACCAATTGACTAACTTAGCTATAGCATTATTTCCTTCGTCGTAATTTAATAACTGTCGTTTTAATTTGAAAATTAATGAAGTATCATCAGCAAATAATACTATATCGTGGTTATCCCCAACTATGTAAGGTAAGTCATTAATAAATACAAGAAACAGTAAGGGGCCGAGAATTGAGCCCTGAGGCACGCCCATTTGTACAATCGACCCGGAAGATCTCATACTATTGATGACAACTTTTTGCGTTCTGTCACTTAAATATGAAGTAATTAATTTAAGAGCATCGCTTCTTACACCGTAGTGTTGAAGTTTCCTGATTAATGTTTCATGGTGAACACAATCTTTTCTCATCTTTGGATAGGTCACAGAACACACTCAAAGCATCCTGTGAATTCTCCCATGCATTAAATATATATTTAATCAGCTCAACACCAGCATCAATTGTCGAGCGACCCCTTGTGAAACCAAATTGATTTTTATGAAGTAAATTATTTACATTAAAAAAATTTAACATTTGATTAAGAATAATTTTTTCAAAAATTTTACTAAGTGTTGGCAGTACAGAAATAGGTCTAAAATTAGCGGGGTCCAATGTACTACCAGATTTAAATAAAGGTATTACTTTACTATGCTTCATTAAATCAGGAAACACACCAGATTCGATACTAGCATTAAAATAATAGATAGTTAAAGTGCGATTATATCTATTATAGACGCAATAACTTTAACGGAAATCCCCTACAGATCGGCGGTTCTCTTAATATCAATAGTCTTAAAATATTTTACAATATCTTTTGATGACACTTTATGAAATGTAAAATTCTTTGTACACACATTTACATTTTATTTAAGTAATGATTCGGCGACGGCAGGAGAAGAATTCAGGGACTTAGTGGTTAAGATCGGAATATCAGTAAAATATTTCTCAAAAACCATTGCAACATCCTGATCAAAAGTTAACAACCCCATAGTTAATCCTATACCTTTAAACGAGCAATTCTTGCATATATATATATATATATATATATATATATATATATATATATATATATATATATATATATATATATATATATATATATATATATATATATATGATATATGTATATATACTAGCTTGCCAGGCAGACGTTGTTCTGCCCTTTTCAGCACGACAACCCTTTGTCATGTCCTATTAAAAATCCTTAAATTCGCAAAAAAAAAAGATTGTGGGTCACTCGTGTGCAAGTTGGACCACACTCCACACGGTGTGCAAATCTGATTAAAATCCGTTAAGTAGTTTAGGAGTCCATCGCGGACAAACAATGTGATACGTAATTTATATATATTAAGATATAATCGGAATCTCGGAAACGGCTCCAACGATTTTCATAAAATTTAGTGTCCAGGGAGTTTCGGGGGCAATAAATCGATCTAGCTAGAATTTATTTTTAGAAAATGTCTTTTTGTCGGTATTTTCAGGCAATGAAAAACTGATACAATATAAGAAGGTAAATTTTGATACTGTGTTAATAATGATCGTAATAGTTCAAGTGGATGTCGAGCGGTCGCGGAATCGTTATGCCTTGATTCGTGTCCTGTCTTCGGTCAGACTTTTTTCCTTTTTTTCAAGTTCCCTTATTTTGTGAGAAAATCTATTATTTTGAGCCCATTTTTTTAGTATTTTTTAAAAATACGAAAACTTTAACTAAACTAATTGCACTCATGATTTTTTATTCAAATAACCAGTTCAGTTTTTTCTATTATGTCAATAAGATCAAAAAATATTATTTATGTTTCATCAGTATGTAATTGGTATCTAAATGTAATGTCAAAAAAAACCGAGCAAAGTTTGGTCATCCAGGTACTGTTTACATTAAGAGTATATTTGACATGTAGTGTGTAAAAAGGTTATACATCAATAATTAATAATATGCTAAAAAATGATAAATTACCCAATTGGTGAGACAAGGCTGCTGATTTGGGGAATACCGAGTACTGATGATGCTCCAAACGGGCCTTTTGCTGAACCTCCCCACTGTTTGACTGCTTCCTAAATAAACATAAGTAATAAAAATAATTACCATGTGGAAGCAGAATGCTTCTCATTGGAGAATCCATCACTCTATTTTATCACCTGATTAACGTTATTGTATTATGCTAGATATATAACACCAGACTAGCCATGGGGAACAGAGTTAAAGCCAGAAAATGTCTACTGGTGCAACGTACGAACTGAATCCTTTCTACACTTTAAAAGAATTTTAAATTATATTAATCTGCTAGCTGACTCGGCCGACGTTATTCTGCTCTTTCCGATAGATGGCACAATAAGTTTTACTGCAAATTCTAACTTTTGAGTGTAAATATAAAACTTATTAATAACTGCACCAAAGCGTCATATATCGGTTTCTGATTTTTTGATTTTCTTTTTTGGCACTAAACCAATACTTCGACTAAACATATTAAGAGAGTATGTCCTCAATACGTCAATTAAATAAAAATAATATATATCTTACTTATTTCAGTATTTGTACTATTTTTGGAGACAATCTTCCTGTTTAAACTTACTTATTCTCGTCATTCTAAACTTAACTTTTGACATTGTGGGGTTTGTGATGTTGCTTTAATGAAACATTAATTTGTTCAATTTTAACATTCATACTGTAATGACAAATTTACCTGAATAGATTTTGCAGCAGCTAATTCATTGATCCATCGTGTTAAGTTTCCACATTCAACCATATAGCTTTGTCTTAGGGATTCTTCATAGTACAAAGGGTACAATGTGCTCCAAATTGAAATATCAGCTGCTGACAATTTCTCCTGCAACAATAAATAAATGAACATAACACCAATAATATTGCCAATTAATGTAAGCTTTCTAGATGTTAAGACTCTTTTTATGTCTAAGAGTTCATCTGGGTCTATCTTTTACCTATTCCTGCCGCAGAGCCTGAACTGCTGTGTTCTAATCTAAAGGGTATAGAGAGCCAATAAAATTGCAGGCTGTGGGGCGATCTATCTTAATTCTCAGAGGTCACAACTCATCTGCATTTTGAATCTTATTCGCGGATAAATGCAAGATTGATCACAGTGTCCCTTTACCATGACATGGGCCATGTGCTCGCTTATCAATTTTGAGGGCAGTAATTAATAGTCTTGATTCTCAGCACATTCATATGAAACACATAGACGAACATCCTTCACAAACACTGCTTTAGGAAACTGGTATTCCATATAATGCTAGTTACATATTACTTGTTTAAAATAAATTATCCAAGTGATAACTTCTAACTTACCCCAAGCATATACTTGTGTTTCTGGAGTAATGAATCAAGTATTTGCAGTAATGATTGCAGCACTTGTCGCAAGTCAGAAGCAACAGACCTGCCACCAATTACTGCTGCTACTGCAGGCTGAAGTCGCGTCGCTTCCCATTCTTGCATTTGCTGACTGTAAGTCAGAATACATAATGAAGTAGTCAATTAATTAATATATATTAATACAATTAATAGTCCCATGACAATATTAACCAGATTCTATGATAATTAAATAATGGCATTCTAACCACATCTGTCCTGATGTGTCTCAGCATTGCAAATTTCAATGTTTTTATAATTAGGATAAAAGTCAGCAGTTTTTTTATACCAGTAGTCTTTATATATATATATATATATATATATATATATATATATATATATATATATATATACAACGTTTAACATAATTAACGCACTTTGAGAAAGTAGTTTGTTCAGAATCGTTTACTGAATCGATTCCTATCATTTTTAATATAGGTAATTTTTTATCCCAAAAATAATTAAAACTACGTAAATTACAGTCACACTAAATCTGTACAGTCAAAACAAACTGAAATGGACCGTAACTTAAGGCAATAAGACTTTTGTGTGTGCAGTTATATTTGTATTATTACTAATTCTGTCATTAAATAAAAATAAAGAAAAATGAACTTTATTTCAAGCACATTAAAGTCTTTGCATTCGTGGATTTGTACTGTGACCACAACATTCTTCCGGGATTAGTATAACTAATTTGATAAATAATCAGTGCATAAAAATGTTTAACTAAAAATTCAGTGTATGTATCATGATTATAACATAATATACTAATTGGGGTGTCTGAAGGTGTGCGTTAATTACATTACATATTGTATATATTATATATTAGGAGTATTAATTAACAATAAATGTACTCATTGATTATTCTTGCACTTAGTCAGACCAGTTTCGTACCACAAAATTTGCGTTTGAATAAAGTTTAGACTGGTATTCCATCTATGTACACATAATTATCAATACAATTAATTATTTTTTGTGAGAAAAATGTTTTAAATTTCCCACCGAACTATCCACTACCACTAATTATATTGAACTACCCACACTGACTCTTAGAGGGAAAATAAATACTACCATATAAAAAAATAAGACCTTTGGGCAAAATTAAAAGTTAAAATAACTGTCATAAATTTTAACATAGGATGGAGTTAACTTCATTCATACAAATAAAACCCAAGTTAAATCATAAAAATTGAAATCAATTTACACACAAACAAAAAAATTAAAAGATTATATACAAAGAAAATGAACAGAAAAGAGAGTACTTCACTAGTTACTATGACAAATATTCCCCTATGCTTAAGTTCAGCAGTTAACTTTTGACAGACCGTAATAAAATAATGAATTAAAATTATTACGTAATGTAAGGTGTATGTCAATGCTTACCACTGTCCATTTTCTGACAAGTCCAATACAGGAAACAGATATTGCGCAGCCGCATTACTAGAGAAGAATGTCAGCTGCTCATCCACTTCCAGCAATGGCAGTACTTGTGGCCCTGTGAAAATGCCGTCTGCAATGCCAGACGAGCGCTCAGTGCCAACACCCAGTTGTTAGTTACATGCCAATACTAATATTTAATTTATTCACATTATGAATGAAATAAATATAAGTACTTAATAATTATTATAATAGTGACACCAGATTATATACTACAATAATAATTTTTGAGCAGCATAATATACAAGTTGGTAACACACAATTAACTAAAAACCCGTGCAATTTTTATCAAATACTGATTTCCAATAGGAAATGAAATGCGTTTATTTCTTTGATGTAAGAAAATAAAAATTGTTGTCAAGTTTTTTTTTAAATCTACTATGTATAAATGTTTTGACATGATCCCAGCCAATGGTCTGTGATAAAAATTTATTGCTTTGTAATTGAAATGGAAGTTAACTTATGGACATAGTTAATCATCACATTGTCAATTAATCATTATATAAAAAATGGTGATATTGATGAAGAATTGATGAGATTTGTAGTATTAGATACTTGAGACAATAAACTCTTGTACAGAACTTCCCAACATCACCCAAAAACTTTTTTCCGGGCATTTTAAATATTCATACTTATTTATTTTATACATAAATAAAAAAAATCTTCAATGTATCTTTGAATGACACTAACCCTAAACAGAGATAGGGATATTGGCAGGGTTTGTGGCGGCGTTTTTAAAACTTCTAAATTTGTTATTAAGTTTGGTTATTATATAGTCTAATTATTTGAAAGGTTATTCATGATAACCTACCATTTGAATATTGAACAAGTGAAGTAAAGGTATAAATGACCTTCATTAAAAATATTGACAACCATTGTTGAGTTTGAAGATGTTTCTAAAGTGAAGTTAGTTTTTTAGGTCTCGGTGTCGATATTTGGAATGTTATGTAAAATACTCGACAAATTACTCAAGACGCTAGTGAATATAAATAGGAAATACCTAATAATTGCTAATATATTGACTTCACTTTTCAAATATGTTTCAATAACTAATCTTATATTTTTATGATATGAATACATTTTAAATTTGATTTTCTTTCTCTTATGACAAACATGATAAGAAAGTTATGACAGCCAAACTAATATTTTGCTTCTAATTGCAAACTAATACAAGTGCATGATGTAGGATATGCAAGGAATCTAATTATTAATACATAATATATAATAAAAATTCATTTTTTAACTTGTTATTAAAAAAATTAACCATAATTTGTTATATTTTTCATACAATAATGGTGCCTGGTGTCATGTAAATTAATTATTAGAAGAGTAAAGAAGTAGATATTTAAATACAATTACACACTTTTTAAGAAAAATATTGAATGGTAGTTGAAATTAAAATAGTGTTACATGTAACTAAATAAGTTATTTTTACTTCTTTCTCTAATGTACAAGATCGGACCATCATATGAGCTAAAAAAAAACAGATTATTTTATGATTTTATATAAATAGTAAGTGAACAAGACTTTGACTAATGTGCTCATACTATTTAAAGGCATTTGTAGTTCTTTCAACGGAGCCAACAGCAACAAAACATGCATAATTGGAGATCTGATGCAATGTACCAAATAATTAAAAAAATTATGGAAATCCCGTGACTGTAAAGCATGCAGATTAGTATATACTTAAATTCAAAGCCATTACAAGGATGAAATGAGATACCTACCAGTGATATTTATTTATTTATTTGAAAAATTTAGTTTTGAAAAATACCTTCGAAAGTAGCTCTGCATAATTGAATTTTTTTGTTTGCCAAATTAGCCGCTATCAATAGTTTTAAAGTTGCGGTATTGTTGTCATTAGTATAGATTTTCATTTTTGTTTAAATTTGAGTATTTTAAATATTATATGTAAATTATGCCACACATAACCTATGTTTCCAGTTGGCAGTTATGGCATTTGGGTAGTGTTGCCATTTGACCATAGATTACTAACCAAGGAACATACTACTCTCTAACGAGAGTTACTGACTATGTACTAGTTTGACTTAAAAAGAAAAGAACTCTGTGCCAAAGAGTTTATACGTAGACAGAGAAACCTATAGACAAATTGATGCCTTCTTTCGCATTCGCACACGAAAAAGATAGATTTATGCATACGTCTTGCATAGAAATGAGATAGAGCGGTGTGATTGTTTGTTCCTTGCTCCGCGCCGGTTTTTTTGTTTAGCAAACTCTACAGTTTGCTAATAACACAGAGTACCTTAGTATAAACTGAAATAGAGACCAATCTTCGACCTATAAAATGGCAATGCATAACTAGCGCCTCTAGTATCCAGAGTTAGCAACTTTATTGTAATATCTATAAATATAAGCATATATATACACACATGCCGTATATAAATATATATATATATATATATATATATATATATATATATATATATATATATATATATATATATATATATATATATATATATATATATAGCACCTACGTATATATACTTGTTCTCATCACAGATATTAATAATTAAAATCAAAATAAATTAAACTAACATTATATTTACAGGATTTATTAAAAAACAGCACACAAATACAATAATAGTTATGACAATAATAAATATCAGTACATTTATTCAACTTAAATATAGAAATTAATGAACAGCCTGAAAACAAAGATAAGAACTAAATTTAAAAAATTTAATACAGTAAATCTGCACTCAACTTCTTATATTATAATATGTATTTAAAATGCGTCAAGAATACAATTGAGATCATTTGGAATTGAAATAAATTTGAAACCAATTGCTAATTAAGTAAGCAATTCTACATTATTGCTCCATTAAATTGAGACGAAGATATATATATAATGAGAGATGGGCCGAATATTCGTTTTATATTCGGTATTCGGCAGCTTTACCGAATATTCGTACTCGACCGAATATGCGGCTAAATCACCGAATATTCGTTTAAGTGGTACTGAAAATGTCCACTTGAATTGTACGAATTGAGTAATGTCATGTCTTTCATAATTTTACTGTTGAAAGTATATTTTATTTATGGGTTAAATCTACTTGAAATGTTATGTTTTCGAGGTACTTTAGATTTATTTCCAATTATAGCAAATAGAAAGCTTGATAAAATTTTTTTGGAATCAAACAAAGAAAACATTAAATTACATTAGTACATTTCACTTTAATTTGGTCGTCAGTTTTTCTATATAATCTCGCGCGCTTTATGGTAACAAGTTTCGATATAAATTGGTTAGTTACAGAGGTGATCCCGTTGAATAATGTTCGGCCAAATATTCGGTTCGGTAAAAGTTTTACCGATTTTTCGGCCGAATATTCGTATTCGGTGACAAGTATCACGCATAGAATACCATAATACATACATATTAGAACGGGGAAGTGGGCGGAGCCCGCGTAGCCACTAAAATGTCACTAATACGTCAATTCACACGTATAAATGTCAACACGATATGTGTTTTGACGTTTACAATGGTCTCCAAATTTTGCATGCAAATTATTTAGAAAATGCCAAATTGCACCCTATTTACAAATAAATATGTAAGTTTTAAACGATTTTTTTTTAATGAGATTCACTCTGTCAACACAGCGAATCGGGTTTGTCGACGCCCTTCCTCGTACAAAATAAAGTTGACAGACATTCTATTGTGTATTATAGTATTCTATGGTATCACGAATCTTTAGCAATAGACTGTGTTCAAAAATAAATTATTTGATGAATATTGTAATAATGCATTCTATAGACTCATAGAGTATATCTAACCTATTTAATAACGACATATCTGCTAATTATAAAAATACATTTGTATAAAAAAAAATAAGACTCATTAATCTTACTTTTATAATTTGGTGGTTCAATTTAAGCGTATTTATTATTACATATCATTGATAAATCAGTTTAGAATGCATGAATATATAAAATTTGTAACAAAATTAAATATTATTAACTCATTTTGGTAGCAACAAGAGTAATCATTTCTAAAACTATTAAAAATCAGACAACGCATCACAATATTTATCAAATAATCAACTAATTTATTTTTATGCACATTACATTTCATAAAATCAAAATCAATTAAAGTATATAATATGCTTGTTTTCATAATTTCTTTTAACTGATCATTTTCAAAATTGTCCTTTGAAATATGATTGATTATATCCCGCATATCTGAAATTGATTAAATCAAATCATTGCAAGGAATACAAAGCCACCCCAAGCATATTCTCTGTATTTTATATATTTCATCTTCAGAAAATAGGTCATATTTACAGTTTTTTTTATTCTTAGAAAAAGGGCTTTGTCACTGAAGCGATTATGACGCCCTGGTACAACAAAATTCTTAAATAGGATAAATACTAACAAATAAACTTATTAATTATTTAATCTCTTATTTACTAACACAAAGTTTTTTGGCATCATCTGATAACGGGTCTGAAAAAATACTATTATTGTCAACCAAATCTAAGAAATACATTTTGACAGCTGTCAGACTTATTGCACCAAGTATGCCAACCAAAAAATGGAAACGTACAAAATTCGATTCTTTAAAAAAATCGATAACGATTATTTAGAGTTGGTAATCATTTACAGTTTGGTTTGAATAATACCAGAATAAATAAAAGACGCATAATTTAAAACACAAGATTGATCAGTTTCTTCTTATTTGTTGTTACTGCTTATTTCTAGAGGCACATTTATAAAAATTTAAGATTGAAACTAGATTAAAAATAAATTTATTCAATCACTATCAGTACAACTAGTTGAGCTGTCGTTGTTTAGATTATTATTTGATTTTCGATAATGCAGTCAAAATTAATGTCTCTTTTAAAGTCATCCATAATCATTTTTTTTTTGTTTTTTATACCACTTTTGTCCAATCATCGTTTGTGATATGGGCACATGCTTCAACGAATATATAAGAAATATTCCAAAAAAGTTAAAGCAACAAAATAAGAAGACAAACACAAAATTACGCGTAGTAAGCTCCCGAAATGGCGGAAGATTGAAATTACGTAGTAGTTTTTTCAGCACGGCCTTGTATGTGAATTTTTTTGCTTACACAAATTTAAAAAAAAACTTGTTTTGTTCATGATTGATGAATTTTAAAATAAAATTAAGTTGAACAAATCATACATTACAAAAATAACGATTCCATTATTTGAATATTTTTACCGATTATCTGAATATTTTTGCCGATTATTCACATAACAATGAATTTTAATGATACAAACACTACGGTAAGGTACACAGCGACATATCATTGAAACGACGTCAAGTAAAAAAAGGTGATACTGGATATTTTTTTAGTATCTTGCTTTGTTTGAAAGATGCGATTTTAAATTAGTGATAAAAACTATACACGAGGTAAAGAAATATACATAACTTTATAATTCTTGGGATTTACGGAAAAGGTTATTTCAAATGTCGTGAGTACGCTTGAGCAAAGTTATTGCGAAATGATTAATGTGAAACGTCAAAAGGTATTTCTTAGATTTGGTTGACTATAATACTGCTAATCAATGACAAATGTAAAATACAATTTTTTCTTTCTATGGAGTTCTGGGCACATTCTATCAAAATGTGATAAGCATCATCGATAACATTGCAAGTTGAACAGTGCCCAGATCTGAGTCTTAATGCTATTACAGTATCGGGTCTACACAATATTCCGTTATCTATCCAGGTTGAGCGCCTTGGGTACGGCTGGATCGTACGGTACCATATACCCTTTTCTTTTGCACTTTCGTCAAAATATTTCGTCCAAAGGTCATAACAATATTTTTTTAATAAAGGTGTATAATTTTGAAATTAAGGGGTAATATTAATAAAATAGCCGAAATAGCTTGTTTGGCTAGAATAAGCTTTTTCATTAGTCTCTAAGCCAATGTGCGAAGGTATCCATTGTAAATATATATTCTGGAGTCAGCCTGTAACTAACTAGAAGCTTTAAAATCGCATATGCTACTGGTAAGCCTCGAAAAACCGAAGTCCACCGAGCAAGGTGTTGAAGCGCACTCCTTGAGTCAGAGTTGAGGTGAGTTGAGTCAGTCTAAAGTAACAATATTGCATATTTACAGTTAACACAATGTTTATATTTAGTTTCATTATAATTGGCGTGAGGTTTATTTCTAAAATTTTTGTGAAATCAAATGTGCAGGTTGACGATGCCTCTAAGTTTTCATTAACAATGAGTGTGCACAGCATTACAATAATCTAGCTCGCAGTTTTTACCATGAGTGTGGACACTACAGCAAATTATGACAGATGAAGAAATAATATCTGAAGCAGTACAAGAAGAAAGCTTTGTAGAAATATTAGAGCCACCAACTACTACAACTGCTATAAGAGTTAAACCAGATAATGCATTGATGTGTTTCAATACGTGCATAACATGGGCAGAAGAAAACGGCATGTCTGCCAAAGATATTATAATTCTTCGCAACATGCGAGAAAAGGTTTTTAAGCAAGGACTACAAGTTGCACAAAAGCAGACCTCAATTAAGGATTATTTTAAAACTACATAGTTAATCACATATGTACCTACATGTTAATCGAATACATTACATACATTGACTCCCTCTATGAAATATGTACTTTATTTTATTCTTTACCTATGACTTTTTCACTATAATCCAATAATCCGAACATTCCAATAATCCGGCACCCTCCGGTTTTTAATAGTGCCGGATTAGTGAGATTATACTGTACTTAAATTATTAATCAAAAGGGTGGCAAAAGCTGACTCATATTGGTCACAAGTTGGATTAATATTACGGCATCCATAGCGTTTAACCGATCCAAAGAAATTTTCCAGTGGGTCCTGATTTAGATGACGCAACCAAACTGATGTAATGCCAAAATCAATTTCAATTTTTTTTTAATAAAACTTCCATCCCTTCTAGTGTCCACACCCAATTGTTTACAGTTGGAATAAATTCTACTAGTGGAAGATAATCTCAAGTCACACAACAAAATGTCATCATAGACGCAAAAACTTTTTTGGCATCCATACATGTTTTGTGATGTATGGAGTGAGCTGTTGCAGGTCCAAGTCGAGTTTTGGCATCTTTTCTTTTAAAAACTGCCATTAACTGAGTCGAAAATATTATCCATAAAAGCAGCAGATCAGCATCTTCGTACTCTTTTCGAAGGATACCTGTTGTCTTTTTCTTGTCTGCCAATGCTCCTCCTTAAAATTAAAAATTAAAAAAAATTATCAACCAGTTTTGTTTAAAAAAGGAAAAAAGGAAACAATTATTGCAACACCCCACAAACATCATTAACTATTTATTAGTGGTCAATAGATTCTAAATATTTGCTAGAAAACTTTTAAAGAAAATTAGGCGGACGGTATGAGCATATGATTGTATATACTGGCGAGATTTATATTATAAGGCACTTTCCATCGTGAAAGGTTGGCTCATAAGAGGATGCATCAATTTCTTCTCGGACGTATATTTTGATTTAATTGTAACATATTACTGGAGTATTCAATATTTATAATTCTTGAATCTAAAGTGTAAGTGTGAAATTTATGTACTAGATTACTAAGTGTAAGTAATTTATGATGTAATTTTATATTAATTTATAGAATCAGGCGTTACTTTGCGGAAATCCAATACAATAAAGACATTAATTCGCAACCATCCGCTTAAAAATACAATGATGTGTCTTACCTTACTCTTAACGGTTAGCCGCCGTAGAATCTACATCACCTGAAGATGCCTCGTGTAGAGGCGAAACACGTGTTGTATTGTCGATGGTGTGTCTTTCCTGGAATAGTGGTGTTGGGAGTAGTGGTGCTGGGATCAGTGGTGACGGGATTAGTTCATGTAATTGAGGGAGGGCGGGAGGTGCTCTTCAATCCAGATAAGACACATCATTGTATTTTTAAGCGGATGGTTGCAAATTAATTAATGTCTTTATTGTAATTTTATGTGTTGAGTTGTCAGCGAAATTATATGAATAGGTATCAGTGATATACGCATATGAATTAAAGCTAAAATAATTAAGATTAAACAACAAAAGCTTATAAAACATAGAGAACAATAAAACATGCATTTATGAAAATAAATAATACAAATTAATAAATAGTCATTTGTTGCTAATGTTATCTAGGTCGCTCTCGCTATTAACCTTTACAAGTGGAGCTCCATCCGCCCTCCGAAGTTATATTTTAGCCCTTGATGTCCAGCAATATTTAAAGGTTCAAATTCCCTGGTCAAAAAGAAGAGTTTCTTCGGCTTAATTGTCAAACTCTCAGACACGAAAATCAGTTTGGGTGGACCATCAAGTTTTAAGTTTGAGGTATTCAACTTGCAGCTCGTATATTATTTGTTGTATGCCTTGACGGACTTATCTATTTTATTCTTTAAGAATACATTTGGCAATATTAGTCTGATTTACCATGCAACATTGCGGTCGGCGTAGTAGGCGGTGTACATTTAAGCGGCATAGTAGCCGGGCGTGAGCAAACTGCAAGAACTAGACAAGCAGAAAAATTTGAAGCAATGCACACGCATTGCATTGCAAGGCACGTAGTCGTTACACAAGTATGCAGCTGCGTATGTATGCAGTGGGCAAATTAAACTTTCAGAGTGCAAGTGAATGCGTGTTAGATTCACTCACTATTAACACTGAGCGACAACACAGTCTTCTTATAGTTTATGCTCTCCTATTATTTTGTACAATTTAACACTTCACAATTTCGAAAATTTTTAATTATTTGATAAAAGAACTAAGTGTATCACGTCTGATCAGCACAGAGATCCGGGGAAGAAGCAACATGTGTCAATGAATGATACATATAAATATTGTCTATGTCAGAACAAATATGAAATATATATCATATTATCAAATATTAAATATAAATAGTTATCATCTCTCAATCAAAATAAATCATACCTAAAAACATTTCAGCCCTTTTCTTTATAACTACAGGATTAGTTGATATCACAGGATCTTGCATTGGAGTAACTGGATCTGAAACATTAGTTAATTTTCTTTCAGCAACATGCTTCACTTCTATAATTATTCCTTTGCTATTTTATATTAGTGTAATACTTTTAGCCATGATTTTTCACAGGCGTTTGTGACAAATGAGCACACAATCAAACTGATGGTAATTTGATGCTGTACCTATAGATATCTACATTTAAATTCAATTAAAAATTAAAATGCAGATGCGTTGTCACCCCTGAAGACTACGATAGAATACCTCATTTCCAGTAACACCATACAAAACTCACCCACACTAAGCAGCGTGGCTCTAAAGTAAAAGTAGTAAAGTTACAGCCTATATACGTCCCACTGCTGGGCTTAGGCCTGCCCTCATTTCTGAGAGGGTTTTAGGGCAAGGAAGTGTCCGCCGCGCTGCCCAAATGCGTGTTGACGAACTTCACATGTCTTCGAAAATATTTTTTTTTTCTTATTCCTCAGACATGCAGGTTTCCCACGATGTTTTCCTTCACTGCCGAGCACGTGGTAAATCAGCACTTAAAATTGCAATTAACAATTTCATTGGTGCCGGCGGGGATCGAACCCGGGTTACTCGCGTTCTGTTATATTTACAGCGAGCGTTAACCACTGAGCTACCACGGCTCTTGCGGCGTGGCTCCACCACATATAAGTTATAAGAACTTCATTAAAAACATAGAATTATAATTACAATCATAGAAACACATTAAATATACAGAGTAATTCAAAATTTTTGCATTATAAAAAAGTTTATATCTTATGTTCAATAAATTGAAACTGTTAAAAAATGGCATCATAAGTCAGACTAACCAAGATTTTCTTTGTGAGAAGTATTTCCTTCCATTTTTGTGTATTATCGATGTACCGAACGTTCAGAGTAATGACCTGAAATGAAATTCATAAATAAATATCAAAAGAAGAAAAGGAAAGATTTAAAGAAATAACCAAACTAAATATATCACTGTAGGTTAGGAGAAATGGGTGTTTCTCAGTGGATTGAAGTGTAAATCCCACGACAATGTAGTGTTAAGTTTAGAGTACATTTCCTCTCATTACCATCTTTACCAACATTACACGGCGACCCTGCCAGACAATGCAAGTGCACTGTCGCAGTCTGAATAATTATTAAACTGCTAAATAAAAAAAAGTATTTAACTGTAATTTACTGGAATTGACACAATTATACTGGATATGATGAAAAGGAAAATTAAATGCGCATACAAATATGGCCTTTTCTTAAATATTTAATGTTACATACTTTTTGAGGAAAATGCTGCGGGGATTGCAAATTGTATTTGGATCTGTCTGTTGGAATGTTAATTATCTGGGGGCACGGCAGTGCCAAGTGCCGCCAACTCGAGCAAAAAAGCAGCACGGCCATACCATACTTTTCTCGAAGTGATTCAGGCCAATTTCTTCCCCCTATATTTATTATTTATTTAATTCAAAAACTCTTGTGGCTTACAGAAAATCCAACACGCACACAAGGTTTAATTTTACATGCAAAAAATATTAAAAATATTCATCCAATTATAACAAACGAATTAATAGTTATCACTTATAAATTTTTAGATTGTACAACCAGTGCGTGTTGCCAGTGATGACTTACGGATCTGAGACGTGGTCCTTCACTGCTGGTCGTATGAGGACGCTCAAGGTCCCTCAGCGAGCTATGGAGAGGGCTATGCTCGGAGTTTCTCTGCGTGATAGAATCAAAAATGAGGATATCCGCAGTAAAACCAGAGTGACCGACATAGCCCAACGGATTAGTAAGCTGAAGTGGCAATGGGCCGGCCATATAGCTCGAAGAACCGATAACCGATGGGGAAGAAAGGTTCTCGAGTGGCAGCCTCGTACCGGTAGGCGTAGTGTAGGGCGACCCCCCACTAGATGGAGTGACGACCTGGTAAGATATGCAGGAAGTCGATGGATGCAGGTGGCTCAGGACCGTGCTTTGTGGCATTACTTGGGGGAGGCCTATGTTCAGCAGTGGACTTGTGAAGGGCTGTAATGATGATAATGATGACTTATAAATTACTTACTAATTAAAAATAACAATCATAAATTAAACAATTATGCAATATTAGCGTTATAAGCCTTTAGCAACGCGTGTTGAGAAATTAAAATATGAAAATAAAATATTAAAATATGAATATAGAAAGAAAAAGGTCGCAACCATACAATGTCAGGCTATGAAATATTTTGTCATATTGTGTCTATAACTTCGTAGTGGATAAAACTAGAAGCCTGAATTTTCAGTAACCAAGTAGGCATTGTATAAACATGGTATATTTCAAATTTCATTTAATTTGAACCAGTAGTTTAAGAATTATAACTAGTCAAAATTTCTTAATTTTGTCACTCACTGGCTGACCGATCATCAAAACTCTAAGGCACTTCTAGAAGATATATAAGCTTAAAATTTAGAACACAATTAGAGTTGTGTATAAATCAAGGAAAAACTAATTTTTAAATTTCGGTCCAGTTTTCTAGATACACCAACTGCATAAATAACTTTGTAATCCGATATAAATATATAGAATTACAGGTTTACATTTGCAGTGAATGAATCAGTGTTCTTTTATATGTATAATAGGTGTAGATAGGTACGTTGTTGGTATACAAGAAGTAGAAGGTACCAGAAAGAAAAAGAACTAGGACTATCTTGTCTACAAAAAGAAATGAGATGCCATCAAACCATAACTTGTATAAAAACCAAGTCTCGCAACTCAGTTCTTCTACAGTAAAAAGTTGTGAGATCCATGTAATACCAAGTCTATTAATTTATTCAGTCCCTACTTAAGGGTCCTTCTGTGTCATTATGCAATATAATTTAATATAATATGTATTACTTGTGAGATACATTGCGTTTTCATGCGATGGCCAAGTCAATCTATATATTTAAAACATAAAAGATTTTTAACATTGGTATCTTCGATCAACAATACCAACTAGATGTCGGGTCGTCGCAAGAAATCCATCTCAGCAAATAAGAGCGCACAGGAGACGTGAGCTCTTGCACGTGAGAGTGTAGCTCGCAAGGCAATAACGGGAAAAAGAACTTTATTTGTTATTATTTAAGGTTGATTTCACACTAAATGTTATTTAATTTATGTCTTTTCATAGTTTATATTCATGCGGACAGTATTTAGCTATGATTTTGTACATGACCCGTTATCTAGTTGGTATTGTTGATCAAAGATTGGTATGGTCACTATAAAATGTTGTTAGGTTAGCTAATTTCATAATAACTTAAAACAGAAGGAACCTTAACTAGGGACTGAGTAAATTAAGTGGTCTTATAAATTGAACATATGTATCTGAGCTTCTGTCTGAAGTATCATAGTGGCCGCATAGATGGACTATTATTTAGCTTTTTTTATTGAAAGGTGACTAGATCAAGAGTGTTCTAAGTCATGATTCAAGAAAATCTGTTCAGCCATTTGAAGATCATCAGCTCCTTTTTTTTTGTTTTAGGTTTACTAAAAACAAAATTTCCTTCGTAAGTTTTATAAATCTTACGTTAAATTATTGCATTATATTTTTATAGAGATTTTATTATTTAATTTTATGGACTTCTTAAGTCATTCCAAATTTACTTGGAACTTCTATGGTATCATCTCAACCCTTTCTACAGGAAACTTCTCTCTTTTTTTAATAATAAATTTACATTTTTCCATATGTATATTATGCCATACTCATAAATAAACAATGATGGAAGTATTAAAATATTAGTCCCCTTGAGAAGATCACATACTATGTTCAGCAGTGGATTTGTGATGTGCTGTAATGATGATAGTATTATGATTATAAGTATATATAGCAGACTTGTTGAAAAATATCAGTACCTACCTGTAGGTGTTGACAACTTTGCCAGGTTCAAAATATATTTCATGGGTTTTCTTCTCATAACTGCTGATTTATTTGATGATGTGGTTAAACTTTCCAATATGGACCATCGATTTCAAAGCCCATATTTTTTTTGTAGATAGTACTCACTAAAAGAAAGCGTTTTGCAAAGTTTTAGGTTGCGGAAACTTACGGTTCATGAGATATTTTTTTTAAACTTTTCATACAATTTGGCAAATAACACGCAATTACACCAATTACAAAATGAATTTGACAAATCATTGATGTCAAACGTCAATTAGTGTAGGGTTCCGAATATTTTGAAAGTATCGATACGTACTCGATACCAAGTATCGTATCAAAAGTATCAATACTACTTGGTATCGAGTACAATTCGTTAATTTTGGAGACTAGGGGGGTAAGCAGCCCGGGAAGTTGTGCTCCGGCACCCCGTGGCAGCTCCGGCGCTGCGGGACGAGCAGTGCCTCCGCCCTAGCGTAGGGAAGCACAGGCACCTGGGCTCGCCTTCGCAGCTTCGGCTTTTTGGTCGCCTTCGGCGACCAGCCTCAGCCGCTACGGCGATCTCGTTGCCTGCGCTTCCCTACGGCGGGCGGGCACTGCTCTCCCTCCGCGCCTCCGGGCTCTTATATACACTCTAGGGGTAGGGCAGACAAGACCACGTGGATAGTGGGGTGCTCTGATTCGGTTTTGGGTACTTCTTGAATATTAAATAAGTAAGTCAATAAGTAAGTAAACACTTTATTGTAGTAAGAATTAGATAATACAGAAAGTTGCAAACAATAAAATAAAAGTACAAAAGCTGTACTAATTAAGAAATACAAACAAGTTGCAAACAATGAAATACAAGTACCAAGGTGGAACTTAAATAGAGTAAACTTTATTCTACTTTATATACATATATAATTGCACTTATCAGCTCTTCCTATGCATCTAATTGTTTTGTCATAATTTTTCGTCTCCAAAATTAACGAAATGTACTCGATACCAAGTAGTATTGATACTTTTGATACGATACTTGGTATAGAGTAGGTATCGATACTTTCAAAATATTCGGAACCCTTCACTAACTGACGTTTAACATCAATCATTTGTCAAATTTATTTTGTAATTGCGTGTTATTTACCAATTTGTATGAAAAGTTTAAAAAAATATATCTCATGAACCGTAAGTTTCCGCAACCTAAAACTTTGCAAAATGCTTTCTTTTAGTGAGTACTATCTACAAAAAAAATATGGGCTTTGAAATCGATGGTCCATATTGGAAAGTTTAGCCATCATACATGCATTATCCTTTTAAGTCCGATAGTGCATATAAATAGTATGTAATAATATTCTAGTTACATTAATGAATGAATCATGGTAAAATTACTACTAGTTAGATAACTACTTACTTAGGCATATTTTATAAAGAAACTATATACATAATTCATACTATATTATGTTCCAAATTCATTCCATAATATGTTTACTTATTCTATAATCTATAAAGACAAACCTGGTATATTCAAAGTAGGCACAGCAATGTTACTGATTCTGTTATTTCTGCATTGAAACTTTTCTTCAAAATGTGAGTGACACATGGCGATACAAGTTGAATATGTGCATATTTTCGAGGTCTAGTAAATAACCGCCAATTGAGTAAAGCCATACCCTAAATCGTTCACTATCGTTTTCCATGTTTGGAAATCCGTGAAGAACATGATGCATGCATAAAATACTGAAGAGATACATATAAAAAAAACTTATTTAGTTAACACTTATGCTTATCACAAATAACTTGCATCAAGGGCTGATGCAAGTTGTTTAGACGAGATGATATACTGTCACTGTCCTTAAATCCGGGGACACAGCTAAGCTTACATATTTATTTACAAAATACAAACAATTGAAAATGGTGATACGGATTACGGAAAGCGTAAATAACACAGAGGTAAATTCACGCATAGAGTAAAGAAAAATTCACGTAATGGCAGGATGATGTGCTGCCAGATTTAGTTTCAAAATCATATCTTTCCGTATATACACTCTTATCTATGATCACACCAAAAACATCTAGTTATGGTTTTTTTAATCAACAGCACATGTAATCGGTATTTATTTATAAGCAAACGTTAAAAACTTTCATCACAGATTTTTATTAACTTTAAACAAAAGAAAATATCTTAATTTCAGCTACACTTATTTTCTACTAATTGGAATTTTTTTTTTAAATATTTTGTAAAGCTACCAACAGGTAGTGGCGACATCTAGTATGTGATGAACGAATTATTCGCTTGAAATTGCGAACAGTGTCACCTATTATTGTATGTTGGAATAATACCGATTTTATAATACGACTAAAATAAAAAGTAGACAATAGATATGGTTTTAAATAGTTTACTAAGTGCGTCTTAATTTTGCATGATAGCATTTCATAGGTTTCCAAGTTTTTTGTTCTAAGATTGTAGAGCCTGGCTAATAATTAGCAAAATAGTAAACTTTAACAGCGTAGCGATTTAAGGAGTTTACAAGTTGGTTTAAGTGAGAAAAAAGTCTTTTGTGAGCTTAAGATTGGTGAATCTTGTTCAGTTCAGTTCTTAGAACAATTAAAATTTTTATCTAAATGTGTTTATAAGTCATAAAGATTATTGTATAACCTAAAAATTCGTTATCGTCCTTTCTCACTCGAGGCCACGCCGATCATTTGTCTATAGGTTTCTCTGTCTACGAGTTTATATGTAGTCACTGGTTCTATTCTTTATTAAACTGGCTTTATGGCTCTGATTTCTAGACCTTCTGAGCCTATCCTTTCTTTGGGAATCTTCATTTTATGTTCTTTTTCTTCACCATATGCTGATGCGTGACATTGCGAAGCCCTTGGGAGATTTGAAGATATCTCAACCTAGCGGACAGTTGATGTCGACAGCCACTCAAGTTCATACGGCGTCCAAGCGATCAAAATAACTTGAGGTTTATATCGACATCAAAGCACTTGTTTCGTCGTTTTCTCTAATAGTTCATACGTGCGGACACTTAATTCACAAAATCTCATCACTTTTACGAATCAAAATCCACTTCAAACCATTATTCAAGCGACAAAACAGGAGCAACAATCAGTCTACGGCCAAGTTCTCGCCAAAACCCCTTGGACCCCTTGTGATCACTGGTTTACTCTGTACACCATGGAGGTTAGAGAACAGGAGAACGATCGCTGTAGAAAATAGTGTTCCAGAAATATGGACAAATTAAGTGCGACGCTGCGATCGCTAAGTTGTCTCAATAAAAGCAGGCTGTTGTGCGCTAGTTTGAAATGATTATAATATCATCAAAGAAAAAAAGAAAATAATGGAATTATTGTTATTAATTAATGAATTAATTGTAAATTACATTTTTTATAATTTTAATTATTATATGTAACGGAGGACCGAGCTCCTTTGTGTTTTTAAAAAGCGTGACTAATGTTACCTCCATGGTGATCACTCTTCTTCAATCTTCTAAAGAAAACACTACAAGTATACTGAAAACCTCGTTTATTTGACTGACAGCCTAACGACGTACTTAGAGAAGTGTACACTGTCCGACCACCCGAGCGAGACTGACCTAGCACGCTTTTTTTTTCGCCCGAAGCAAATATGGGCAACCCTCCGGAAAGCAGGGGAGGGAGGTTGGGAATGCTCATAGCACACCACGCAGCCGGCTGCGTGGTTATGTGGTGACTTTTACCCACTAAACCCAACCTTTTAGGAACTTGCTTAACGATCTGACTAGAGATCTCTAAGCCGTATACGAACGCGACCCTCCTTGGCAGAAAGGAGGGCGCAAGCGGCGAAAAGCTGCTTAGAAGAGTGCCTAACTAAGGCAGATTAAGGGATGTGTTATGTAGGCTCGGCCTGAGCCGCCAGGAGGCAGTTCAGGTCAGCCGAAAGCTTGTTGGGGGCGTCCGACAGAGAGTTTCTCGGTCTGCGCACACTATAGTGAGTGTGGATAGGGGCTGCATAGGCAGCTGTCTCACGAATGAAATGATTTGGGTGGGACTCTGAGGCTTTGAAAAATCTCTCAGAGAGTGATTTAAGGAACTGCTGGATTGTTGGGAGCTCTAAGTCTCGATGTAGGTCGGCATTACGGACATAATAGGGCGAGTTAGTGGCCCTACGACAGAATAGATTTTGGACTATTTGAAGTTCATTTATAGCTTTGGGCTTAGAATGTGCGAAAATGGGGGCCGCGTAGGTCATGACAGGTCGTATGCAGACCTTATATAGGGTTCGCGACATTTTACTGTGTCTGCCCAACATGCTGTTGAGCCTACCCATGTAAAATCGTGCGGTGCGAGTAACCTTCTTGATATGGGGCTCGAAAGTGAGCCTTGCATCAAGGGTGACGCCTAAGTATTTGGCTTTAGTTTGCCATGGGACAGGGGTTCCTAACATCCTGATTGGCGGAGTGGTGGTGAGACGACGTCGTTTATATTCGAAGCAAACGGCGGAGCTTTTCTCCGGGTTTACGTCGATACGCCATTTTTGGAACCAAGCTCCTAAGTCGCTTACTGACTTTTGGATCTTGTTTCGAATCTGTGATAGTGAGTTGCCTTTAGAGTAAAGGGCTGTGTCATCTGCAAAGAGGGCTAGTTTAACACCATTTGACGGGATAGGGATATCGTTGGTGAATAGTATATATAGGAGGGGAGCAAGCACAGAGCCTTGAGAGACACCGGCTTTTATTTGACGAGTAGAGGAAAGCGTGCCTTTGTGTCTAAAGCGAAAGGTACGATCCTTCAGATAGGAGGCTACAAGGTGAACGAGACGGTCCGGGAGGCCTAAGTCATACAGTTTGTAGATAAGGCCCTCGTGCCAGACTCTGTCGAATGCCTTGGCAATGTCAAGGAAGACCGCGATGGTTTTTTGACGACGAGGATAAAAACCGGTGAGGATGTATTCCACTATGCGGTGAACTTGCTGGGGGCACGAGTGTTTGGCTCGAAACCCGAATTGTTGTGGGATGACAAGTGGGTCGCCGTCCGTGGGAAACTAATGGCGCCTCATGCGCACGAGAATAACTCGTTCGAAAAGTTTGCCCATGGCCTTGAGGAGGCTGATGGGACGGTGATTGGAGGGGAGGTGGTGAGGTTTGCCTGGCTTGGGAATGCCAATGACAGTTGCCTCTTTCCAAGAGGTGGGAAAGTAACTGAATTCGAAGCAGGCGTTAAAGATAATGGCCAGTAAGGCGATTACCTGCTCCGGGAAGTGTTTGAGGGCTTGGTTGGAGATACCATCCGCACCCGGTGCTTTTTTGGGCCTAAGTCCTTTGATGGTAGATGAAATCTCATCTTTGGACACAGTGATGGGGTCAGAGGCGGTAGGGGGCGAGTTCCTGCGTCGGACCTCGTCCTCCACTAGTTGGATGTGTAAGGGGTCAGTGGGTTGTGAGCTAGGAGAGCATTGAGCGGCGACGCTGTCAGCGAAGCACTCAGCCTTTTCTTCGTCTTCGAAGGCAATGGAGCCGTCGGGACGAGACAGAGGGGGAGTATGGGTTATAGCGTCTATCCGGAGGGCTCTCGCCATCTGGTAGTACGCTGTGTGGGAGGGAGAGATTTTCTCCATGAGATTGCCCCTTTCGTGGTCTCTGTAATCTTGGAGGCGGTAACGGAGTTTGCGTTGAAGGCGGTGGGCCGCAAGACTATATTCGGGAGTGGGATAGCGTGCAGCTCTACGGAGGGCAGCTTTTTTGGCTTTTAGCAGGTTGCTAATATCTAGGGGATGACTAGTTTTAACAACCGGGACAACTTTTTCATTCTCTTTAAGAGAGGATGTTGTAAGTGAGGTGAGATTTTCAACCGCGGTGTCTATTTTCCCCGTACTGTCGACGGCGTCGAGCGACGTCGTCGAAGAAATGGTTATGGGAGGGTCCGGAGAGTCTATAGCCGAGGCCAGAGACTTCTTGAAGCCCTTCCAGTTGGTGTAGGTTTTGGAAGTGGGAGTTGGAGATGGCTGATGGCCAAGAAGGAGGGATACAGGACGGTGGTCGGATCCTAGATCATCGAGAGACTCGATTGCTCTAAGGTTAAGGGAGACTCCTTTAACTAGAGCAAAATCTAGCACGTCAGGAGCGTAGTTAACTATGTCGGGATAGTGGGTGACAGAGAGGGGGCTGTAGACAGTCAGGTCGAGAGACTGATTGATATTGAGCAGCACCCTGCCACTACTGGTAGTAGTGCGGCAGGTCCATTCAGTATGCTTGGAGTTAAAGTCTCCAAACATAATGACTGAGTCGCCTAATGCAAGGATGGTTTCGAAATCACTCTTAACGGGGAGGGTTCCGCTAGGGATATAGCAAGAGGCTATAATGATTGACTGGTGTCCAGTCATGGCTAATCTAGTGATAGTGGCTTCCATACTGGTAAGCGTCGGAGTAGATATGTGGGAGCAATGAAGGGACTTTTTGTAATAGATGGCAGTACCGCCGCCTTTGCGGTCGGGTCTGTCGTTACGTAGAAGTGAATAATTTTTAATAGAAAGGCCTTTAGAGACCTTGGGGCTGAGGTGGGTCTCCTGAAGGAGGAGGAGGTCGGCTTCGCGATCTCGAAGAAATAGCCTAAGCTCTGGGAGGTTATTTCGCAAACCGCGGATATTGAATGAAACAAGCGACAAACGTGAGATATTGCGGGAGCAGAGGGCTCCGCCTAGCACGCTTTGTGCGGCCGTATTTATAGCGTGGCGTACACGTGTACATCAGTTTAAGTGAGGTATTGAATTATGTGAATCACAAGATATTTACCTTGTAATAATCAAAGAGTGATTAACTAATGGTTTATGAACTATTTTCAACACAATCAAATTATTAAACAGAGTAATTAATGATTAATCCTTATTATAATCGACGAACTATTGTTGATGCGCCGATACGGCCATACAGACACGCGGTGCGCGCTCTGCACCAGCCTCGTTGATTGTAGTTCTTATTTTTGCCTGTAACAAAAGATTGGACTTCTTTTGAGTCGGATATCTCTAAGCAACTTGTGTTGCTTTATGTTAGTTATTACACAAACACAATATTACTCATATGGTTAGTAATATTAGTGTTATTGAGGTTAGTAGGTTCGCGTAGGATTCTCGAAGTATCTCGGAGGTTCTCGAAGATTCTCGTTGATTCTCGAAGATTCTCGTCGATTCTCGAAGATTCTCGTAGATTAGTGTCTCGTAGAGTTAGTTAAAGTTTAATATTGAATTGAATTACTTACACTTTATTTTGATGAATTGCTTTCACCCTGTAGTTCCTGCTTTGTTGGGTCTCGTAAAGTCGGAGGGACAGGCTCAATTGATATTGAAGACGAGTCCTGATGACCAGGTGATACATTTCCTGCCGATACGGTCAATTGTTCACCAGGTTGTGGAGCACGGCGCAGCTGATCATGAGCAACCTTGTGAGGTCGTCCACTGCCGATCACTTTCTTCACCAAGTAGTGATCATTTTCTAGTATCCTGCAAACTTCACATGGTTCACTGAATTTAAGGTCGAGAGATGTTTGATTGCGAGGGTTATTCTTAATCAACACGTAGTCTCCTCGTTGGAAGTGATGAATTTTGGCTTTATGTAAATTGAATCTTTGTCTGTCTTGTAAGTGTTTCGATATCTACGGTTTCATTGTCAATATTCACCAAGCTGAGAAGCTCAGGAGGTACACAGTGCTTTCGTTGTGTAATAAGCGTCAATTGAGCAACGCGACACGATTAAAATAATACTAGTTTTTACGGAATTTATCGCGTATATTTAACTTTTTAAATAACCGACGTTTCGAACGCTTTACAGCACTCATGGTCACGGGCGGGACTGAGATGTTCAACGTCCATATGTCATAGTTAACCGCGGTTACCATAGATTAAAATTTAACTTTTGTTCCGATCTATACAGTATGAACTTATGGTATCTTGAAGTCTTGCAGTTGTATGCTTGGGTTGCTATTTAATTTTATTTATTATAGGATCCCAAGCAGATGGCAGCACAAAATCAAATACAAAACAAAGGCAAAACAAATCATCCTTGGATGGAATCGGTGTTCTGTAGCGAGGATTTGCGGTCTATCAAATCTGATGTAGTGACGAAGGCGATCCTGTACGTGTTCACAGACTGCAGACTTCCCGGAACGTCGATTCTACACATCAGCTATATGTTCTTTAGTGCGGGTTTTTATTGGTCATTTAGTTTGCCCTATGTAGGAGAGACCACATTCACAATCAAGCTTGTACACTCCCGCATCTTGCAGAGGGACATTACACTTGTCTGATGGTAAAAACTGACCAATCTTCTTCAGCGGCTTGAAGTATGTTTTGATGGAAGCGCGGTTCAAGATGTAGCCAATCTTGTCAGTGACTCCTCTAACATATGGCAGTACAGCAGGTACACGCTCGACTGTGGCCGGCTTCACTCGTTCACTGTGACATAGGCGCGGGACTCGAAGCTTGTTGTCATGCAAAACTTGCTTGACATGGTGGAGCTCGGCAGCCAGGTGTTTACTGTCACAGATCCCTCGTGCTCTCTGAAACAAAGATTTACCCACGGTAGCTAACTGTGAAGGACGGTGGTGAGAATCACCGTTTAAATATCTATCTGTATGGGTCTTTTTTCTATACACAGTATGGCTCAAAGTTTTATCAGGATTCCGAATTACTAACACATCTAGAAAAGCTAAGGAATTGTTTGCCTCTAACTCCATTGTGAACTGAATTTTAGAATTTATAGAGTTAAGATGGTCTAAAAATGCAGTTACTTTATCTAAAGGTAGAATTGTGAAAGTGTCGTCTACGATAAACAAAATTAAATCCCAACCCAAGCATACAACTGCAAGACTTCAAGATACCATAAGTTCATACTGTATAGATCGGAACAAAAGTTAAATTTTAATCTATGGTAACTACGATTAGGATTATGGATTAGGCGGTTAACTATGACATATGGACGTGAACATCTCAGTCCCGCCCGTGACCATGAGTGCTGTAAAGCGTTCGAAACGTCGGGTATTTAAAAAGTTAAATATACGCGATAAATTCCGTAAAAACTAGTATTATTTCAATGTGTAGTGTTCGCGTAAATATAAGAAATCATTGTGGCACGATTAGTTGTACAGTTCATTGCTAGTTGCAGTTCCTCAAGCGTAGTGTGCCACTGCTCTGCTTCGTAGTTTTTAATCATCACCAATGCATTTTTGAGAGTTGCAACGACCCTTTCTGACCATTCGCTCGGCTAACTCCTGGTGCTATGACGTAAATATTTAATCCAGCGTGGTCGCAGTAGTCTTTGAACTCGCAAAGGAACTCTCTTCCTCCATCGACTGTTATTTGAATCGGTGTACCGAATAGATGCACAGTGCGTTTCAGAGCAGCTAATGTACTGTATGGGGTCTTGTTGCTGGAGAAGTAGAGCAGAACGTACTTCGAGAAAGCATCAATGGTGACTATGACGTACTGCTGGTCATCTGGAGTGCCCAGCTTTCCAGTTACATCCATAGGAATGACTTGAAAAGCAGCCGTTGGTTTTTTATTGGGTGTAATTGGGCTTGTATAGCACCACATCTTCCTATGGACGTTCGGCATATAACACAATTGTCTACAAATCTTCGAATAGTAGAACTCATTTTGTCAAACCAATAAGTTTCTCTGATCTTCTGTAATGTCTTTTCCCAGCCGGTATGTTTCAGTGCGGTGTGAAAAAAGTTGATAATACTACATTGGAAGGCCTTAGGAACAACTGTGCTAAGTTGCTGACCAAAAACAGGATCGTTTACTTATTTTTTCAAGACGTTATCCTCCAAGACATAGTCCTCTACTGGGTTATTTTTACTAAGGCTGTCCATTATAGGTCGCAGCTCGTCATCGCGTCGCTGTTCAATTTTGAGCCAGTTTAAGTCTCTTGTCATAACATTAACTGCATACTCAGTCGGGTTCCTGCTGAAAAAGTCAGCCTGTTGGAGGCGTTAACCCTTGCGGTACTCTACCTCAAAGTCGTAGTTTTGTAAGAATGCCCACCAACGATGAATCCTCGGTAAAATGTCCTTCTTGTGCTTGAACGCTTTCAGTGCATTGCAGTAATCACAGTGATTTTTCGTCCATACAAGTACTGGCGATTAGTAATCAAAGTCAGCAGATTTGCTACTGTCGTTTTTAGTACCTTGTTAAATAATTACAGTCAGTTGATCAGTCTCACGTTTCCTTACATCTATTAGTAAATCTCACACATTTCCAGTCTCAATAGACTAAATTATTTACAGTTATAATTATTATAATGAAACAGAACATAAATCTATCAATTCTTGCGCGACAACCGCAAAGAACAACATCGAACACTGGTGCAACTTTCAATATTTTATTAGTTTTATAGCGCGTACCACTGCTAACGTTTCCAACTCATAGGAGTGGTAGCGGCTTTCCGCTTCAGTAGTCCTCATGCTCATAAATGAAACCGTATGTTGACTTCCGTCAGTCACCTGCAGCAGTACTGCACCATATCCAAGACTGCTAGCATCCGTATACAGTTATATGGGTGCTTCCTCCTGGAATAATGTCAGTACCGGTGCGGACGTTAACCTTTCAGCTGCGGAGACTCTAACCGTAATACTCCGTTGACTGCGGAGCCTTTTAATAAAATGGACGGCTGATTGGGACCAATCCGTATAAACGCAAATATCTTGATTTCGGTATATCGAATACTATAATATGTATACATTTCTGAATTCTCTATGAAATTTCCTATAAACGAGTACATATATTTAATAAAGTTTTAAAGTAATTAGTATAACTAAATATTGAATAAAGTTAAAACTATCATATTTCTCAATGACACAAAGTTTTTTAATAGTTCAATTTTATTTTATTTTAATCTTACATCTATTGTTTACAATATTTAATGTGCAAAATCAAAGGCTAAAATACAATTTTTTATCATAAAACTCATTAATAATAAGCTTACAAGAACCCACAATCAACTTACACCGATGTAGAATGTGGTTCGGACCAATGATTTGAAATTCGAACCAAATCGGTGGTAATGCTTTAGTCAATAAAAATAGTTTTTTTAATTTCATTATAATGATTCAGTCTTGAACCTCTGTTTTTCTTTATTAGATTCAGTCATCTTTCAATAGGTCTTGCTAAGTTTTAGAAATCTCATAAAGTATTCCATAAGTACTCTTAATGCCGATATCAAAATTTTAGTCGTAAGTGCCATATTTATTGAAAAATTATTTACTTTATTTGAGCAAACAAACTTTAACAGCACTTGTACAGAAATAAAGATTCATTCATTCCTTTAAAAACCATAAAACCACTCAAGGGTCACTCCCGCTGATGTAGAGTTATAAATAACGTTTTTTGTAAACAATACCCAATGCACCGTAATATGTTGTGTCGAGTGACAGAGGCGCCGCGAGGTGCGCAGCGGTTATGTTACATTTCCAATAACCAATAACATTATTTCTACAAAAGGTAACATATTTTCTTTAACACAAATAATAGCTACGAAATAATAAAATTTAAAATAAATATATCGCTTCCTGAAATAAAAAAAAATACTATCTAAGTATATTTTTAAAGAACCCACTTCTTATGCATTATACAAAATTATGCCACAATTAAAGTCCTATTCTGCACTTTTTGGTGCATCACGTACTAGGCCATTAAAACATTTTTTATACGTGGTAGAGCCATGCTGCAGTTATATTATTAGTATAGTTGTAGCACGAATAGGCCGGCTCGACCGGGGAAGGACCACGCTCTCACCGAATACCAGCGTGAAATAATAGCTTAATGCTTCTGTGTTTCGTATGGTGAGTGTAGAGAACCGAAGAGCCTTTTTACAGGAAACGAGGCGTTCCATCTTAGTCCTCACGGGTGACACGCATCTGCATTTTTATTTGTAATCGAGGATAGATGTAGATATCTATGTCCCGCAGCACCCACCACAGGTGAACTGCGTGCTGGTTTGTCACCCTATCCCACCGAAAAAAAACATAAAAAATAAAGAGGTGTAGTCATTTCAACGATTAGAGCCGTGTTGACTCAGAAGAGCCGTGGTAGCTCAGATGGTTAGCTCTCGCTGTAAATTTCACAGTACGCTAGCAAACCGGGTTCGATCCCCGCTAGCAATAATGAAATTGTTAATTGCAATTTTAAGTGCTGATCTACCACGTGCTCGGCGGTGAAGAAAGACATTGTGAGAAAACCTGCACGTCTGTGAAATAAGAAAAAAATTCGATGATATGTGAAGTTCGCCAACAGGCATTGGGGCAGTGCGACGGAAACTTCTTTGCCCTAAAAGCCTCTGAGAAATAAGGGGATAGCTTTGCCCAGCTGTGGGCATAAAAAGGCTGCAACTTAATTAACTTAAGTATTCATTTCGACGATGAGAAAGCCCTGGTAGCTCAGATGGTAGCTATCGCGTTAAATTTCGCAGTACGCTAGCACACCGGGTTCGATCCCCGCCGGCATCAATGAAATTATTAATTGCAATTTTAAGTGCTGATTTAGCTCTTGCTCGGCGGTGAAGGAAAACGGAGGAAGTCTGACTTTCTGAGAAATAAAAAAAATATTTCCAAGGCATGTGCAGTTCGCCAACACGCATATGGGCAGCGCGGCGGACACTTCTTTGCCCTAAAACCCTTTCAGAAGTGAGGGAAGGCCCAGCAATGGGACGGAAATAGGCTGTGTAACTTAACTAACCTAACAATTTCGACGATGATAGTCTGAAATAATTAGCTGAACAAATTATAGCTAGGCAACAATAAAAACTAAATGGATGGATGGACATAAGTATAAAATTGAATAAATATATAACATAGGTACTCATTTCTTTAAAAGGCTCCTGGTACTTGTTGGATTTACTGTATCTACAGTACAATTCATTTACGAATGGTACTGTAGGTAGCAGCAATCTTGCTCTAGGTTGAAACATAACGCAACGTTACACGATTTGCAAAGTACATACAGATAAAATGTACATTAAAAAAACCAATATAAGAAATATGTGTCTGAGGTGACCTTAAAAACCACAACATGTTCATATTATATTAAAAAAATAAAAATTCAAACATTAAGTATTAAAATATTAAAAAGCATATTATGTAAATACTTTCTAATTTTCTGATTTAATAAATTGTTTAAAAAATTCCGAAGTCTTGTGTTAACATACATGACATATCCAAATGCCACATTCAATTTTTCATAAATCATCGAATAATCTTGGAGTCAACCAAGCTCCATTTCTCTGCTCGAGCGCTAGATTCTTTACCATTCTAACTATTCAACAAAATATATTCGCAAAACAGAGAACTATAGTACGTTTCTAGGGCAGGCGGAAAAAAGGACATTGATCTTTGACGATATCATCGGGGTAGGCAATCTTTTTTGTTAAGGTTCATTTTTTTAATCCTTTTATCATTACGTACATCATCAGAGTGAAAGGCAAGGGTGCCGAGTGCAAAGTGCTTTACAGGCCCTATGTCTATTATTATATAATAAAGAAAGAGGATTATCCTGTATCACAATGAATTAAAAATCAAATTAACATTAATTTAAGTTTATTATTTATAAATCATGAGTTATTTCAATTTTCATTATTACGTTAATAGTAGGTAAGTACTTTAATAAGTAGGTAGGTAGGTAAAAAGACGAACTTTTAATGCTAAGCATTCTTCAGCAGCCAACCTTGAAACATACATAAAACTTCTCATAAAAAATTGTCAGAGACACTTGACAGACACTTTGATTATAACCTAAAATATCGGCAGTCTTCTTTTCCATAACGGTTTTGGATGGATATAGGTTACTAGACCACGTTTCTTTTATATATATTTATAGATGTTTACAATCATTATTTAATGAAATATGCGACAATTTCCGCTTCTTTCGTGGTGACGTAAAGTCTTTTATGAGATTTTAATGTCGATGGATCCGATTTCATAATAGTGATAATATACAAAACGTCACAAAACTTTAGTCGTAAGTGTTCTTCAATACAAAACGTAATAATACAATTAACAAAACAAACTTAATAAAAATTCATCACGCACGGCGTGAGACACAGGTTTATTATCTCTGAATAGCCGCTTCCTTCAACCACCTGCGACCCTACCTCGTACCATGAGACACGCTTAGCGCATAACAATACGTAATATATAAAGAAATGTATGGAAGCAATAGCTGTCGTTTTGTTTCGATGCTAACATAATACTTGAGGTCAATGTCCTTTTTTCCGCCTGCCCTAGAAACGTACTATAGAATCCACTACTGCGGACGTCTCAAAAATGGACACTATTGCACCTATTTCGTATTGCGTATTTACATAAAAATTTTGAAAATATTGCACTTTATCCTCATTTTGATGTACTAAAACTGTGAACGATGAACAATTACACATATTTTAATACAAAACTGACAGTCAACACTAAAATTTTACGTATATTTCAAGTCAACTTTCCTCAACCAGCATGTTAGTTCTAAGATAGCAGTTTGCTTCATACATATTAAAAAACGATTTCACACGTACTTAATAAGATAAAACACAAAATGAGATTACAAATACGAAGGTTACTTACCCAGGCATTGTTTTAACACAATTCACCACACAATAAATATAAATTAATACAAAATAATTACAAACAACTTCGTTGTTAGCGCGCGTCAATCACACTAATGGCTGACTCAAGGAACGGACGACATTTAAGAATGATTTAAATAAAATATACTACTAAAGTGTATAAGCTGTGGGGTTTTTATGCTAGCCTTTTTTATCCTGTACACATTGAAATATGGTAGAATGAGTAAGAAATAGCGCATAATGCTTTGCTACTTCATTATAAGAGCGGCTAAAAAATGTCTAACACTTGACGCCCGCAGTCAACGGAGATATTTTCGTGTCCAAGTCTTGGATATCCGCAGTTGAGAGGTTAAGCATTCGATGATTGTGTTACGTTCTTTCTCGTGGTTGTCTGTCCATGTCCATTTAGCACCTTGTTTTGTCAGTTCGTACAACGGTAGCATTATGCGTGAAAAGTTAGGTATATAATAGCTTGATCGACCTCGGAGCGGTCCGTCACGGAGTCCCAGTCGCCTCAGATGACCCGAGAGGCTGACTGGGATTAGCCCATTCGCAGAGACGACTACAGGAATAATTTCGGCCGGCAGACCACCCCACATGTCAGTTACCTCGTGAGCCAGGTCCAGATATTTTGTTCGTTTATCTGTTTCGGCTTTCACAAGGTTCTCGTCATACGGAATGGTAATGTCAATCAAAAATATCCTTGATTGTGCCCGGTCCATCAGCACAATATCAGGCTTATTCGCAAGAATAGTCCTGTCTGTGATGATGGCCCGGTCCCAAAAGAGCCTGGCGCGGTCATTTTCGAGCACGGCTTCCAGCAAGTACGTGTAATACGGCAATTTCCGGTCCACGAGACCGTATTTCAGAGCGAGCTCCTGGTGTAGGAGTCTGGCTACCAGGTTGTGCCTGTGCAAGTATTCAGAGGTAGAAAGCGCCGAACAACCGGAGATGACATGCCTAAGTGACTCACCGGGATGGCGACAAGCTCGACAGACGTCGACGGTGCCATCCTTTGGGATGTATCTCCGATAGTTGTTGGTCTTAATAACCTGATCCTGTATTGCACAGACAATACCCTCAGTTTCCCTGAAAAGGTCACCGAAACGTAGCCAGTAGAGGGAGGCGACTGTATCTACGAATAGCTCATGTAGAGCCTTGTGGTACCTCCCGTGGAGCTCCTTCTCCTTCCATACGGTCTCCCGGTCGGAAATTCTTTGTACTGCCGGGTCTTGCCATTGCTCGTTGGCTAAGGATAGAGGGGTAAGCCCTTTATCACTAGAAATGACGCCATTATAGAATGGATCATCCGATCTCGCCAGGAAGTAATCACGGAGGCTACACACTTCACGATTATGCATGGTGAGCGCGCTCAGGAAGCCACACCCACAATGCTTTCGCGACAAGTACAGCCTCATTGCCGACGATCTCGGATGATGCATCCTATGAGACGTCATGGTAGTGCGGACTTTTCTATCCAGGGCGTTAAGTTCAGCCTGAGTCCACCTGAGTGGTATGCCAAAGCCAAAGGTATACATGAGGACAGGCATGACCCAGCCGTTATATGCGTATACCTTATTCACACCCGCCAAAAGGCTGTTAAGCACTTTGGTCAAACGTACATAAAACATGTCGCAAACTGACTGTTTCATACCAGCCTCATCGATACCGATGTTCTGTGACATACCCAGGTATCTGTATGTTTCAGCCTCGGAAAGGGTTCTTAAGTTGACGGGCATAGATAAGTCTATTCGCGAGGATTTGTGGTCTATCAAATCTGATGTAATTGATGGGGCCATCAAGGATATGATCGCAAACTGCAGACTTCCCGGAACGTTGAAATAAAGCTACGGTTAAAAGTAAAAACAAGTAATACAAAGATTATATTTTTATGATTGTTTACAAAACATCAATGGCGGCTTGTAAAATATGGTAGTTAAATATTTTTTTATCCAACGGCACATACATGACATGTACATGCATTGTATCAACTCATCCATTTACCGTCGTTACACTGTTTACGTTTTACTGACACTATAAAAATCGTAGACAGACAAACCTATAGACTAATGATTAGCGTGGCCTTGAGTGAGAAAGGACGATAACGTAGTTTTAGGTTATACATTAATCTTCATGACTTTTAAACATATTTAGATAAAAATTTTATTTGTTTTAAGAACTGAACTGAACAAAATTCACCAATCTTAAGCTCACAAAACATTTTTTTCTCATTTAAACCAACTTGTAAACTCCTTAGATCACTACGAACTGTCAAAGTTGTTTAGCAAAGTGTAGTTTGCTAAATAAAAAAAAACCGGCACGGAGAAAGGGACAACCAATCACACCGCTCTGTCTCATTTCTTTGCAAGACGTATGAATAAATCTATCTTTTTCGTGTGCGAATGCGAAAGAAGGCGTCAATTTGTCTATAGGTTTCTCTGTCTACGATAAAAATGTTACGATGTGTCCAGAAACATCAAGAAATCAACCGAAAATGTAAGATTTTATAAAGTTTATTCAATAAGTCAAAGTTATTTATTGTACATCGAGAGTATTACGTTTATTCTATTAATGACCACAAAACATATGTACTCTTAAATGGGCCACTGACACTGTTACTAAATTCGGCACAGCCTTTGAGTTTTAATACTCAAAAGGCACAGCAAGCGACTTCCTCTGATAAGTAATAAAAATGACAATGAGAATTTGCTTTTGTTCTACTTTAAACAAAATTACAAGCAACTCGCCAAATAAGTAGCTGAGTTATTCGTGAACGAGTACGAAGCGTTTACATATTCGTCTGTATTCATGCGATTGCGACGTAGGTTTTTAAACGTGGATGATGAATATCTCGTTGCTACGACAGTGTCTACTTAAATTTATAGACTCACCAATATTTTAAATGAAAAAATATATGTACCGTACATCAATCCCTCCCGCATCCATACATCATATACTACATCATTACAGGGCAGTCAGCGGGGGCGGGCGGCAGAGAATTTTTTTTATGTTCACTCCGGGATCTAGCAGTGAACAGTTGATTATAAATGCCTCGGACGCTTGGAACAAAACGCACATGAGAAAAGTGCCACGATCAATGCCAATAGGAATCGCCCTCAGATTTTTGTTAAGAAAATTAGCAGGCAAGCGGAACAAATGGCATATAATATTTATTATTTCTTTAAAGCTAGTAAACAAGATCGAAGTTATACGGAGTATAAGTAAGTAAAATTATTAAAGAAGGCAACGATCTGAAATGTGAACAGAATAGCGCGGTTTTAAGAGCGTATATTCAAATATGCGCAAGTTAAAATCTACGTGATCGCTCTGGAACCACACTTTACTAAATAGTTTAGGTAACTGGAACGGCGTAATATTGACGCACACTACAATATTCTCTGCTGCGTGACTGAGCAAGGCATGGAGGTTAGAGAGAAGGAGAACGATCGCAACGTGCTAAAGCATAGCCCTCCTGTCCCTGAACTGCCGTCGGTAAGTAGTATCTGCGAAGTTAGCTGTTTATGAGTACAAGTAGATGAATTTAGTTGAACAATGTACAAATTTTCTTCGCGGCATTGGTGATAAAATAATCGTGCTCCGTAATTTTTTAATTTTTAACAGAAATATACATTAAAAATGATGATTGTGCGTGGATGTGCAAGTGGTTTAGCATCTTATCGGAAAAATAGACTGAAAATTTTATTGAGACAACTTAGCGATCGCAGCGCCTCACTTATTTTGTCCATATTTCCGGGACACAATTTTCTACAGCGATCGTTCTCCTTCTCTCTAACCTCCATGGCGCGAGGTATGGCGAGCGCAAGGTAAATAGTAGCATTTAGCACGAATCATCTTGGTACCATTGAAACTAAAAGAATATTTCCACATAATAGCTTATAAGGTCGGTGCTAAGACATAGTGTATAGATGAATTAATATCCGATCCAGTTCCGATATCGGAAGCTAATATGCTTTTTTATAGGATAAGGGTGACAAACGAGCACACAGTCCACCCGATGGTAAGTGGATGCTGTGGCCCAAAGACATCTACATTTAACCTAGATTAAGAATCAAACTGCTGATGCATTGTCACCTTTGAAGAATAAGATGGAATGCCTGGATTCCAGTTAAACGGGTCTCCGGTTCTCTACACTCACTATACGAATCACAGCAGCGTTAAGCTGCTATTTCACGTGGGTATTCTGTGAGAGCGTGGTCCTTCCCCGATCGAGCCGCCCCTTTCATGCTACAACCATGATATAGTTGCAGCAGCAAGGCACTACCACGTATGAAATTATACCATGCATAAATTATTTTATTCTTTTAGTAAATTGAAGTCCGTTTTTGTTTTTTACTCTATTGAGTAGAGACTAAGGAATGTCACAACGTCAAGGCAACAACTAGAAAGGGGTAAGTAATATATGTTCGAATTGAAAAATATGTATTGTATAAAATAGATATCGTTTGATATACTTCAATTTTGTTTCGTAATGTAAACATAATTCATCAAACTAACAATTTCATGGAAGTTGGCGGGGATCGAACGCGGGTTGCTCGCGTTTACGGCGAGCACTTTGCTCTTGAGCTACCACGACTCATATCTATTTTTGTTTCTATTTTATAATAACGTTAGCTCCACACTAAGAATGTAGTAGAAGAAGTATTCCGTAGGGGCAGTTAACATAAGAACATAAGTTTCACAAGGACAAACATCCAGACCCGGAACAATTATTTGTAGGAATACAAATTTTTGTTAAGAGAGAGAGTTTAAGTTATTGCTAAGCCACTCCGCCACGGAGCCGTCAAATATATCTTTTATAGTGATAAATATTTACATTATAAATTGCTTACTATTAGATACATTTAAAATATATTTATAGTTAAATAAATAATATCATTTCACAAAGAATCATTCGTTGTGTTGTGTTGCGCCTTCACGCGCTTCTGTTAGTGTAGCCAGGTAAAATTCGAGAATTTGGTTTTAAATTGGGATAGTTACAATAGCCACAAAAAGTAGAATTTTTGTAGCGATTGTGGTCGCTATTATTTGTACCGGCCTTTTTGACACAATGCGCAATGTGTTTTATAATTATTATTTAAGACTGATCAAATAAACGAATAATTTTTCGTCCAAACATCGTTGCAGACTCTGAACTTTCTGATTAATATAATTCTGAAAATAGTAATAAATGTTATGAACTCACAACTTATGCTCTTCAAAAAGCCATTTAAAAACGGTATAAACGGTAACGGTATTAATGGATTTGCAAAGCAAACGGTTTTAATACCTCCTTGATAGCCTATATCAAATACATCGATCAAAATACAAATTAGGGAGGTTAGTAAAAATTCGGGACACTGGTCCCGATCAAGGGTGAATCGGAACGTGTCACCAGACTTGACGTACCGCGTAAATCGGGGCACTTGGAAACACTAGTTTACGCCATACGTGTAAATTAACACGAACGCGAGCGGTGACGGGAAAAAATGTCACCGTGATATCGTTGGGAAGACCCGGAGCGTACTGAATCGGGTGGCGTCTGCGCGTGATGATTTATAGTATTTTTAAAATAATCATATAAAATAATTGACTAAATAAAACGAGCAAAATTTTTTTTAACATTACCTGTATTTTGATAAAATAGGTAAGTTTATATCCAAATACACGAAAAAAAAATGGCATTGAAGTGGACAGTTTTGGTGATCGTATAGAGTTGTTTTATTATTAAATAGAAATATTTTCGTAATTAAGTCTTTGTGTTGTACTAAAAGACTATTATTCCATTATGATAACGCTTAAAATAAAGTATTTTAGCTTATAATAATGTTTATATTCGATTTGAGGGATAAGACGCCAAGTCTATGAAGCATATAGTAAGAAATTCAAATTTAATGGATTTGCAAAGCAACGATAATGAAAACAGATCTGGAAAGTGTACCTACGTAATATTATTGAAAATTATACAGATGATGTAGACGAACATTTGGTGAATTGGTGAATTGATATCATCAAGCAAGGAATTCCAGAAAAGTGCAGCCTGAACAGTGAAGGAGTTACCATATAACCCGGTGATGATAGATAGAGATAGAGATAGATGAGTAGGAATATAAATCATGTTATTAGAGGAAGATCGAAGAACCCTCTCATGACAAGAAGAGAGATATTGAAATCGTTCTTTGAGGTAAAAAGGTGAATATGGATCATTAACAGCAGCTATGAGAGCGTGGTCCTTCCCCTGTCGAGTCGACCCATTCATGCTACAACTATACTACTAATGTAATTGCATCATGGCTCTACCATGTAAAAAAGGTACCGTGAGGGTACTTCATGTGAAGCATCTGCTCTTCTTTATCGCGTTTGAGCTGCTCTTCCAAACGACGGGCCTATTCCTCCTATCCACGTTGCAGCTGATCTTCCAACCGATGGGCCTGTTCCTCTTGTCGGCGAAGCTGCTTCTATTGCATCATCATCAGATCACCTAAGTCATGTGCTGCAGAACACCAATTACAACTTAAAACACACTAATATTAAAACATAATTGTACTACTAATCACTTTAGTTCGCAGTTATATCGCTTCGAAGTATTTGCATGAATCGCCAATTCAATAAGTCCTACTGCCTCGGTCGCGGCCTTAACCGGCCTTACAAAGGCATACGTGGGCGGCACTGAAAATTTCGGGAATCAAAGAAGTGACACAACATTACTATTTAAAAATGTATTTATTGCTTTTCGAAGTATTCTCCGCGAAAATTGACACATTTTCCATACGATGGAACCAGTCATTGAAGCAAGCATTCCATTTGGAAGTTGGGGTCTCCAAAATGGCCGTTTTGTAGGCGTCCACAGCTTCTTCAAGTGATGAAAATCTCTGTCCATGCAATTTATTCTTTATTTTAGGGAAAGTATAGAAATCATTAGGGCGTAGGTCGGGGATTTATGGCGGATTATCTAATAATTCTATGTTTTCTTACTCTAAAAACTCTTTTGTTCTGTGTGTGGTGTGAGAACTCGCATTGTCGTGATGGAGGATGATGCAGCGGTTGCAGTTCTCTTTACGGAGTTCAGAAACGACTTGTGGCAAACAAATGCTAGCATACCATTCTGCATTAACCGTTCTTTGTCCCTCGAGAGGAATAGTCATAACGTGGCCGGTTTTGGACACAAACGTGGCCACCATTTTTTTTGCAACACTCCGTGAACGGACAATTTTTGTTGGCTTTAACTCATTTTTGAACACCTAAACTCGTGACTGGTTTTTTTTTCGGGTTCGTACGCATATATCCAGGATTTGTCACCTAATACGATGTTGTATACAGCATTTGAGGATCCTGCGTGGAATCTGTCGAGAGTTCTGACTCACCAAGTAACGCGAGCCGGTTTTTGCTCTTCACAGAGCGAATGCGGTATCCATCGGGAAAACAACTTTTTTACACATAATTGTTCACGCAAGATTATTTGTATTTGACTTTTTTTTTTTTTTATAGAAGAGGGGGCAAACGAGCATGCGGCTCACCTGATGTTAAGTGATTACCGCCGCCCATGATCAACCGCAACACCAGGAGAATTGCGGGTGCGTTGCCGGCCCTTTAGAAAGGAGTAAGCTCTTTTCTTGAAGGTCCCCAGGTCGTATCGGTCCGGAAAAATCGCCGGTGGTAAACTATTCCACAGAGAGGTTGTACGTGGAAGAAAACTCCTTGTGAAACGTACAGTGGTGGACCGCCAAGCATCCAGATGGTGTGAATGGTATCGGGACGTTTGCCGTGTAGTGCGTTCACGAAATTTGGCGGCTGGGATTAATCCGAACAATTCCTCAGAGCACTCCCCAAGCCTGGGTTGATGCATCAGCGTCCCGGGATGTAAACACCAGCGCTCTAAAAAAGAAGTATAATTCCGCCTCTAGGTCCTTCAAAAGAGTCATTGCCAAGGCAAAGTCAGAGCACATAGGCAGAATTGGCGAGAAACTAGTTCGCCTTCCTTCTGGAACCCGTGCCAATGTTTAAAGTTGCTTAAATTTTGCGGTATGTCACATGTTGATCTTCCTCAATCAGCTTACGCACAGCATCAACGTTTTCTTGGGTGACTGCAGTTTTTGGACGACCTTGACGGGGATCATCACTGAGCTTGACACGTCCACGTTTAAATTTATCAAACCATCGTTTTGGATGGGGCTTCATCACCAAATGCAGAAATCATCCGATCAACGCACTGTTTTTGTGTTAAACCACTTCGAAAGTCATAATAAATCATCGCTCTTGAATTTTCTCGGGTCAATTCCATTTTCTCAACGACTAAACAAGTTTTAAAAAACCTTGTGACAAGACCGAGAATCTTTTTTTAAATAAATAAATGGTATTCGATTTTTAAAACCAAGTAGTTTTCAATTAAAAAGATTTTAATATGACAGGAACAGTGGAAATATTCCATTCCCGATATTTTTAGTGCAGCCTAGTACCAGTCCGGAACGACTAAGTGTAGAAAGTTCTGTATGGAATTTTCTAGAAAGATTCCGACTCTCCTAGTTCTGCTACTCGATACTATATGATGCCAGTTGTAATAATTTAGTTTTATCTAGATTAATACCAGAATAAATCACTTTCACTACTATTACTTTTTTATTTAAAATATTTATTGCGCCCCCTTAGAAAGAAAAGGATACAAAGGGCGGACTTAACGCCTAAAGGCGTTCTCTACCAGTCAACTCATTGAGTATTGAGTTTGTCGTAGGTGTAGCAATTAAAGGAAAGAAAAAAGAGAGAAACTAAACTTAATTAAACTTAATACACGTTACATGTAACAAAACAGATTATGATATAATATTGTAAGTAAATGTATATATAGAAATAAGGTCATACTTACGCAGACCAAAAATAATACTAATACAGTTGTTAAGCAGGCTCTCCAGCTTGTTAAGAAATTCTTGGGACAGGTCGGGGTAGCACACATCTGCATAAACAAAGATAGGTAAAATAAGAGTTTTGACAAACATGAGATTACACTTAACAGGAAGGTAGTGTTTGAGATGATAAAGGGAACGTAAGGTGGCAATGACTTTCCGACTTAGCTCTTCAATCCCTATAAGTCAAATCCCGAGCGGTCGCATGCGATCGCACCCACCCACAGCACTTTAAACCATTAAATATTATATTTAGAGACTACTTTCTATGAAGAAGTTTGGCATTATAAAATCTATACAATATTCTCTATCCTGTGGTCTAAACAATAGTTAGGTTTTACTTCAATACAAAAAGATTTTAACGTATTTTGATAACAAAAATAATACCAAGCGGATGTCGGCAGCGTGAAAATCACAATTATTTCTATATATTATTCGAAATTATTTACGTAAGAAGATAAATTATATTGACACAAAAACTTTTATTACAATCTTATAATAAAATACTGTACTAAAACACTAATAAAACACAAGAAAAGCCAAAAAATCAACACAATAACATTCACACGAAAATGGCGTATGAAATGAACGTAGATTATAAATAAATATCCATAGACTAACCGACTTTTTATTCCACTAGAGGACAGAAATTTTTTTATATATTCTATAATGCCAAATTCTTCATAAAAAGTAGTCTCTAAACATAAATATTAATGGGTTTAAGTGCTGTGGGTGGGTGCGGTCGGATCCGACCACTTGGGATTTGACGGAATATAGCTGTGGTCAGATCCGACCGCGTGCCCATTGAGGGGTTAATCGATAACCTTCATTTCCCAGTTCAGAGAGCTATCAATATACAGCCCAAGGTTTTTAACAGACTCACTAAATTATCATAGCAAATAGGAGTTAAGTCTGGTTGATTAACCCTAGCCACCTACCTTTTACTTCCAACTAAAGTCGTTTGGCATTTTACTGCATTCAAACAACAAAACATTTACATTTACTGGACAAAAACTGATAGTGCGAGGACCAATCTTTAGTTGTGTTGAAATTCTGGTTTAATTTGTGAATTCCATTATGTAGATCTTCAACACCACATAATGCACATATAGATGCAGATCATCGGCGTAGAGATGGTACGAGCAATCAAGATTATGAATGATCAAGTTTATAAAAACTGAGAAGATGATAGGAGTGATTATACTGCCTTGCGGTACGCCAAATTCAACTTCAGCCTTCTTCAGCCAACTTCAAGCTGAGGTCATTTGATCTACGTGAACTGATTACTGACGCCCGCTAAGACAGGATGCAAACCAATCTACGACAGTAGGCTTAAAATGAAGATGGGTTAGGATGGAAACAAAGATATCATGATCAACTGTGTTAATGTGGCCGTGGAAAGAAAACATGGGAAATCCCGCCGGGCAAGGTGTTGTGCCCGGGGAGCGACTAACACTCCGTGTGATAGTTCGGAGGTGTGATAGTTCGGAGCTGTTCTATATATACTGTTTATGATTCGGAATTTTGATAGCGTGATTTAGGCTTTGGTGTGTTTCGCTTGTGGCGCGATGACAGCGCCGCCACATCACCCCCCTGCTCAGACCGTAGGTCGACAGTGCAGTCCGATTGCCGGTACGTCCTTAAATGCCGGTGGGGAATGCTTGCTGTGTGCGTAAGGGCAAGTGACACCGGTGCGAATGATGTGCCAATGTGTAATGCTTGCCGTACTACGTACTGGCAAGTGATGCCGGTGAGAACTATGTGCCGGAGCAAGTGCTTTATGAATCTGCGGTGAGTCGAGATGAAGACAAGTTGGACTGGCTTGCAGGAACTGAAGAATGCAGAAGACGATTCTCAGTAGTGAATGGTAGGGGTTCTTGAGGATAATGACGAAGGCTTGAAGTTGTAGTTTCCGAAGGTTGGTGTTTGCATGTTCAGATCACGTCGGGGTCACCACTGATTCTGAAAAATATCTCTGTCTTGGGAATAACCAGCGAGAAAACCAGCGGGACTTTTTATTTATTATATATTGTAATATGTATGAATGATTGCCTTCAAGCTTCTTAGAAACTTATTAGAAAAGTCAACTAGCACTAGCACTGCTATCTTTTTTTTATCCGTAAGTTTTCTGATGTCTTCAGTGACTTTTATTAAAGCAGTGAGAGTGCTGTAACCTAGACGAAACCCGGACTGAAATGGACTCAGTAGGTTATGTTTTAAGATAAACGTAGTGATTTTCTTATAACCACTGGATTTTAAAACGGCAGAATTGATATAGTACGAAAATGGCTAGGACGGATAGCAGCAGGTGTCTTAGGAAGGGGCTTAACATAAGCTTAAGACTAGGATATTGCCACGAGTCAAGGGAAAAATCTATAATGTGACTTATTGCCGTGAGAAGCGGATCTTTAGATAGTGACGACCATTAATTTGTCTGCTTATTTCGTTGCAGGCATTAGACTTGATTGCTAAAATAAACTTCTTAATTTCATCCTGATCGACTGAAGAGAATATATACTTTTCTTTAAAAAAATATATCAAAGGTACTACTTGTGATATATAATATTTCGTTTTTTTTTTCAGAGCGGCCATAAGTTGTACTATAAGACATTTCAAGGTTATTCATTCATTACCGGACACCCCATATATGCTAGAATGTGAGGAGATTGCATTGACGGAATAACATTCAAACTGTGAGTTTGAACTAAAGGATCCATTGCTTTGAAGGAAGCAAAATGTTGGTTTATCGAGAGATATAGAAGGACCACAGTCAAGCGTGATTGGCTTGCCAATACCCACAGTTCTTAAGAATTTCTATAATTCGGTAGGAGACGAATCATTTATACAGTTACGGAGATATCGGAGTTTAGCAGTACATACCATCTGATTGGTGTGTCGCAGCAGCGTTAGAATCTTGCCACCCCTCTCTACCCGTGGATGTCGTACAAGGCAACTAAGGACGAAAAGCCCAAAAACAAAAAAGAACAAACTTTGGTATCCGACAGATGGTCGAATAACCATCTCAGTTCTCTGGTCAGGCCAAAAATATCCAGATCTGTGACGGGCAGCAGCGTCACAGGTGCGACGTATCTGATACTGCGATCGCCAACCCGCTTGACCAGCGTGGCGATTAAGGGCAAGACGTCCCTATGGTAAGCACCAAAAAAACACGGCTCCCAGTTCCTGGCCGTCCCTATGTACTTGACCGTGGCGTGGTGGCGGTCATAGTAGCAGTGGGACAGGGGGTCCTAAGAGTCCCCGAAAGAAGGCCGGATACCACCACATACAGGACCTGACAACGTACAGTGGACGAACTCCGCTGCACAACGAGAACATTGCAGAATTAGAAGTAGAGTTGAAAAAAGTGAAATGGCACATTCTGGGGTTGAGTGAAGTCCGAAGAGATTTATTATTTGTAGTATTTAATACTACTACTACTACTACGGTACACTCTATGTCTCCCAGAATCTGCAACGACGATCATACGTAAGAAGATAATTTTTTCATCTTCATACGACGATCCCAGAGCCACACTAACTCGCCACTTTACCGACGAGCTGCCAGAAATCTGTCTAGAGGAGATCGAGTTGGACCTCAACCTCAAAATGGAAAATCCCCTGGAAAGGACGGAGTTACAACAGAACTCTTGAAAGCGGGGGGACAACCCTACGCGCGAATACTTGACGAATTTCAACCACCCGAGCAGGCTGGGTTTCGAGGAAGCTATGGCACCATAGACCACATTCACTCAGTAAGGCAAATTATACAGAAAACGAATGAGTATAATCAGCCTCTGTCTGGCCTTTGTGGACTATGAGAAAGCCTTTGACTCCATCGAAACTTGGGCTGTTATAAAATCCTTGCAGCATTGCCGGATTGACTGGCGATATATCGATGTCTTGAGACATTTAAATACTACAAGCTCGATGTTTGTCCAAGTACAGGGTGGTCTTAAAAAACTATCCAGTTGCATCGTGGAGTGAGACAGGGGGATACAATATCCCCGAAACTGTTCACAAATGCACTGGAAGATGTTTTAATACGCTAAACTGGAATGGACGCGGCATCAATATAAAAGGCGAACACATCTCACACATCTCACACCTACGCTTTGCTGATGATATCGTCATCATGGCAGAATCTGCAGCTGCAGGAACTGCAAGACATGCTGACTACCCTAAATGAAGTCTCTCAACGTGTCGGTCTGTGTATGAATTTAAATAAGATGAAAGTCATGTTTAACAGTAATGTCATAGCAGATCCGATTATCGTTGATGGTGAAATTCTTGAAGTTATTCAGAGTATATCTACCTCAGCCAAATAATGCAGATAGACAAAAACAACTTCGAAAGAGAAGTCGATAGGCGGATTCAGTTGGGCTGGTCAGCATTCGGGAAGCTTCGTTAGGCCTTCTCGTCGCCCATACTGCAAAGCTTAAAGTACTACTGCGCAAGGCGGCTGGCAGCAACTGGATGCGTGAAGCTGAAGTTCGGGCTATGTGGCGCGCCTTGGGAGAGGGCTATGTCCAGCAGTGAACTGCAGCAAGCTGATGATGACCATCTGATTTCACCTATTCCTGGCTGATTTAAAGAATGACCAATTTTCTTCAGATCGTTCCCTCTTGAATTTAAGAAAGGCTCGATTCCGTCTAACTATTGCCATCCTTACGCCTTCTGTCATCCAGGGGGCGGAGAGACGCTTCAACCTGACATTATGGACAGGTGCATGTGTATCAAACAAGCAGAGAACTTTGTCATTAAGAAGAGAGACTTTACTGTCAATTGTAGGTTCTGCTACCAAACAAGTTAAATTGAGATCTCGAGCGTCACTCATTATCATATCGTGGTTAATTTTAGAAAAATTGCGTACAGGCAGTAAAGAACAAGAGCGCTTTGAGGGTTTGAGCTTATAAGAAAGTGTCGTACGCGAAAAACCCAAAGAAGGCAACTGTCCGTGTGGTACAACATGCTCAGGAAAAGCAGCAAAAATAAGATCAATTAAGGAGTCATAGTTATCGATATTGTGCCAACCAGTTGAGCTGTCGTAATCATCATCGTTGTTTGCATTAATTATTGTCTTATTTTATTTATTGCATTCAAAATGAATGTCCTTTTAATAAAGAAATAAATAAATACATAAACAAATGGCATACAATATTTATTATTTCTTTAATGCTAGAAAACAAGATCGAAGTTATACGGAGTATCTACGCGACGTAAGCGTGATCAAAATTATTGCACATGCAACAGAACTCATTGTCTACTGTAAGTAAAATTATTAAAGAAGGCAACGATCTGAAATGTGAACAGAATAGCGCGGTTTTAAGAGCGTATATTCAAATATGCTCAAGTTAAAATCTACGTGATTGCTCTGGAACCACACACTAAATACTAAATAGTTTACGTAAATGGAACGGCGTAATATTGACGCACACTACAATATTCTCTCTGTGTGCGTGACTGAGCAAGGCATGGATGTTAGAGAGAAGGAGAACGATCGTAACGTGCTAAAGCATAGCCCTCCTGTCCCTGAACTGCCGTCAGTAAGTAGTATCTGCGAAGTTAGCTGTTTATGAGTACAAGTAGATGAATTTAGTTGAACAATGTACAAATTTTCTTCGCGTCATTGGTGAGAAAATAATTTTTGACAAAAAGAAACATTAGAAAATGATGATTGTGCGTGGATGTACAATTGGTTTAGCATCTGATCGGAAAAATAGACTGAAAATGGCTTTTATTGAGACAACTTAGCGATCGCAGCGTCTCACTTATTTTGTCCATATTTCTGGGACACAATTTTCTACAACGATCGTTCTCCTTCTCTCTAACTTCCATGGCGCGAGGTATGGCGAGCGCAAGGTAAATAGTTGTATTTAGCACGAATCATCTTAGTACCATTGGAACTAAAGGAATATTTCCACATAATAGCTTAAAAGATCTGTGCTAAGACACAGTGTATAGATGAATTAATATCCGATCCAGTTCCGATATCAGAAGCAAATATGTTTTTTTATAGGATAAGGGTGACAAACGAGCACACAGTCCACCCGATGGTAAGTGGATGCTGTGGCCCAAAGACATCTACATTTAACCTAGATTAAGAATCAAACTGCTGATGCATTGTCACCTTTGAAGAATAAGATGGAATGCCTGGATTCCAGTTAAACGGGTCTCCAGTTCTCCACACTCACCATACGAAACACAGCAGCGTTAAGCTGCTATTTTACGCGGGTATTCTGTGATAGCGTGGTCCTTCCCCGGTCGAGCCGACCCTTACAAGCTACAACCATGATATAGTTGCAGCAGCAGGGTTCTACTCTATAAATAATTTTATTCTTTTAGTAAATTGAAGTCCGTTTTTGTTTTTTACTCTATTGAGTAGAGACTAAGGAATGTCACAACGTCAAGGCAACAACTAGAAAGGGGTAAGTAATATATGTTCGAATTGAAAAATATGTATTGTATAAAATAGATTTCGTTTGATATACTTTGATTTTGTTTCGTAATGTAAACATAATTCATCAAACTAACAATTTCATTGAAGTTGGCGGGGATCGAACCCGGGTTGTTCGCGTTTACGGCGAGCACTTTGCTCTTGAGCTACCACGACTTATATCTTTTCTTGTTTCTATTTTATAATAACGTTAGCTCCACACTAAGAATTTTTCCTAAGTATTCCGTAGGGGCAGTTAACATAAGAACATAAATTTCACAAGGACAAACATCCAGACCCGGAACAATTATTTGTAGGAATACAAATTTTTGTTAAGAGAGAGAGTTTAAGTTATTGCTAAGCCACTCCGCCACGGAGCCGTCAAATATATCTTTTATAGTGATAAATATTTACATTATAAATTGCTTACTATTAAATAAATTTACAAAATTATTAATAGTTAAATAAATAATCTCATTTAACAAAGTATCATTCGTTGTGTTGTGTTGCGCCTTCACGCGCTTCCGTTAGTGTAGCCAGGTAAAAATCGAGAATTTGATTTTAAATTGGAATAGTTACAATAGCCACAAAAAGCAGAATTTTTGTAGCGATAGTGGTCGCTATTATTTTTACCGGCCTTTTTGACACAATGCGCAATGTGTTTTATAATTATTATTTAGGACTGATCAAATGAACGAATAATTTTTCGTCCAAACATCGTTGTAGACTCTGAACTTTCTGATTAATATAATTCTGAAAATATTAATAAATGTTATGAACTCACAACTCATACTCTTCAAAAAGCCATTTAAAAAAATGGTATTATAGGTACATTATAAAAAACACATGTTCATGCATAATCAAACGGTTTTAATACCTCCTTGATAGCCTATATAAAATCTTTGCATCGGACGTATAATGTTACTTTATTTATTGAAAACAACGGTTACTACAACCGATTGCAGAAATTTTCTAGTGGAAGAACTTTTCCACAAGAGCGGTTGATCGTAGGTACATACTAGTTTGCAGGTGTATGTGATGATTTGCATTTTACTAAATGTACTTATCTAAACAGCAGCATGTAGGTTAGGTACTGTACTGTTTACTAGTAATAGAATAAAATAATAAATGATCGTAGAATTATCGTCATCGATGCATAGCGCAAACCGGCAAAACACGAGTCAACATGATTGATACCCGTATCTTGTCAGGCCAACACGCTACGCGCAAAGTCTAAAACTTTGATATTGCTCATTTAGTTTGAGCTTGGTGGGGAAATATGAAATTGTCAAAGTAAAAGTATTTTAATGTAGTAACAGCTTACAGATATATTCAATTCCGCTGTGAAAATGATCGATCAAAATACAAATTAGGGAGGTTAGTAAAAATTCGGGACACTTGGCGTCCCGATCAAGGGTTGTTGGCGACGCGCCTTTAAGAATATTTCAATTTGTTAGTTAACCGATTACGAATAGCTTCTAAAAAGCAAATTATCGAGCAATAATATTCTAATAAGAAAATGCTTAGTTGAATCTTAAAGAAATATCGAATTAATGATATGAAGGTCTTGGTTTCGACTCCCAGGCCGGAATAGTTTATTGTTTTCCTAGTAATATTTTCTTAATAAATTCATATAGGGAATTTTTAAGATATAAATTATGTTACCAGATTTGTTCCCCGGTTGAAATTATCTTTCCAATAACGTTAATTTAAAAGAATATTAAAATAAAGTTAGTTACCGGATTTGTTCCCCGGTCGAGATGATCGCTGTGCATAAGTAGAATTAATGGAAATTAATTGCATAAGTATTGTCTTATATGAGTTTGATATGTTTTGTATGAAAACAAATGCCTATTTTCAATGTATTGATTCATAAAACATTTTGTCTATGTTATCTGATGAGAGACATGATAACTGATAAGAATCTGATTAAAAATAGTTTCCTACAGTTTGAGAATTGTGTAGAAGCATTTATTCACCTATTATTGTTGATATTAGACTTTCCATTTTTACTGATAGTCGATAGCCGTGCAAAAGTTAGTTGTTCAAATAGTGTGAGCTCATAGACGCACGCTAGCCACGTACTTAGGAGGCCAAATATGTAGAAATTTAAATATTTGCAATTTCAGCAATTTATGTATGTAACGACTTGTAAAACATTTCAGATTGATTGTACGTGTAAAAAAAGGTGAATTCTGTGTTATTGTTATGTGAAAATTCCTGTGAACAAGTGAAATAATGATAGTTTTGTATAAGAAATTTAAAAGTGTTTTAATAGTGAAATGTATAGAAAAAATGTAAATTAAACTATTGTATTAGTTAAGATATGTATAATTTCAAGTGGGAAACATTGTTTTAACTTTCTATGTTAAATATTTAAGAAATTTCAACTTAGAACATGTGCGTAAAATAGGCATATTTTGTTAAATAAATAAAAGGTTTTTTGTAATATGAAAATGTAACGTATATCGAAGTAAAGATATTTTTTTGTGCTATCTTTATAAGTAAATTGTATAAATGTATGTCTTATACAAAATAAATTCTTGAGAAAACCGTGAGAGAGTGATAGTACAAATTGATGTAATTAAGTTGCGCAGGCGCGCAAATGGCGCGGCTCACTTTCGCGTATAGCTCAGTGATAGCTCAGTAAACGAGTTTTCTTGCAATTCGTTCGGGAATCCTTCGGGATTAGTTCGGGAAAAAGTGCAAAACCAGCAGTCAATAAGAAGAAAAAGTGTAGGGAAGTGATAGGGAAAAGTGATTACTCTCTCACGGAACGGTTTGAAGATAATTGCTGTTTTATTCCTAAGAAATTCATCCCTCAAAATTATAAAGTCCACATCGAAGAATTAAGGCGTTGGGACCGGGACGACTTCGGAAGACCCGTAATCCCCGCCTGAACCTATTTTCTGAAAAGGAAGAGGTTATCGCCCTTGTGTGTTACTCCGTTGCGGAGATCACATACGTTGTTCCCGAACCCAACGTAGGCGTGATAGGAGGCCGGATCGAGAGAAGCCTCGATTCCTCCCTTCTGTTTCTTAGTTGAACGTTTAAGCGCGACTGGGTTCCTTTTCAATTGGTCCTTCGAGCAGGATCAGGAGGACCTTCCGAGCCTAATTCCTTTTCAAGGGTGAATCGGAACATGTCACCAGACCCCTGACGTACCGCGTAAATCGGGGCACTTGGAAACACTAGTTTACGCTGTACGTGTAAATTAACACGAATGCGAGCGGTGGCAGGAAAAAGTGTCACCGTGATATCGTTGGGAAGACACGGAGCGTACTGAATCGGACGGCATCTGCGCGTGATGATTTATAGTATTTTTAAAATAATCATATAAAATAATTGACTAAATAAAACGAGCAAAATTTTGTTTAACATTACCTGTATTTTGACAAAATAATTAAAATAGGTAAGTTTATATCCAAATTCACGAAAAAAATGGCTTTGAAGTGGACAGTTTTGGTGATCGTATAGAGTTGTTTTATTATTAAATAGAAATATTTTCGTAATTAAGTCTATGTGTTGTACTAAAAGACTATTATTACATTATGATAACGCTTAAAATAAAGTATTTTAGCTTATAATAATGTTTATATTCGATCTGAGGGATAAGATGCCAAGTCTATGAAGCATATAGTAAGAAATTCAAATTTTAATGGATTTGCAAAGCAACAATAATGAAAACAGATCTGGAAAGTGTACCTAAGTAATATTATTGAAAATTATACAGATGATGTAGACGAACATTTGGTGAATTGGTGAATTGATATTATCAGGCAAGGAATTCCAGAAAAGTGCAGCCTGAACAGTGAAGGAGTTACCATAGAAGCCGGTGATGATAGATAGAGATAGAGATAGATGAGTAGGAATATAAATCATGTTATTAGATGAAGATCGGAGAACCCTCTCATGACAAGAAGAGAGATATTGAAATCGTTCTTTGAGGTAAAAAGGTAGGTGAATATGGATCATTAACAGTAGCGTTGAGCTGCTATTTTACGCTGGTATTCTATGAGAGCGTGGTCCTTGCCCTGTCGAGTCGACCCATTCATGCTACAACTATACTACTAATGTAATTGCATCATGGCTCTACCATGTTAAAAAGGTACCGTGAGGGTACTTCATAAGAAGCATCTGCTCTTCTTTATCGAGTTTGAGCTGCTCTTCCAAACGACGGGCCTGTTCCTCCTATCCACGTTGCAACTGATCTTCCAACCGATGGGTCTGTTCCTCTTGTCGGCGAAGCTGCTTCTGCTGCATCATCATCAGATCACCTAAGTCATGTGATGCAGAATACCAATTACAACTTAAAACACACTAGTATTAAAACATAATTGTACTACTAATCACTTTAGTTCGCAGTTATATCGCTTCGAAGTAATATAACAATAGGTCCTACTGCCTCGGTCGCGGCCCTAACCGGCCTTACAAAGGCATACCAGTCCGGAACGACTAAGTGTAGAAAGTTCTAGTATGGAATTTTCTAGAAAGATTCCGACTCGCCTAGTTCTGCTACTCGATACTATATGATGCCAGTTGTAATAATTTAGTTTTATCTAGATTAATACCAGAATAAATCACTTTCACTACTATTACTTTTTTATTTAAAGTATTTATTGCGCCCCCTTAGAAAGAAAAGGATACAAAGGGCGGACTTAACGCCTAAAGGCGTTCTCTACTAGTCAACTCATTGAGTATTGAGTTTGTCGTAAGTGTAGCAATTAAAGCAAAGAAAAAAAAGAGAAACTAAACTTAATACACATTATATGTAACAAAATAGATTATATATATATATATATATATATATATATATATATATATATATATATATATATATATATATATATATATATATATATATATATATATATATATATATATATATATATATAAATAAGGTCATAATTACGCAGACCAAAAATAATTCTAATACAGTTGCCAAGCAGGCGCTCCAGCTCGTTAAGAAATTCTTAGGACAGGTCGGGTAAAGGGAACGTAAGGTGGCAATAACTTTCCGACTTAACTCTTCAATCCCTATCAGTCCCTATCAGTCAAATCCCGAGCGGTCGCATGCGATCGCACCCACCCACAGCACTTTAAACAATTAAACCTTATATTTAGAGACTACTTTCTATGAAGAACTTTATAAAATCTATACAATATTCTCTATTCTGTGGTCTAAACAATAGTCAGGTTTTACTTCAATACAATAAGATTTTAATGTATTTTGATAACAAAAATAATACCAAGCGGATGTCGGCAGCATGAAAATCACAATTATTTCTATAAATTATTCAAAATTATTTACGTAAGAAGATAAATTATATTGACACAAAAACTTTCATTACAATGTTATAATAAAATACTGTACTAAAACACTAATAAAACACCAGAAAAGCCAAAAATCAACACAATAACATTCACACGAAAATGGCGTACGAAATTTACGTAGATTATTAATAAATATCCATAGACTAACTAACTTTTTAATCCATTAAAAGATAGGAAATTTTTTATAGATTCTATAATGCCAAAATCTTCATAAAAAGTAGTCTCTAAACATAAATATTAATGGGTTTAAGTGCTGTGGGTGGGTGCGGTCGGATCCGACCACTTGGGATTTGACGGAATATCGCTGTGGTCAGATCCAACCGCGTGCCCATTGAGGGGTTAATCGATAACCGATAGTCGATAGATTCAAAAAGCTATCAATATACAGGCCAAGATCTTTAACAAACTCACTAAATTATCATAGCAAATAGGAGTTAAGTCTGGTTGATTAACCCTAGCCACCTACCTTTTACTTCCAACTAAAGTCGTTTGGCATTTTACTGCATTCAAACAACAAAACATTTACATTTACTGGACAAAAACTTATAGTGCGAGGACCAATCTTTAATTGTGTTTAAATTCTGGTTTAATTTGTGAATTCCATTATGCAGATCTTCAACACCACATAATGCACATATAGTTGCAGATCATCGGCGTAGAGATGGTACGAGCAATCAAGATTATGAATGATCAAGTTTATAAAAACTGAGAAGATGATAGGAGTGATTATACTGCCTTGCGGTACGCCACATTCAACTTCAGCCCAAGCTTAGGTCATTTGACTTACGTGAACTGATTGCTGACGCCCGCTAAGATAGGATGCAAACCAATCTACTACAGTAGGCTTAAAATTAAGATGGGTTAGGATGGTAACAAAGATATCATGATCAACTGTGTTAATGTGGCCGTGGAAAGAAAATGGGGGAAATCTCACCGGGCAAGGTGTTGTGCCCGGGGAGCGGCTACACTCCGTGTGATAGTTCGGAGCTGTTCTATATACACTGTTTATGATTCGGAATTTTGATAGCGTGATTTAGACTTCGGTGTGTTTCGCAGGTCAGACCGTAGGTCGGCAGTGCAGTCCGATTGCCGGTAAGTCCTTAAATGTCGGTGGGGAATGCTTGCTGTGTGCGTAAGGGCAAGTGACACCGGTGCGAATGATGTGCCAATGTGTAATGCTTGCCGTACTACGTACTGGCAAGTGATGCCGGTGAGAACGATGTGCCGGAGCAAGTGCTTTATGAATCTGCGGTGAGTCGAGATGAAGACAAGTTGGACTGGCTTGCAGGAACTGAAGACTGCAGAAGACGATTCTCAGTAGTGAATGGTAGGGGTTCTTGAGGATAATGACGAAGGCTTGAAGTTGTAGTTTCCGAAGATTGGTGTTTGCGTGTTCAGATCACGTCGAGGTCACCACTGATTCTGAAAAATACCTCTGCCTAGGGAATAACCAGGAAGAAAACCAGCGGGACTTTTTATTTATCATATTGTAAAATGTATGAATGATTACCTTCAAGCATTTTAGAAACTTATTAGAAAAGTCAACTAGCACTAGCACTGCTATCTTTTTTATCCGTACCTTTTCTGATGTCTTCAGTGACTTTTATTAAAGCAGTGAGAGTGCTGTAACCTAGACGAAACCCGGACTGAAATGGACTCAGTAGGTTATGTTTTAAGATAAACGTAGTGATTTTCTTATAAACACTGGATTTTAAAACGGCAGAATTGATATAGTGCGAAAATGGCTAGGAAGGATAGGAGCAGGTGTCTTAGGAAGGGGCTAAACATAAGCTTAAGACTAAGATATTGCCACGAGTCAAGGGAAAAATCTATAATGTGACTTATTGCCGTGAGAAGCGGATCTTTAGATAGTGACGACCATTTGTCTGCTTATTTCGTTGCAGGCCTTAGACTTGATTGCTAAAATAAACTTCTTAATTTCATCCTGATCGACTGAAGAGAATATATACTTTTCTTAAAAAAAAAATATATCAAAGGTACTAATTGTGATATTATGTTTCGTATTTTTTTCAGAACGCCCATAAGTTGTACTATAAGACATTTCAAGGTTATCCATTCATTACCAGACACCCGATATATGCTAGAATGTGAGGAGATTGCATTGACGGAATAACATGTAAACTGTGAGTTTGAACTAAAGGATCCATTGCTATGAAGGAAGCAAAATGTTGGTTTATCTTATCGAGAGATATAGAAGGACCACAGTCCAGCGTGGATGGCTTGCCAATACCCACAGTTTACATAATGATTTCTTATATTTACGCGAACACTACACATTGAAATAGTACTAGTTTTTGCGGAATTTATCGCGTGTATTTAACTTTTTAATACCCGACGTTTCGAGAGCTTTACAGCACCCATGGTCAAGGGAAGGACTGAGATGTTTAACGTCCAGATGTCATAGTTAACCGCGGTTACCATAGATTAAAATTTAACTTTTGTTCCGATCTACACAGTATGAACTTATGGTATCATTAAGTCTTGCAGTTGTTTGCTTGGGTTGGGATTTAATTTTATTTATTATAGGATCCCAAGCAGATGGTAGCACCCAGCCATCTTCTCTATTGAAATTAGGATGTTTTTTGATTTCAATAGCCTCGCGAATCATCCTTGGAAGGAATCGGTGTTCTGTAGCGAGGATTTGCGCTCTATCAAATCTGATGTAGTAACGAGGGCGATCCTGTACGTGTTCACAGACTGCAGACTTCCCGGAGCGTCGATTCTTCACATCAGCTATATGTTCTTTAATGCGGGTTTTTACTACTTACATACTGTGTATAGAAAAAAGACCCATACAGATAGATATTTAAACGGTGATTCTCACCACCATCCTTCACAGTTAGCTACCGTGGGTAAATCTTTGTTTCAGAGAGCACGAGGGATCTGTGACAGTAAACACCTGGCTGCCGAGCTCCAACACGTCAAGCAAGTTTTGCATGACAACAAGCTTCGGGTCCCGCGCCTACGTCACAGAGAACGAGTGAAGCCGGCCACAGTCGAGCGTGTACCTGCTGTACTGCCATATGTTAGAGGAGTCACTGACAAGATTGGCTACATCTTGAAGCGCGCTTCCATCAAAACATACTTCAAGCCGCCGAAGAAGATTGGTCAGTTTTTACCATCAGTCAAGTGTAACGTCCCTCTGCAAGATGCAGGAGTGTACAAGCTTGATTGTGAATGTGGTCTCTCCTACATAGGACAAACTAAAAGATCAATTAAAACCCGCGTCAAAGAACATATAGCTGATGTTAAGAATCGACGCTCCGGGAAGTCTGCAGTCTGTGAACATGTACAGGATCGCCCCCGTCACTACATCAGATTTGATAGAACACAAATACTCGCTAAAGAACACCGATTCCTTCCAAGGATGATTCGCGAGGCTATTGAAATCAAAAAACATCCTAATTTCAATAGAGGAGATGGCTGGGTGCTACCATCTGCTTGGGATCCTATAATAAATAAAATTAAATCCCAACCCAAGCATACAACTGCAAGACTTCATGATACCATAAGTTCACACTCTGTAGATCGGAACAAAAGTTAAATTTTAATCTATGGTAACCGCGGTTAACTATGACATCTGGACGTTAAACATCTCAGTCCTTCCCGTGACCATGGGTGCTGTAAAGCTCTCGAAACGTCGGGTATTAAAAAGTTAAATATACGCGATAAATTCCGTAAAAACTAGTATTATTTCAATACCCACAGTTCTTAAGAATTTCTATACTTCGGTAGGAGACGAATCATTTATACTGTTACGGAAATATCGGAGTTTAGCAGTACATACCATGTGATTGGTGTGTCGCAGCAGCGTTAGAATCTTGCCCTCTCTACCCGTGGGAGTCGTACAAGGCAACTAAGGACGAAAAGCCCAAAAACAAAAAAGAACAAACTTTGGTATCCGACAGATGGTGGAATAACCATCTCAGTTCTCTGGTCGGGCCAAACATATCCAGATCTGTGACGGGCAGCAGAAAGATCGCCAACCCGCTTGACCAGCGTGGCGATTAAGGGCAAGACCTCCCTATGGTAAGCACCAAAAAACACGGCCCCCAGTTCCCGGCCGTCCCTTTGTACTTGATCGTGGTGGCGGTCATGGTAGCAGTGGGACAGGGGGTGCTAAGAGTCCCCGAAAGAAGGCAGGATACCACCACGTACAGGACCTGGCGACGTACAGTGGAGGAACTCCGCTGCACAACGAGAACATTGCAGAATTAGAAGTAGAGTTGAAAAAAGTGAAATGGCACATTCTGGGGTTGGGTGAAGTCCGAAGAGAGGGAGAAGACACGCTAAACCTGGAATCAGGTCACCTACTCTACTATCATGAGGGACATGATCTTTCCCAGGGTGGAGTGGGCTTCCTCGTCAATAGAGTTCTCTGTGACAAAATTTTAGAAATCTACAGTGTGTCAACGAGGGTAGCGTATCTTGTTTTAAAACTAATTGAAAAATATACTGTAAAGATTGTACAAGTTTACGCACCAACTTCGACACACTCGGACGAGGAAGTTCAAGCGATGTATGAAGACATATCGAAGGCTTTACACAACACAACCCACTTTAATGTCGTCGTGGGGATCCTTAACGCCAAAATTGGGAAACATACAGGTGTTGAATCAATTATGAGACCGCACGGATTTGGAAGCAGAAAGCACAGGGGGCAAATGCATATCGACTTCCTCGAAAAGGAGAGGCTTCATCTAATGAACTTCTATTTTCAAAGAAAGCCCTAAAAGAAGTGGACCTGGTGCAGCCCCGACACCGTGACAAAAAATGAGATTGACTTCATAATGTTGGACAAAAAGTACATATTCAGAGATGTCTCAGTGATCAATAGGTTTAATACTACTACTACTACTACGGTACACTCTATGTCTCCCAGAATCTGCAACGACGATCATACGTAAGAAGATAAGTTTTTCATCTTCATACGACGATCCCAGAGCCACACTAACTCGCCACTTTACCGACGAGCTGCCAGAAATCTGTCTAGAGGAGATCGAGTTGGACCTCAACCTCAAAATGGAAAAGCCCCTGGAAAGGACGAAGTTACAACAGAACTCTTGAAAGCGGGGGGACAACCCTTACTTAAAGAGCTCTGTCGAATTTTTAACTGCATTTGATGAGATGAGATGGGAGAACTCCAATGGCGTGGAGCAGAAGCATCACAGTCTTGTTTTTCAAGAAAGATGACAAGACAAAGTTAAAGAATTATCGACCCATCTCGCTTCTTAGCCACGTCTATAAGTTGTTCGCAAGGGACTCGCGCGAAGACTTGACGAATTTCAACCACCCGAGCAGGCTGGGTTTCGAGGAGGCTGTGGCACCATAGACCACATTCACTCAGTAAGGCAAATTATATGGAAGACGAATGAGTATAATCAGCCTCTGTCTGGCCTTTGTGGACTATGAGAAAGCCTTTGACTCCATCGAAACTTGGGTTGTTATAAAATCCTTGCAGCGTTGCCGGAGTGACTGGCGATATATCGATGTCTTGAGATATTTAAATACTACAAGCTCGATGTCTGTCCAAGTACAGGGTGTTCTTACAAAAACTATCCAGTTGCATCGTGGAGTGAGACAGGGGGACACAATATCCCCGAAACTGTTCACAATTGCACTGGAAGATGTTTTTAATACGCTAAACTGGAATGGACGCGGCATCAATATAGAAGGCGAACACATCTCACACATCTCACACCTACGCTTTGCTGATGATATCGTCGTCATGGCAGAATCTGCAGCTGCAGGAACTGCAAGACATGCTGACTACCCTAAATGAAGCCTCCCAACGTGTCGGTCTGTGTATGAATTTAAATAAGATGAAAGTCATGTTTAACAGTAATGTCATAGCAGATCCGATTATCGTTGATGGTGAAATTCTTGAAGTTATTCAGAGTATATCTACCTCAGCCAAATAATGCAGATAGACAAAAACAACTTCGAGAGAGAAGTCGATAGGCGAATTCAGTTGGGCTGGGCAGCATTCGGGAAGCTTCGTTAGGCCTTCTCGTCGCCCATACTGCAAAGCTTAAAGTACTACTGCGCAAGGCGGCTGGCAGCAACTGGATGCGTGAAGCTGAAGTTCGGGCTATGTGGCGCGCCTTGGGAGAGGCCTATGTCCAGCAGTGAACTGCAGCAGGCGGATGATGACCATCTGATTTCACCTATTCCTGGCTGATTTAAAGAATGACCAATTTTCTTCAGATCGTTCCCTCTTGAATTTAAGAAAGGCTCGATTCCGTCTAACCATTGCCATCCTTACGCCTTCTGTCATCCAGGGGGCGAAGAGACGCTTCAACCTGACATTATGGACAGGTGCATGTGTATCAAACAAGCAGAGAATTTCGTCTTCGTCATTAGGAAGAGAGACTTTACTGTCAATTGTAGGTTCTGCTACCAAACAAGTTAAATCGAGATCTCGAGCGTCACTCATTATCATATCGTGGTTAATTTTAGAAAAATTGCGTACAGGCAGTAAGGAACAAGAGCGCTTTGAGGGTTTGAGCTTATAAGAAAGTGTCGTGACGCGAAAAACCCAAAGCAGGCAACTGTCCGTGTGATACAACATGCTCAGGAGAAGCAGCAAAAATAAGATCAATTGAGGAATCATCGGTATCGATATTGTGCCAACCAGTTGAGCTGTCCTAATCATCACCGTTGTTTGCATTAATTATTGTCTTATTTTATTTATTGCATTCAAAATGAATGTCCCTTTAATAGTCGTACGTAACAATTTACTTTGTTTTCTCCACCACTTTAGGTATTTTGTATTTTCTACAAATCCTCCTTCAGCGAATCCTACATTGCAAATTATGAGGCGCCCACCTTTTCCCACAGGCACGTGTCATTTGTCCATGTCTACAGCACAGTGTGGTTGGTGTTTAAGAATGTTTTACCCTTGATTTCTCGTAAAAATGTTATTATTTGCGTTTGTCATTTTTTTTTTCTATCAGAAGCCAATTCC